>SMMW01000520.1:0-562500 GCA_004794655.1 Marisa cornuarietis
ATATATCGCAGAGTGCCGCAGGATTTTGAACTTGGTATCTGCAGAAGAAATTAAATAAAAATGAAAAGCAATGTACAGTAGTATAGTTGTACCTCCATGTACAATTAGAGATGCAAATGTAGTCGAATTTCGCAATCTTACATAGATATTTACAATGACTACTTAAATCGCGCACACCCACCCACGCACGCACACATATGTATGAAAGCCAAGAACAGTACCTGGTCAGAAGAGAGGAACTCACTGAAGCCAAAATCAGTCAGAATGAGGTGACCACAGGAGTCGAGAAGGATATTTTCAGGCTTCACGTCTCGATGGACGATCTTCCGCTGCAGAAAATAGTTTGTTAATTAGTTAAATAATGTTAGGGCACACTAATTAATGGCACGGTTTGAATATAGAAACCTTATATGGAAACCTTCCTCCTGTTAAATTTTAGACTAAATTTACTCTCATCCAAACAGTACTGAAGACCTTTTCTATGCCGCATATCATTTTTTATGAGTATGGATATATAACAGTACTTAGAATTTCACTATAAAAATAACTTTTATAGATATACACTCTTTTCCGAAAGTTGTTGATGACAAAGGCCGTGATGAGAACGAAGTTTCAGTAAAGATAAAGGGTACTTACCTTGTGTAGGTATCGAAGTGCCAGCACTAGCTCTCCAACATAGAACTTCACACATGATTCACAAAGACTGCCCCGCCGTGACACGTGCGAAAACAAGTCCCCACCGTTGACGAAATCTGCAAAGAAAAGAACTCATGTTAACGCAGGGTACATCGTTTTGATGTCGGTGGATAAATTAGAGAATTTCATTCTCCCCTTGAAAGTCTGCCCGGATTATGACACAGGGGAACAGCCAGAGGCAAGGTTATTAGTGAACGTCCGAACTTTAGTTAAACAAAAGCCTTCCATTTGTTCAGAAGTTAAAAAAAAAATCAAACTTATACCAATTGCATTTAGTAAGAACAGAGAAGATTATCTGGTGGAACATACCCAGCACGAAGTTGAGATGGGACGCGGTCTCATATGCATACTGAAGAGTAGGTAGGAACCGGTGGCCACGCACGCGCTTTAACACTTGCAGCTCGTTATAGAATAAGTCCATCCTCTTGTAGTCTTCTGTCTTCTTGACCTGCTTCAGGGCGTACACTCGCCCATAGTCCTCACCGCTCACTTTAAATACCAGGAAAACCTTGCCAAAGCCTGCAAATAGAGACCGCCTTTATCAGTTGATTTAATTAATTAATTAATTAATTAATTAGGTGCTTAACGAAATCATCGACACTTCGTACCGCTAATTAAGCAGCGCTGAAATCGTGTAACACACGAGATTTTAAAAATTATTTGACTGTCAAGATGGCGTCAGAGTTTATAGCTTTTGAATGTTAGCAAGTAAACATAATGTGAACTCTTCATTGTACACTTTCCTAGCCAGGATTCCTTGCATCTTGTCTTAGGGTCATGTACTGTATACTATGAGCACAGAACTGCATGCTCACATACTTGAACTGTAAAGCTAACATCACAAATCGCATGTAAACAGGTGACAGCCATAATAAATAAAGGAAGATAGAAGCGTTGATGACCAAATATAAAAAGCGAGGACTAGTCACAGTCTTTTTGTCACCGTCGACTGATGTGAGAACAAGCACTTACTTCCTTCTCCGAGCACTTTGACTTTCTCAAAATCTTTGGCTTGTAACTTTACTTCGTCTTCCATTGTTACTGCAAGACAAATACGGAACGGGGATGAACGTTAACAGGATCGCTGACACGTCACGTGGTAACCAATAAACACTACGTAACATAACGTTTTCTCTACGTTCTTAACGACCAGTAACTATAAGTAATATTCTGTCCTGAGAACTTTATGCAGCGTCAAAGAAACTTATGGATTAGGTTGTGTCGATTTAAGTGTGTTTTTCCGCTTAGCCACGAAAGACAGTCTGTGAAAAAGACACAAAATGTTTTGGTGTGAATGCGATAAAACCTTGAAACAAGTAACTGTGTCAGTAATGAAACATGAACCTAGATGACTAATACTGCTTAAACAAAATCTCAATTTGTGTGCAAAAATGTGCATGTGCTCAAACAGACAAGTAAGTGCAGATCGAAATAAAAGAAAAATGGAATCTTACCTTCTAGGACAAGTAGACTCGAGGCTTGTAGCAGCCTAAACTCGCTTTGTCTGATGTACACTTGCACTGACACTGTCGTCAAAACACTAACAAGTTGGCTAGTTTGACCGGCCAAATTGAAATCAAACTTGAAACGCTCCTTTTGGCAAACCAGGAAACCGCTTATCCGTGAAAGGCGCGAAAATGTTCAAACGGTTGCTGGCCAGCATGGCAACGACTCTGCGTTACGTCATCAAGGACACCACCAGGCGGCGGGGCACCGCTGGTCCATGCAAGGCGCGAACCTTTTTCAACGGTTGTTGACCAGCATAGCAACGACCACCACGCTACGTCACCATACGTAATCTTTTATTCAAGTAGAAAAGGGATCACTGATTGTCCTCAACACTTATCTCCGACTAGAGGAACGGTTTCTCAATAAATTGTCTGTCGATATCACGTCGAAGCTACTAAAGCTGACCAACACACGTGGTCAAATATATATTTGCAAATTTTTTATTTATTCGTATGAGTTTTTTTTATTATTTAACTCTTGTTTCGGTTTTAAGACATGGGTGCAATTTTTGAATATGGAGGAAAATGTTCTCACGCAAAGCTCCTTTTATTTATAGCTAACCACACGTTTCTTTTGTGGTAAGATGCGAAATATAAACTGTTGACTACAAACAATCTATCGCACACATTTGTGAAAGTTTCTTCAGGGCTAATGATACCTTTCTATACAGTCTGTTTTTTTACAGCTTCTAAATCCACAGATTGATCTGATTGCTTACAAACTGTTATGTCTCCGTAAAATTTTGTTTTTGCTTTTTGCAACTGCTTCCAGTAACACTCGAAGCTGCCTGTGCGAAAAGGAGAGAGAACAAACATGTTCCTATTTCAATGATAATTTTATTTCAGATCAGAGTAGCAAACCCTTTCTGCATTGTCACCATTACTTCTATTTATTTAGTTCCTTTGTCGTTTATCGTTTATTTTAGTGGCACAGAAGTGTGTCCTGACATAGCACCTCAACAAGAACGGGATATGAAGGGTTAATATATTGAGACAGTGCTTTTTTTCTAGAAGCGAAAGGGTGAATGTCTCAGTTGGTTGTGGGGCTCACAACTGGAAAAGTGTTCACTAAACTCTTGAAAAGACTGGGTAATAAAGCATTTTGAAGGTAGAAAGCTGTATCGTTCATACGTGTTTGTGCGCCCTCTAGATATAAACAGAAACATTTACGTGAGATAGCTTTGACAGTTGAATAATAAATTTTATCAGTAACACTGATCGCTTCTCTACATTAAGGCTTTTGTCGGGGTGCTAGGAGGGTGGGGGAGATAAAAAATTAGTGGTGCACCGCCATCTTGCGGCGACCTCGATGACGTAACCAAGGGTAGTTGCAATGCTGGTCAGCAACCGTTTGAATATTTTCGCCCCTTGCACGGACGAGCGGTTTTGCTGGTCACACAATGGGGGCGTTTGGAGTTTAATTTCAATTAGGCCGTAAGGAAGTCAACTGTCATTTTCACTTCTCTGCAACATTTTATAGTTGTTAGTCCTTTGGCGGTGACACATTCACCTAAATTCCTCAAGCCTCTAGTCTATTTTACCTATAAATAGTGTATAGTCCTTTGGCGGTGACACATTCACCTAAATTCCTCAAGCCTCTAGTCTATTTTACCTATAAAGAGTGAGTGAGTGAGTGAGTGAGTGAGTGAGTGAGTGAGTGAGTGAGTGAGTGAGTGAGTGAGTGAGTGAGTGAGTGAGTGAGTGAGTGTACGTGTACGCGCCGTTTCATACTAAGTAAACAATTACACAAATTAATGCCAAGTTGAAGCATAAAATTTTATTTGTTCAAGACAAATGTCTGCCTTTCTCGAGGATTTCTGTCCATGGGGCGACACAGTTGGTGTTTATAACTTCTCTTTCCATATCACACTAAAGTTTAGTGCAGTGATGTTTTATTTCTTTTCCTACAATTGAATCCTTCAAATCTGCACTGAAAACGCACCTCTTCCTTGAGTATTACTCCTAACACAGTCCACACAATGCTCGTTCTTATTTCCTTACCCCCTTCTGCTGTTGCTAATTTCTTTATTTTTAATATCTTTCTCTGCAGAATCACTATATTTTCTATGTTCTGTTACTTGGTGTCTTTTTGTGTTTTCCATCTTTGTTTTCTGTTTGTCGTCAGTACTGTCGTTTATTCTGACGCCCCTCATGTTCTATCCATTTAGTTCATGTCTCTTCCTTGTTTTTAAGCGCTTAGAGCATGCTCTCTATGAGTGTGAATATGCGCTATACAAATCTTTATTTATTTATTTATTTATTTATTTATTTATTATTATTTAAAATGTGATCAACTATCTTGATCTTAATTTCCATAAACGCCATGGAGGGCGGGAACGTGCACTGATTAGTGCGCGTGTTTGGATTACGTGTCCTCACGTTCCCTCACAGTGAACTGTTGTGGACCCATTGCGTACAGACTAATAATACCCTTGTAGGTAAGATCAATGTTAGAACAAAATAATAAAAGATTTGCTGAACATCAAGTACTGCTTTTGCATGTAAAAGCCCATTAACAAGAATGAATGAAACATCCGGTAAATTCTGAAATATGCGCGAAAATTTAAGAGACTATATGTCATTTACGATAAATGTGGTTCATATTAAACGATGAATATCTGACAACTGCATGTATTCTCTACTGACTGATAAAAACACATCATTAGAGGATGAAAATTTTATTCATCGAAATTTGCGGAGTAGAGAAAAAATTACATGATGCACAATAATTATAAAACGAGAATGAATAGGAACACACATAGAAGCTGTTACAACTTAGTTCAAAAAACAAAACGAAGCAGCGGATCAACAATGATAAGGCTTGTTTTTTTACAGTTTATTGCTGAACAAGAACAACAACAACAAACACACACACACACACACACACACACACACACACACACACACACACACACACACACACACACACCGTCAGGGATCAGAGGTACCACCAATGACTGGCTAAGAGTGTGTGATGTGCTGTGAGTGAGAAAAATGTGTGGCTTAAGAATGTAATGAATGGGAGTTATCTCCCTTAAATATTTAAAGGAATACTGATAGACACCCTTAGAGGTGGGCCTGAGAATGTGCATACAGAGACACTGAAGGAAAGGACAGCCAGTAACAGTGATCCGTTTTCTACAGTAATGCATTTGTCGAGGGTGCTAGTCGAAAGATGCACCGCCACCTACTGGCGTCTTTGATGACGTAACGAAGGGAAATTGCTTTGCTGGGCAGCAAACATTTGAATATTTTCGTGCCTTGCACGGGTGAGCGTTTTTGCTTGTCAGCTAATGGGAGCGATTTTGAGTTTAATTTCAATTAGGCCGTTATGAAGTCAACTGTCATACATCACTGCTTTGCAATTGTTGTAGTTGTCAGTCCCTTGGCGATGACACATTCACGAAATTACCACAAGCCTCCAGTCTACTTCACATATAAAGTTTGTGTGTGTGTGTGTGTGTGTGTGTGTGTGTGTGGTTTCGAAATAAGTGAAAGTAAACAAGAAAGCACTTGGATTTGAACACGATAAATTATTGTATTAACCTCAAAGATAATGTATAATATTCATGGCGGATTAGAATCTAATGATTAGATGATGACTAGCTAACGCTTCTCCTTTTCTGTCCCACTAAAGTTTACCGAGAGATGCAGGTCAGATTTATTGTCAAAGTCTTCGAGAATTAGCGTTTAATGAGAAAAAGTTTTAATTTGACATCAGACAATAAGTTTATTCGCCCCTTGCAGGATATGGAGAAACTTAAAGTAAATTATTTAAACGAGAATTAACAACTATTTGACTTTGAAGGAACACAGAAATTGTTAAAACTTAGTTCCTAAAACAAAACGAAGCAGCGGCTCAAAGATTACAACAATTCATTAGACAGTTTCAGACCCTTTTAACTACATGCATTGACAAAGGGACATAATGTTCTACGTTTTCTTTTTTTTCAGACTGTTTATTTCTCTTTCACAAAGTGACAGCAAGAAGTATGGTACACAATCTGGTACACATTGAAAATTTGGAAAGAGCGAAAAACAAAGAATAAACCAACAACATGCATACACATCCACACACATACACGCATTCTATATAATTGAGCACCGACTTTAACATGGTAAAAGAGTACGAGTACCAATTCACAATGCCGTAAGTCGGCCTGCTATGACTGTTGCTCACATTCCAATAATTATTCTTATGTTGATCCTTGTCTACCTTGCTTGCGCTCAACCGACTATTAGTTCTGCTGTTGCAGTCGTTTGCTGCAGCCAATTCATCTAATGTAAATGTTATTGTCCATCCATTGTAATGATTATGTATACTTTTGCACATCCCACATTATTCAAGACAATAGTGATACATTCATTACCCAGACATACAACAGTCTCTTCAGCTAATAAGGATTCAAAACTCACTAAGTTCTCTGGAGCAGGCTGACTACATGTGCCTCAGGCTACAAATACCTTCTTACATCTCTATATTTGTGAACTCTTAAATAGACTATCTTCTTTATAGATTAAGGTTTCCATTATAGTTGTTTTGTATACTTTTAAACCTCCTACCTTATTGAAGACAATAGTGGTTCATGCATTACCAAAACTTACAATAGTCTCTTCAGCTAGCAAGGTTTCAAGGCTAAGTTCTCTGGAGCAGGCTGACTACATGAGCCTCAGGCTGCAAGTACCTTCTTACACCTCAATTTCTTGTGAACTCTTAAATAGTCTTTTTAGATTTAGGTTTCCCATTAGTTCTATCATGGTGTTAAGAGATTTCTATATGGTTCCCATTGCTGATCAAAGGTTGCTAATTCCATGTAGCTAAGAGCTATGTGTCTTTCCACTTTCATTTGTCTGTGTAATTCTTGTAAGAAGTGATATATATTTAGAATTCTTGTGCTAAATCTTGATTTATATATGTAGAACCTTGCCAGTATTATTATGCTGTCCATTATTTTATCAGTCTGGGTATTTTCACTATAGCCAAATAAGATAAGTGTAGTAGTGATTTTGAAATCATTTACATGTTTACAGTTATTATTGATTCTCTTTTCTAGCGGTTCCCAAAATTCTTGAACTAAGTTACATTTCAAAAATATATGTTCAATCGTCTCTTTTCCTTGGTTACAAAAGGTGCATAGGTTGTCATTTAAAACATCTCTTTTAAGATAATATTTGTAGCTAATACCCTATGCACAAGTCTAAACTGGAACCATTTATATTTAATTTCTTGAATTTTACTTTAAAAAAAAATCCTTTTAAAGTTCAATTTGCTCTGCAGCTTTTCAGTCCATTTTTGGCAACAGTTTGGTTCATACTCATTATCATTTTATATATTATAGTAGGGTTTTGAACCTTTCCTTTGGGAAAGTATTAGTTTTAAAGAGAATTGTAATTCGGTTTTTATATTTTCTTCCATGGGTACATTTTTATGCTTTAAATACTTTATAACTGCTTCTACACAACTCAGAAATTGTAGAAAATTTGTGCTTAGCTGGTAGAGTTGTTTAAAGTATTCGTATGTAAGAAATCTGCCCTTTTAGTCAAGTAAATCTCATGCTAAATATATTTTTTGCCAGCCAATCTTTATAAATAAAGGGTTTACCATCAATCTTGATGTCCGCATTATAAAAAAGGGTTCTGCTAAGAGTTTGTCAGCCGTATCTATTTTAACCTTATTTTTGAAAGATCTATTTGAAAGTAGAACTTTCTTCCAAAAACAAGTTGACTCTTTTGTAAGGTAGCTCACTGCCCAGCTGCTCTAAGTAATTAATTTCTGGTAGTACAGTTTGGATTATATTTGTCCATCTATGTTCACTAAATTTCAGTTTTCTAATCCATGATCATTTTAAAGCCAAAATAGAGGATGACATGTCAGGAAAACCCAGACCACCATTAGCAATGCATTTGGTACTAGTTTTTCTACTTATTTTATCTGGTTTTTTATTCCATACAAAAACATAGATTAAAGATTGTAGTTTATTAATAAGATATTCTGGTGGGTTTCTACGTTTTCATGACACAACGGAAGGTAAATGATGAGTTAAAACAAAACGATTAAGATCAGCATATCTTGAATAATTTGAGGGGGGATTTCAAATGGAGATAAAGTAAACAAGACAGCACTTAAATTAAAACACGATAAATTATTTTATTTGCTTCCAGGATAATGTACGGTATTCATGGCGGATTGCTGTTCTTGGATCATTATAATTGTTGCTTACACCACCACCGCCTCTCCTCTTCTGTCTCACTAGAGTTTACCGTAAGTCTCATGTCAGACTTAGTGCCGAGGTCTTTATGGTCTTTAAAAATTGGTGTTCAAGGAGTAAAAGTGGCAATTAGTCATCAGACAATATTTATTCGGCCCTTCAAAGATATGGAGAAACTTACATAATACCCTAAAATTAATTTAACGAGAATGAATAAATATTTGAGTTTGTGGAAACTCAGAAATTGTAGTTCATAAAAGAAAAGGAAGCAGCAGATCAGAAATTACAAGAATTTATTAGACAGTTTCTTGCTGAACAAGTTTGCACTCAAACACACAAAATATAAAAATAAAACACATCTTGCTGTAAATAAATTAGCACATGAGACAGATTGATGATAGAAATAAGTAGACCTTAGAGTAGACTGTCAAAAGACAAGAAAAATGACAAGTATCTACAAAAAGTGTATCCTAGGATAAATAAAGACACTAAATAAAGTCCAGAGACGAAAAGGCAAGAACACTTCTTTGATATTATAATGAAAACGTTTAATTTATCAACACTAATAAAATCAGGTGCACAGCCATTGTTGCAAGTTATTCATAGTCTATCGTTTGTAAACAAATTGTCGCACGAGGACCGCTCTAGGAAAAGAGATTGTTTTCTTTGTTTAAGACTTTCGTACTCGGCGGCGTTTGTTTACAGGCGCGTCGGTGAGAGTTTGAGTGACAGTAAAGCCGCCACTCATCATACCCTCCAACAAAGCGTTTGAGTCGGTGCTTACACTAAAGAATGCGGTGTTGGAAACACCCACAGGCTTCATTGTTTGACAAACTCTAAACGCCTCGGTAAGGTCTCGGGAAGGCCTTGAACGATCTCGAGAAGACCGAGAACGCTTGCGAGTGGTCGGTCTTCGATGATTCACCATAGGAACAGGACTTGGAGACACATCGACGCCCATTTCCCACTCACAACACTTTGTGACGGAGAAGCCCCGACTGCCTAGTGAAGACCTCGTTGCTGAGAGGCAGCTACCGCACAGTTCGCTTGTGCATGGCCTTTGCTGAGGGGACGGAGACTCAGTCCATTTCTTGGTCTTTCGGGATGCCGGTGCCATATAGAAGAAATCCTGGAAAAGATAATAAGGACATGTTAGTACATCATTTTTACACAAATATTCCTAGTGTGAGCCTTTAAAATGCCATAAATTAAAGAAGTCACTTTTCTAGAAAGCATTTACAAAAATAGAAAACAAAGCTATTCTTGACAGAAAACTGCACTTTCAATTTTTTGCGAAAACAAATGTTAGCATGTCTCCTTATTGCTAAGCTTATCTCAGTTTTTAATTTCTTTCCTTCATTTGGTAGTAAGGTAAGCCTTTTGATGAGATTAGGTTAAACTGTAGCTCAGAACAGTACTTGATTTTTGTCTTAAAAAACCATATGCTGACAAAGGGACATCATGCTTTATTTTTTCACAACGCAACGGTAGGTAAAGGGTGAGTATGTAGGATTGAGATAAACATACCTTGAAAAATTTGTGGCTGGAGTGGATCACGCAGGACAACGTGTCAGGGTCGCATGCACACAGTCGTGAGCCGTCTTCCATCTCTTCATTCACCGGAATGTTAGTGAACTTCTCTAAGAAGTTGGTGACATCCAGGTCGCCTTTGACAAAGGGTATGAAAGGGACCGGAACCTTTTTCTTTTCGAGGTCGTGCCAGTTGATGGCCTTAAAGAAACAATGTTTCTTGACGTCGTTTGCTCCATTAGTACCTAATCGCTGACTGGAGTCTTTGTTGAGGAGGGAGTGAATGAAGTCTGTCACTTCCTCAGAGAATGTGCTGGGGTAGGATGGCGTGCTCCAAAGTATGCCACTGAAACAAATAATTGTCTTATTAGTAATGTCAATATACGTTGTCTCCCATTTCTCTTCTCATCCACACAAGAGTTATTATAATTTGATGTTTAATTCTATTTCATCATTCTTTCTTGTCCCCTCTCTTCAATCTGTGTCTCTGTCCTGCTTACTATTTCACATACATCATTTCTTAAGATGTTATTATATCGTAAAATTAAATTTTGAAAAGTAGCTAATAGGCAGTTTCCGAAACCACGTTCATTAGTTTTGCTTTAAGCAGAGCTGTCTGACCACCTTCCGCACGTTTTTCTCCACATCTCCTCCCCCAAGTTCTTCTTTCTTTGTATTACCTTCAACCTATCGGTCACTTGCTCAAAATGCCTTCAGCGGCGAGCACGTGAAAGGTAAGAGTGATGTCCTTTTGCTTAACCGGCTTAGTAGGACTACTCTGGTCTTTTGTCTCGCCTGAACCATTGTTCTTTAAAGGGCGTTTTCCAATCTGAAATATTGCACTGTGAAACTGCAACACAAGGCTGACTGGAAAATCTCTCATCATCCATTTTCCTTTCACTCCGCAACACGATGACATCCTCGTTCTCCCATTATAGATCTTCATCTCGCACTCTTGTAAAGTACATTCAGCTCTCTCCCAAGCGAACAAATGTCCAATAACTTTTTATAATATTAGGAAACATGTAACAAAAAATGATAAAGGTCTAGCTGACAGTTACATACTGAACCTCAGAATACTTGCTGATAAATAATAGTATTAATAATAAGTTGAACTTATTAACCTACATCTAATATCACATCCGCTGACTCATGCGCAGAATCAGCTAACGACAGAAATAAAAAAGAGGTTACAAACCTGATGATGGATTCGTAGGAGATTTCATCTTCGTATGACATGAATGGAGTATGACCGGTGAGCAGTTCATAGGTGACCACACCTAATGCCCACCAATCGACTGCCTGCAAAAAATGAGAGACAGCGTTTAGTGTCGAGCTCATCCTATATCGAATAAGAATAAAAAATAATAATACTTTATAGTCATCTTTCGTGTGAACACGTTTATCTCAGAAACTCCATATACTGAAAAACTTAAACATGACAATATCGGCTTGACAAACTAAGGCTCAGGTGATCGTTATTAAATATTTGTTACTGGTACTGAATTACCAGGCCTTGTGACAGCTTGTTCATAAATACAGATATCCGTAAATCTGATAGTTGTTAGCTGACAAATCTCCTGTACTTACATAGCCGTGTCCTTTATCATAACTGGGCTGAATACTTTCTGGCGCCATATATCGCAGAGTGCCGCAGGATTTTGAACTTGGTATCTGCAGAAGAAATTAAATAAAAATGAAAAGCAATGTACAGTAGTATAGTTGTACCTCCATGTACAATTAGAGATGCAAATGTAGTCGAATTTCGCAATCTTACATAGATATTTACAATGACTACTTAAATCGCGCACACCCACCCACGCACGCACACATATGTATGAAAGCCAAGAACAGTACCTGGTCAGAAGAGAGGAACTCACTGAAGCCAAAATCAGTCAGAATGAGGTGACCACAGGAGTCGAGAAGGATATTTTCAGGCTTCACGTCTCGATGGACGATCTTCCGCTGCAGAAAATAGTTTGTTAATTAGTTAAATAATGTTAGGGCACACTAATTAATGGCACGGTTTGAATATAGAAACCTTATATGGAAACCTTCCTCCTGTTAAATTTTAGACTAAATTTACTCTCATCCAAACAGTACTGAAGACCTTTTCTATGCCGCATATCATTTTTTATGAGTATGGATATATAACAGTACTTAGAATTTCACTATAAAAATAACTTTTATAGATATACACTCTTTTCCGAAAGTTGTTGATGACAAAGGCCGTGATGAGAACGAAGTTTCAGTAAAGATAAAGGGTACTTACCTTGTGTAGGTATCGAAGTGCCAGCACTAGCTCTCCAACATAGAACTTCACACATGATTCACACAGACTGCCCCGCCGTGACACGTGCGAAAACAAGTCCCCACCGTTGACGAAATCTGTAAAGAAAAGAACTCATGTTAACGCAGGGTACATCGTTTTGATGTCGGTGGATAAATTAGAGAATTTCATTCTCCCCTTGAAAGTCTGCCCGGATTATGACACAGGGGAACAGCCAGAGGCAAGGTTATTAGTGAACGTCCGAACTTTAGTTAAACAAAAGCCTTCCATTTGTTCAGAAGTTAAAAAAAAAATCAAACTTATACCAATTGCATTTAGTAAGAACAGAGAAGATTATCTGGTGGAACATACCCAGCACGAAGTTGAGATGGGACGCGGTCTCATATGCATACTGAAGAGTAGGTAGGAACCGGTGGCCACGCACGCGCTTTAACACTTGCAGCTCGTTATAGAATAAGTCCATCCTCTTGTAGTCTTCTGTCTTCTTGACCTGCTTCAGGGCGTACACTCGCCCATAGTCCTCACCGCTCACTTTAAATACCAGGAAAACCTTGCCAAAGCCTGCAAATAGAGACCGCCTTTATCAGTTGATTTAATTAATTAATTAATTAATTAATTAGGTGCTTAACGAAATCATCGACACTTCGTACCGCTAATTAAGCAGCGCTGAAATCGTGTAACACACGAGATTTTAAAAATTATTTGACTGTCAAGATGGCGTCAGAGTTTATAGCTTTTGAATGTTAGCAAGTAAACATAATGTGAACTCTTCATTGTACACTTTCCTAGCCAGGATTCCTTGCATCTTGTCTTAGGGTCATGTACTGTATACTATGAGCACAGAACTGCATGCTCACATACTTGAACTGTAAAGCTAACATCACAAATCGCATGTAAACAGGTGACAGCCATAATAAATAAAGGAAGATAGAAGCGTTGATGACCAAATATAAAAAGCGAGGACTAGTCACAGTCTTTTTGTCACCGTCGACTGATGTGAGAACAAGCACTTACTTCCTTCTCCGAGCACTTTGACTTTCTCAAAATCTTTGGCTTGTAACTTTACTTCGTCTTCCATTGTTACTGCAAGACAAATACGGAACGGGGATGAACGTTAACAGGATCGCTGACACGTCACGTGGTAACCAATAAACACTACGTAACATAACGTTTTCTCTACGTTCTTAACGACCAGTAACTATAAGTAATATTCTGTCCTGAGAACTTTATGCAGCGTCAAAGAAACTTATGGATTAGGTTGTGTCGATTTAAGTGTGTTTTTCCGCTTAGCCACGAAAGACAGTCTGTGAAAAAGACACAAAATGTTTTCGTGTGAATGCGATAAAACCTTGAAACAAGTAACTGTGTCAGTAATGAAACATGAACCTAGATGACTAATACTGCTTAAACAAAATCTCAATTTGTGTGCAAAAATGTGCATGTGCTCAAACAGACAAGTAAGTGCAGATCGAAATAAAAGAAAAATGGAATCTTACCTTCTAGGACAAGTAGACTCGAGGCTTGTAGCAGCCTAAACTCGCTTTGTCTGATGTACACTTGCACTGACACTGTCGTCAAAACACTGACAAGTTGGCTAGTTTGACCGGCCAAATTGAAATCAAACTTGAAACGCTCCTTTTGGCAAACCAGCAAAACCGCTTATCCGTGAAAGGCGCGAAAATGTTCAAACGGTTGCTGGCCAGCATGGCAACGACTCTGCGTTACGTCATCACGGGCACCGCTGGTCCATGCAAGGCGCGAACCTGTTTCAACGGTTGTTGACCAGCATAGCAACGACCACCACGCTACGTCACCATACGTAATCTTTTATTCAAGTAGAAAAGGGATCACTGAATGTCCTCAACACTTATCTCCGACTAGAGGAACGGTTTCTCAATAAATTGTCTGTCGATATCACGTCGAAGCTACTAAAGCTGACCAACACACGTGGTCAAATATATATTTGCAAATTTTTTATTTATTCGTATAAGTTTTTTTTATTATTTAACTCTTGTTTCGGTTTTAAGACATGGGTGCAATTTTTGAATATGGAGGAAAATGTTCTCACGCAAAGCTCCTTTTATTTATAGCTAACCACACGTTTCTTTGGTGGTAAGATGCGAAATATAAACTGTTGACTACAAACAATCTATCGCACACATTTGTGAAAGTTTCTTCAGGGCTAATGATACCTTTCTATACAGTCTGTTTTTTTACAGCTTCTGAATCCAGAGATCGATCTGATTGCTTACAAACTGTTATGTCTCCGTAAAATTTTGTTTTTGCTTTTTGCAACTGCTTCCAGTAACACTCGAAGCTGCCTGTGCGAAAAGGAGAGAGAACAAACATGTTCCTATTTCAATGATAATTTTATTTCAGATCAGAGTAGCAAACCCTTTCTGCATTGTCACCATTACTTCTATTTATTTAGTTCCTTTGTCGTTTATCGTTTATTTTAGTGGCACAGAAGTGTGTCCTGACATAGCACCTCAACAAGAACGGGATATGAAGGGTTAATATATTGAGACAGTGCTTTTTTTCTAGAAGCGAAAGGGTGAATGTCTCAGTTGGTTGTGGGGCTCACAACTGGAAAAGTGTTCACTAAACTCTTGAAAAGACTGGGTAATAAAGCATTTTGAAGGTAGAAAGCTGTATCGTTCATACGTGTTTGTGCGCCCTCTAGATATAAAACAGAAACATTTACGTGAGATAACTTTGACAGTTGAATAATAAATTTTATCAGTAACACTGATCGCGTCTCTACATTAAGGCTTTTGTCGGGGTGCTAGGAGGGTGGGGGAGATGAAAAATTAGTGGTGCACCACCATCTTGCGGCGACCTCGATGACGTAACCAAGGGTAGTTGCAATGCTGGTCAGCAACCGTTTGAATATTTTTGCCCCTTGCACGGACGAGCGGTTTTGCTGGTCACACAATGGGGGCGTTTGGAGTTTAATTTCAATTAGGCCGTAAGGAAGTCAACTGTCATTTTCACTTCTCTGCAACATTTTATAGTTGTTAGTCCTTTGGCGGTGACACATTCACCTAAATTCCTCAAGCCTCTAGTCTATTTTACCTATAAATAGTGAGTGAGTGAGTGAGTGAGTGAGTGAGTGAGTGAGTGAGTGAGTGAGTGAGTGAGTACGTGTACGCGCCGTTTCATACTAAGTAAACAATGACACAAATTAATGCCAAGTTGAAGCATAAAATTTTATTTGTTCAAGACAAATGTCTGCCTTTCTCGAGGATTTCTGTCCATGGGGCGACACAGTTGGTGTTTATAACTTCTCTTTCCATATCACACTAAAGTTTAGTGCAGTGATGTTTTATTTCTTTTCCTACAATTGAATCCTTCAAATCTGCACTGAAAACGCACCTCTTCCTTGAGTATTACTCCTAACACAGTCCACACAATGCTCGTTCTTATTTCCTTACCCCCTTCTGCTGTTGCTAATTTCTTTATTTTTAATATCTTTCTCTGCAGAATCACTATATTTTCTATGTTCTGTTACTTGGTGTCTTTTTGTGTTTTCCATCTTTGTTTTCTGTTTGTCGTCAGTACTGTCGTTTATTCTGACGCCCCTCATGTTCTATCCATTTAGTTCATGTCTCTTCCTTGTTTTTAAGCGCTTAGAGCATGCTCTCTATGAGTGTGAATATGCGCTATACAAATCTTTATTTATTTATTTATTTATTTATTTATTTATTATTATTTAAAATGTGATCAACTATCTTGATCTTAATTTCCATAAACGCCATGGAGGGCGGGAACGTGCACTGATTAGTGCGCGTGTTTGGATTACGTGTCCTCACGTTCCCTCACAGTGAACTGTTGTGGATCCATTGCGTACAGACTAATAATACCCTTGTAGGTAAGATCAATGTTAGAACAAAATAATAAAAGATTTGCTGAACATCAAGTACTGCTTTTGCATGTAAAAGCCCATTAACAAGAATGAATGAAACATCCGGTAAATTCTGAAATATGCGCGAAAATTTAAGAGACTATATGTCATTTACGATAAATGTGGTTCATATTAAACGATGAATATCTGACAACTGCATGTATTCTCTACTGACTGATAAAAACACATCATTAGAGGATGAAAATTTTATTCATCGAAATTTGCGGAGTAGAGAAAAAATTACATGATGCACAATAATTATAAAACGAGAATGAATAGGAACACACATAGAAGCTGTTACAACTTAGTTCAAAAAACAAAACGAAGCAGCGGATCAACAATGATAAGGCTTGTTTTTTACAGTTTATTGCTGAACAAGAACAACAACAACAAACAAACACACACACACACACACCGTCAGGGATCAGAGGTACCACCAATGACTGGCTAAGAGTGTGTGATGTGCTGTGAGTGAGAAAAATGTGTGGCTTAAGAATGTAATGAATGGGAGTTATCTCCCTTAAATATTTAAAGGAATACTGATAGACACCCTTAGAGGTGGGCCTGAGAATGTGCATACAGAGACACTGAAGGAAAGGACAGCCAGTAACAGTGATCCGTTTTCTACAGTAATGCATTTGTCGAGGGTGCTAGTCGAAAGATGCACCGCCACCTACTGGCGTCTTTGATGACGTAACGAAGGGAAATTGCTTTGCTGGGCAGCAAACATTTGAATATTTTCGTGCCTTGCACGGGTGAGCGTTTTTGCTTGTCAGCTAATGGGAGCGATTTTGAGTTTAATTTCAATTAGGCCGTTATGAAGTCAACTGTCATACATCACTGCTTTGCAATTGTTGTAGTTGTCAGTCCCTTGGCGATGACACATTCACGAAATTACCACAAGCCTCCAGTCTACTTCACATATAAAGTTTGTGTGTGTGTGTGTGTGTGTGTGTGTGTGTGTGTGTGGTTTCGAAATAAGTGAAAGTAAACAAGAAAGCACTTGGATTTGAACACGATAAATTATTGTATTAACCTCAAAGATAATGTATAATATTCATGGCGGATTAGAATCTAATGATTAGATGATGACTAGCTAACGCTTCTCCTTTTCTGTCCCACTAAAGTTTACCGAGAGATGCAGGTCAGATTTATTGTCAAAGTCTTCGAGAATTAGCGTTTAATGAGAAAAAGTTTTAATTTGACATCAGACAATAAGTTTATTCGCCCCTTGCAGGATATGGAGAAACTTAAAGTAAATTATTTAAACGAGAATTAACAACTATTTGACTTTGAAGGAACACAGAAATTGTTAAAACTTAGTTCCTAAAACAAAACGAAGCAGCGGCTCAAAGATTACAACAATTCATTAGACAGTTTCAGACCCTTTTAACTACATGCATTGACAAAGGGACATAATGTTCTACGTTTTCTTTTTTTTCAGACTGTTTATTTCTCTTTCACAAAGTGACAGCAAGAAGTATGGTACACAATCTGGTACACATTGAAAATTTGGAAAGAGCGAAAAACAAAGAATAAACCAACAACATGCATACACATCCACACACATACACGCATTCTATATAATTGAGCACCGACTTTAACATGGTAAAAGAGTACGAGTACCAATTCACAATGCCGTAAGTCGGCCTGCTATGACTGTTGCTCACATTCCAATAATTATTCTTATGTTGATCCTTGTCTACCTTGCTTGCGCTCAACCGACTATTAGTTCTGCTGTTGCAGTCGTTTGCTGCAGCCAATTCATCTAATGTAAATGTTATTGTCCATCCATTGTAATGATTATGTATACTTTTGCACATCCCACATTATTCAAGACAATAGTGATACATTCATTACCCAGACATACAACAGTCTCTTCAGCTAATAAGGATTCAAAACTCACTAAGTTCTCTGGAGCAGGCTGACTACATGTGCCTCAGGCTACAAATACCTTCTTACATCTCTATATTTGTGAACTCTTAAATAGACTATCTTCTTTATAGATTAAGGTTTCCATTATAGTTGTTTTGTATACTTTTAAACCTCCTACCTTATTGAAGACAATAGTGGTTCATGCATTACCAAAACTTACAATAGTCTCTTCAGCTAGCAAGGTTTCAAGGCTAAGTTCTCTGGAGCAGGCTGACTACATGAGCCTCAGGCTGCAAGTACCTTCTTACACCTCAATTTCTTGTGAACTCTTAAATAGTCTTTTTAGATTTAGGTTTCCCATTAGTTCTATCATGGTGTTAAGAGATTTCTATATGGTTCCCATTGCTGATCAAAGGTTGCTAATTCCATGTAGCTAAGAGCTATGTGTCTTTCCACTTTCATTTGTCTGTGTAATTCTTGTAAGAAGTGATATATATTTAGAATTCTTGTGCTAAATCTTGATTTATATATGTAGAACCTTGCCAGTATTATTATGCTGTCCATTATTTTATCAGTCTGGGTATTTTCACTATAGCCAAATAAGATAAGTGTAGTAGTGATTTTGAAATCATTTACATGTTTACAGTTATTATTGATTCTCTTTTCTAGCGGTTCCCAAAATTCTTGAACTAAGTTACATTTCAAAAATATATGTTCAATCGTCTCTTTTTCTTGGTTACAAAAGGTGCATAGGTTGTCATTTAAAACATCTCTTTTAAGATAATATTTGTAGCTAATACCCTATGCACAAGTCTAACCTGGAACCATTTATATTTAATTTCTTGAATTTTACTTTAAAAAAAAATCCTTTTAAAGTTCAATTTGCTCTGCAGCTTTTCAGTCCATTTTTGGCAACAGTTTGGTTCATACTCATTATCATTTAATATATTATAGTAGGGTTTTGAACCTTTCCTTTGGGAAAGTATTAGTTTTAAAGAGAATTGTAATTCGGTTTTTATATTTTCTTCCATGGGTACATTTTTATGCTTTAAATACTTTATAACTGCTTCTACACAACTCAGAAATTGTAGAAAATTTGTGCTTAGCTGGTAGAGTTGTTTAAAGTATTCGTCTGTAAGAAATCTGCCCTTTTAGTCAAGTAAATCTCATGCTAAATATATTTTTGCCAGCCAATCTTTATAAATAAAGGGTTTACCATCAATCTTGATGTCCGCATTATAAAAAAGGGTTCTGCTAAGAGTTTGTCAGCCGTATCTATTTTAACCTTATTTTTGAAAGATCTATTTGAAAGTAGAACTTTCTTCCAAAAACAAGTTGACTCTTTTGTAAGGTAGCTCACTGCCCAGCTGCTCTAAGTAATTAATTTCTGGTAGTACAGTTTGGATTATATTTGTCCATCTATGTTCACTAAATTTCAGTTTTCTAATCCATGATCATTTTAAAGCCAAAATAGAGGATGACATGTCAGGAAAACCCAGACCACCATTAGCAATGCATTTGGTACTAGTTTTTCTACTTATTTTATCTGGTTTTTTATTCCATACAAAAACATAGATTAAAGATTGTAGTTTATTAATAAGATATTCTGGTGGGTTTCTACGTTTTCATGACACAACGGAAGGTAAATGATGAGTTAAAACAAAACGATTAAGATCAGCATATCTTGAATAATTTGAGGGGGGATTTCAAATGGAGATAAAGTAAACAAGACAGCACTTAAATTAAAACACGATAAATTATTTTATTTGCTTCCAGGATAATGTACGGTATTCATGGCGGATTGCTGTTCTTGGATCATTATAATTGTTGCTTACACCACCACCGCCTCTCCTCTTCTGTCTCACTAGAGTTTACCGTAAGTCTCATGTCAGACTTAGTGCCGAGGTCTTTATGGTCTTTAAAAATTGGTGTTCAAGGAGTAAAAGTGGCAATTAGTCATCAGACAATATTTATTCGGCCCTTCAAAGATATGGAGAAACTTACATAATACCCTAAAATTAATTTAACGAGAATGAATAAATATTTGAGTTTGTGGAAACTCAGAAATTGTAGTTCATAAAAGAAAAGGAAGCAGCAGATCAGAAATTACAAGAATTTATTAGACAGTTTCTTGCTGAACAAGTTTGCACTCAAACACACAAAATATAAAAATAAAACACATCTTGCTGTAAATAAATTAGCACATGAGACAGATTGATGATAGAAATAAGTAGACCTTAGAGTAGACCGTTAAAAGACAAGAAAAATGACAAGTATCTACAAAAAGTGTATCCTAGGATAAATAAAGACACTAAATAAAGTCCAGAGACGAAAAGGCAAGAACACTTCTTTGATATTATAATGAAAAAGTTTAATTTATCAACACTAATAAAATCAGGTGCACAGCCATTGTTGCAAGTTATTCATAGTCTATCGTTTGTAAACAAATTGTCGCACGAGGACCGCTCTAGGAAAAGAGATTGTTTTCTTTGTTTAAGACTTTCGTACTCGGCGGCGTTTGTTTACAGGCGCGTCGGTGAGAGTTTGAGTGACAGTAAAGCCGCCACTCATCATACCCTCCAACAAAGCGTTTGAGTCGGTGCTTACACTAAAGAATGCGGTGTTGGAAACACTCACAGGCTTCATTGTTTGACAAACTCTAAACGCCTCGGTAAGGTCTCGGGAAGGCCTTGAACGATCTCGAGAAGACCGAGAACGCTTGCGAGTGGTCGGTCTTCGATGATTCACCATAGGAACAGGACTTGGAGACACATCGACGCCCATTTCCCACTCACAACACTTTGTGACGGAGAAGCCCCGACTGCCTAGTGAAGACCTCGTTGCTGAGAGGCAGCTACCGCACAGTTCGCTTGTGCATGGCCTTTGCTGAGGGGACGGAGACTCAGTCCATTTCTTGGTCTTTCGGGATGCCGGTGCCATATAGAAGAAATCCTGGAAAAGATAATAAGGACATGTTAGTACATCATTTTTACACAAATATTCCTAGTGTGAGCCTTTAAAATGCCATAAATTAAAGAAGTCACTTTTCTAGAAAGCATTTACAAAAATAGAAAACAAAGCTATTCTTGACAGAAAACTGCACTTTCAATTTTTTGAGAAAACAAATGTTAGCATGTCTCCTTATTGCTAAGCTTATCTCAGTTTTTAATTTCTTTCCTTCATTTGGTAGTAAGGTAAGCCTTTTGATGAGATTAGGTTAAACTGTAGCTCAGAACAGTACTTGATTTTTGTCTTAAAAAACCATATGCTGACAAAGGGACATCATGCTTTATTTTTTCACAACGCAACGGTAGGTAAAGGGTGAGTATGTAGGATTGAGATAAACATACCTTGAAAAATTTGTGGCTGGAGTGGATCACGCAGGACAACGTGTCAGGGTCGCATGCACACAGTCGTGAGCCGTCTTCCATCTCTTCATTCACCGGAATGTTAGTGAACTTCTCTAAGAAGTTGGTGACATCCAGGTCGCCTTTGACAAAGGGTATGAAAGGGACCGGAACCTTTTTCTTTTCGAGGTCGTGCCAGTTGATGGCCTTAAAGAAACAATGTTTCTTGACGTCGTTTGCTCCATTAGTACCTAATCGCTGACTGGAGTCTTTGTTGAGGAGGGAGTGAATGAAGTCTGTCACTTCCTCAGAGAATGTGCTGGGGTAGGATGGCGTGCTCCAAAGTATGCCACTGAAACAAATAATTGTCTTATTAGTAATGTCAATATACGTTGTCTCCCATTTCTCTTCTCATCCACACAAGAGTTATTATAATTTGATGTTTAATTCTATTTCATCATTCTTTCTTGTCCCCTCTCTTCAATCTGTGTCTCTGTCCTGCTTACTATTTCACATACATCATTTCTTAAGATGTTATTATATCGTAAAATTAAATTTTGAAAAGTAGCTAATAGGCAGTTTCCGAAACCACGTTCATTAGTTTTGCTTTAAGCAGAGCTGTCTGACCACCTTCCGCACGTTTTTCTCCACATCTCCTCCCCCAAGTTCTTCTTTCTTTGTATTACCTTCAACCTATCGGTCACTTGCTCAAAATGCCTTCAGCGGCGAGCACTTTAACCGGCTTAGTAGGACTACTCTGGTCTTTTGTCTCGCCTGAAGCATCGTTCTTTAAAGGGCGTTTTCCAATCTGAAATATTGCACTGTGAAACTGCAACACAAGGCTGACTGGAAAATCTCTCATCATCCATTTTCCTTTCACTCCGCAACACGATGACATCCTCGTTCTCCCATTATAGATCTTCATCTCGCACTCTTGTAAAGTACATTCAGCTCTCTCCCAAGCGAACAAATGTCCAATAACTTTTTATAATATTAGGAAACATTTAATAAAAAATGATAAAGGTCTAGCTGACAGTTACATACTGAACCTCAGAATACTTGCTGATAAATAATAGTATTAATAATAAGTTGAACTTATTAACCTACATCTAATATCACATCCGCTGACTCATGCGCAGAATCAGCTAACGACAGAAATAAAAAAGAGGTTACAAACCTGATGATGGATTCGTAGGAGATTTCATCTTCGTATGACATGAATGGAGTATGACCGGTGAGCAGTTCATAGGTGACCACACCTAATGCCCACCAATCGACTGCCTGCAAAAAATGAGAGACAGCGTTTAGTGTCGAGCTCATCCTATATCGAATAAGAATAAAAAATAATAATACTTTATAGTCATCTTTCGTGTGAACACGTTTATCTCAGAAACTCCATATACTGAAAAACTTAAACATGACAATATCGGCTTGACAAACTAAGGCTCAGGTGATCGTTATTAAATATTTGTTACTGGTACTGAATTACCAGGCCTAGTGACAGCTTGTTCATAAATACAGATATCCGTAAATCTGATAGTTGTTAGCTGACAAATCTCCTGTACTTACATAGCCGTGTCCTTTATCATAACTGGGCTGAATACTTTCTGGCGCCATATATCGCAGAGTGCCGCAGGATTTTGAACTTGGTATCTGCAGAAGAAATTAAATAAAAATGAAAAGCAATGTACAGTAGTATAGTTGTACCTCCATGTACAATTAGAGATGCAAATGTAGTCGAATTTCGCAATCTTACATAGATATTTACAATGACTACTTAAATCGCGCACACCCACCCACGCACGCACACATATGTATGAAAGCCAAGAACAGTACCTGGTCAGAAGAGAGGAACTCACTGAAGCCAAAATCAGTCAGAATGAGGTGACCACAGGAGTCGAGAAGGATATTTTCAGGCTTCACGTCTCGATGGACGATCTTCCGCTGCAGAAAATAGTTTGTTAATTAGTTAAATAATGTTAGGGCACACTAATTAATGGCACGGTTTGAATATAGAAACCTTATATGGAAACCTTCCTCCTGTTAAATTTTAGACTAAATTTACTCTCATCCAAACAGTACTGAAGACCTTTTCTATGCCGCATATCATTTTTTATGAGTATGGATATATAACAGTACTTAGAATTTCACTATAAAAATAACTTTTATAGATATACACTCTTTTCCGAAAGTTGTTGATGACAAAGGCCGTGATGAGAACGAAGTTTCAGTAAAGATAAAGGGTACTTACCTTGTGTAGGTATCGAAGTGCCAGCACTAGCTCTCCAACATAGAACTTCACACATGATTCACACAGACTGCCCCGCCGTGACACGTGCGAAAACAAGTCCCCACCGTTGACGAAATCTGTAAAGAAAAGAACTCATGTTAACGCAGGGTACATCGTTTTGATGTCGGTGGATAAATTAGAGAATTTCATTCTCCCCTTGAAAGTCTGCCCGGATTATGACACAGGGGAACAGCCAGAGGCAAGGTTATTAGTGAACGTCCGAACTTTAGTTAAACAAAAGCCTTCCATTTGTTCAGAAGTTAAAAAAAAAATCAAACTTATACCAATTGCATTTAGTAAGAACAGAGAAGATTATCTGGTGGAACATACCCAGCACGAAGTTGAGATGGGACGCGGTCTCATATGCATACTGAAGAGTAGGTAGGAACCGGTGGCCACGCACGCGCTTTAACACTTGCAGCTCGTTATAGAATAAGTCCATCCTCTTGTAGTCTTCTGTCTTCTTGACCTGCTTCAGGGCGTACACTCGCCCATAGTCCTCACCGCTCACTTTAAATACCAGGAAAACCTTGCCAAAGCCTGCAAATAGAGACCGCCTTTATCAGTTGATTTAATTAATTAATTAATTAATTAATTAGGTGCTTAACGAAATCATCGACACTTCGTACCGCTAACTAAGCAGCGCTGAAATCGTGTAACACACGAGATTTTAAAAATTATTTGACTGTCAAGATGGCGTCAGAGTTTATAGCTTTTGAATGTTAGCAAGTAAACATAATGTGAACTCTTCATTGTACACTTTCCTAGCCAGGATTCCTTGCATCTTGTCTTAGGGTCATGTACTGTATACTATGAGCACAGAACTGCATGCTCACATACTTGAACTGTAAAGCTAACATCACAAATCGCATGTAAACAGGTGACAGCCATAATAAATAAAGGAAGATAGAAGCGTTGATGACCAAATATAGTCTTTTTTTTGTCACCGTCGACTGATGTGAGAACAAGCACTTACTTCCTTCTCCGAGCACTTTGACTTTCTCAAAATCTTTGGCTTGTAACTTTACTTCGTCTTCCATTGTTACTGCAAGACAAATACGGAACGGGGATGAACGTTAACAGGATCGCTGACACGTCACGTTGTAACCAATAAACACTACGTAACATAACGTTTTCTCTACGTTATTAACGACCAGTAACTATAAGTAATATACTGTCCTGAGAACTTTATGCAGCGTCAAAGAAACTTATGGATTCGGTTGTGTCGATTTAAGTGTGTTTTTCCGCTTAGCCACGAAAGACAGTCTGTGAAAAAGACACAAAATGTTTTCGTGTGAATGCGATAAAACCTTGAAACAAGTAACTGTGTCAGTAATAAAACATGAACCTAGATGACTAATACTACTTAAACAAAATCTCAATTTGTGTGCAAAAATGTGCATGTGCTCAAACAGACAAGTAAGTGCAGATCGAAATAAAAGAAAAATGGAATCTTACCTTCTAGGACAAGTAGACTAGAGGCTTGTAGCAACTTAAACTCGCTTTGTCTGATGTACACTTGCACTGACACTGTCGTCAAAACACTGACAAGTTGGCTAGTTTGACCGGCCTAATTGAAATCAAACTTGAAACGCTCCTTTTGGCAAACCAGCAAAACCGCTCATCCGTGAAAGGCTCGAAAATGTTCAAACGGTTGCTGGCCAGCATGGCAACGACTCTGCGTTACGTCATTAAGGACACCACCAGGCGGCGGGGTACCGCTGGTCCATGCAAGGCGCGAACCTGTTTCAACGGTTGCTGACCAGCATAGCAACGACCACCACGTTACGTCACCATACGTAATCTTTTATTCAAGTAGAAAAGGGATCACTGATTGTCCTCAACACTTATCTCCGACTAGAGGAACGGTTTCTCAATAAATTGTCTGTCGATATCACGTCGAAGCTACTAAAGCTGACCAACACACGTGGTCAAATATATATTTGCACATTTTTTATTTATTCGTATAAGCTTTTTAAAATTGTTTAACTCTTAAGTGTTTCCGTTGTAAGAAATGGCTGTAATTATTGGCCATGGAGGAAAATGTTCTCACGCAAAGCTTCTTTTTTTATAGCTATCCACACGTTTCTTTGGTGGTAAGATGCGAAACATAAACTGTTACCTATAAACAATCTATCGCACACATCTGTGAAATTTTCTTCAGGGCTAAGGATACATTTCTTTACAGTCTGTTGTTTTGTACAGCTTCCGAATCCAGATATCGGTCTGATTGCTTCCAAACTGTTGTGTTTCCGTAAAAGTTTAGTTTTCCTTTTTGTAACTGCTTCCAGAAATATTCGAAGCCGCGCTGGGCGAAAAGGAGAGAGAACAAAATTAAAGAAAGGGATTTTCTTTTTCAGTATAATTTTTGTTTGATGGGAGTAGCAGACCCTTTCTGCATTTTCTCCATTTCTTCTATTTATTTAGTTCCTTTGTCGTTTATCGTTTATTTTAGTGGCACAGAAGTGTGTCCTGACATAGCACCTCAACAAGAACGGGATACGTGGGTTAATGTAGTGAGACAGTGCTTTTCTAGAAGCGAAAGGGTGATTGTCGCAGTTGGTTGTAGAGTTTACAACGGGAGAAGTGTTCACTAAACTCTTGAAAAGACTGGGTAAGAAAGCGTTTTGAAGGTAGAAAGCTGTATCGTTCATACGTGTTTGTGCGCCCTCTAGATATAAAACAGAAACATTCGCGTGGGATAACTTTGTCAGTTGAATAATATATTTTACCAGTAATAGTGATCGCTTTTCTACATTAAGGCTTTTGTTGGGGTGCTAGGAGGGTGGGGGAGACGAAAGATTAGTGGCGCACCGCCATCTTGCGGCGACCTCGATGACGTAACAGAGGGTAGTTGCTATGCTGGTCAGCAACCGTTTGAATATTTTCGCGCCTTGCACGGACGAGCGGTTTTGCTGGTCAGACAATGGGGGCGTTTGGAGTTTAATTTCAATTAGGCCGTAAGGACGTCAACTGTCACTTTCATTTCTCTGCAACACTATTTTGTAGTTGTTAGTCCTTTGGTGGTGACACATTCACCAACTTTCAACAAGACTCCACAAGTCTATTCCACATATAAATAGTGTGTGTGTGTGCGCCCGTGTATGTGTACGCGCCCTTTCATACTAAGTAAACAATAACACAAATTAATGTCAAGTTGAAGCATCAAATGTTATTTGTTCAAGACAAATGTCTGCCTTTCTCGAGGATTTCTGTCCTTGGGGCGACACAGTTGGTGTTTATAGCTTCTCTTTCCATCTCCCACTAAAGTTTAGTGCAGTGATGTTTTATTTTAAATGTGATCAATGATCTTTTATTTTTTTTACTTGTCATTCAACAGCTATAATTTCTTACCCATCTTAACAGTTAATTTTTAAAATCTCATGTTTAACACGATTCCGGTGCTGATTTATTAGTGGTACGAAGGGACAAAGACCTCATTAAGCACCTCATTAATTAATGAAACTGATGGAAGCGGTCTCTGCATTCTTTGGCAAGCTTTTCCTAGTAGTCAAGGTGAGCGGGGAGGGGGGAAATATGGGCGAGTGTACGCCCTGAAGCAAGTCAGGAAGACGGAAGACCAAAAGAGGATGGACTTCTCTAACGAGCAACAAGTGCTGAAGCGCGTGCGTGGCCACCGGTTCCTACTTACACTTCCCTTATACCATAATCCGACTGGCGAAAATTATGCTGAGTGTAGCTCTAAAGTGATATGCCTTTTAAACGAATTCTGTGGTGAAAAATCATGGTGTGCGGAAGACATTGAGCGGGCTCATCGCCTCGGAAACAGAAAGCCTGGTAAGACACACCCCAGGCCCCTAATTGTACAATTTCATCGATGGAATGACAAAATGCGAATCCTGAGTAACAAGACGACTAGAGACAAACTTCGTGCTGCCGGTATCAGAGTCGCCAGTGATCTGACGAGACAACAGACGAACAATATCCTAAATGCTCGCGAGGAAGGGACTTTTACGTTCTATAAAAACGGTAAACTTCATACAGTTCCGAGACACTTACGTCCCCAAACCCGTGATGCCTACAACAATAGCAATGCCATCAAAGACGACACCCACTACACCACGATAGACCACGGTCTACAGACCACTTCTTTTCCCGCCAAATTCCATCCTGACCTCAACGCTACAAACAGTGACAAAGGGGAAGAGCACGACACTACACACCAGGGATACAGGGGCCGACAACAGCACGACAGCCAATGTCAGCGAGTGCCCACCTGACAGCTATGTGAAAGGCTCGCCCCCGCGCCCCACACAGATGTCCCCGGCTTGCCACGATCTAGTTACCACGCATCTTGTCGACGACAACCACACCCGACAGCTCGTCACCACGAGGACATCGGCTACAACAAGCGGCAAATTTATAACAGACGCGAAAATACAGATGACTGAAGATAGTCAATCCCTTCTCCCCTTTTCCCCCTACATGTCTTAGTCCTTCCTGCCAGTCAGCTCACTGCCTGCTTTTCGTCCCACTAACCCAGTTTGCAGACCCACCAGTGTGACCACTTCTGATACAACACATGAGAATGTCCCCCATGAAGCTGGGGCTAATGCCACCAACACCAACGACAAGTACAGTGATTCAGCAGCTCTTCCTATAGAAACAACTGAGAAACTTCAAGCGAGATCACGTCGCCGGAACAAGAGTACATCGGGACAGGCCCGGTTGCCCAATATGTGGACCAAAAGCTGGGCATCGTACAGTCGTGTGACGCGAAGTACTGCTTTAAGTAAGAGTAAGAGCAATTGCTGACAGGAGCCCCCCGCCCAGGGCAAGGCGGCAGGAATTCGACATAAGATCAGGCAAGACACAAACAGCACAAGGGAGAGCACAAGCTCTACTGACCCAGTGACTACGCGACGCGAGGCCGCAGCACGGGTGTCAGTTCTAATGGTCAACAAGACACAGCACGGGACTCACCCGTAAAAATACCTCACATCTTGAACTGGAACATAGGTCTGCTCACGAAAATAAATGATCCTGACTTTATACAATACATTAACAGGTTTGATATTGTATGTTTTACAGAGACATTTCTTGAATTTAGCAGTAGACTGGAGTGCTTCTCTAACTTCAAACAACACTTCAGTCCCACTTCTAGACTTACATCGCAGGGAAGAGCTTCTGGAGGTATCCTTGTATTAGTCAAAAAATGTATTTACTCAGTTTGTACATAGACTGCAATGTACGGTTGAGAATCTGGTTTTATTGAAATTTGATAAAGTAGCTTTTGGTAGTGATAGAGATGTTGTATTTTGTGGCGTTTATGTACCACCGTATGATTCGCCCTACTATAACCAGAGACATATTCAGGTCAAGTCGAATATATGCCTTGTTGAACAGTGCATTCTAGATTGTATCCGAAATATTGAGCGACACTGTTGGTACCTACTGGGAGGCGATTTTAATGCTAGAACGGGAAACTATAATTCGGCATCATTTGATAATGAAGTTGATATAGAGATGAGATTTGTACGAACATCGAGAGTCTGAAGATAAGACTGTTTCACCTTTTGGGAGGCTGCTACTACAATTTTGTAATAACTGATTTAACAATCTTGAATGGTACCTGCACAGGAGATGAAAAGGGCCGATATACTTACATAAGCACTATGGACAAAAATACGTAGAAAGCAGGAGTCGTTATCGAAACCTAATACAAAGCAAACGAAAGCAATTTAATAGTTATCGGTTGGGAAAGCTGTCCACCAACACTGGCAACCCACAAGCTTTTTGGAAAGTAAAAGCAATCTGCAGACAGTCAAACCCGGAATGCATTATAGACAATAGAACATAGTATGAACACTTTAAAAATGTTTTTCAAGGTGACATAGTACATGGTAGGTGGGATAATGAGGAACAGGAAAGTTAAATATGCCCAGCAGGGATTGATGACCTAGATCAGCCAATAACCACGGAAGAAGTGATCAAACCTTTAAATCATCTAAAACTAAATAAGGCTACCGGGCCTGCTGGAATACTTGCAGAAATGTTAAAGGCCTGTCAGGATCATATACTAAGGTACCTTATAACTTTATTTAACAATTTTTGACAACGGGGAATACCCTGAAGCCTGGAGTGGCACGACAATTGTCCCATTATTTAAAACAGGGAACCGAGATTGCCCGGACAATTATAGAGGGATATCGCTAACTAGCACACTAAGTAAAATGTTTGCATATATCCTGAACTTGAGACTAACAAGATGGGCAGAGGAAAAATAATAAGATAGCTGAGGATCAGAGTGGTTTTAGGGAAATACATTCCACCACAATATTTTCATACTGTATGTTATCATACAACGCTATTTACTCAAACGATCGGGTAAGGTGTACATATGTTTCGTAGATTTCAGAAAGGCATTCGATATGGTTAATAGAAACAAACTATGGCATATCCTACATAACCTGGGAGTTGGAGGCAAGATGCTCACCATTTTACAAAATATGTACCAGAATATCAAAGCCTGTGTAAGATGTAGAAACGGACACAGTATTTTAATTGTCCGTCCGGAGTAACGCAAGGATGTATTTTGTCACCCATTCTCTTTACGTTTTTTATAAATCAGTTAGCTGTAGACGTGTCTCAGAACGGTATTCATGGCATCCAACTAGTCTCAGATATAATACAGACTCCTACTGCTCTTTGCGAATGATGTTGTATTGGCATCATATTCTGTTGCTGGCCTCCAAAAGCAGCTTGATATTTAAAAAAATTATGCTGATGGTTTTGGAATGAATGTGAACCTCGGAAAAACCAGTCATCGTGTTTAAGAAAGGCGTATCAAAGGAATGTTGGTATTATGGCACAGAAACGGTAGAGGTTGTTAACGTGTGTAAGTATCTAGGTCTCTGTTTCACAACTAAGCTCTCCCTCTCCATAGCTGTCGATGATCTTGCAGCTAAGGCCAAAATCAGATCCTGCCAGCTATTAAAATGTTTATGGAAACTTGGAGACATACCAAGAAGCGTATTTTTTAAGATGTTCGATTTCCAGATTGTACCGATACTTACCTACGGGTCGGAAATTTGGGGTTTTCAAAGATATGAGACCGTTGAGAAGGTACAAATGCTCAGCTGCAAAAGCTTCCTAAATATGGGTTTTCAAACACCAAACAAAATGATCTATGGTGACCTAGGGCGTTATCCAATATTGGTGACTACAAAAATTAGATGTATTAAATACTGGCTTAGACTCATTCATATGAATGACACTAGACTCCCCAGAAAAGCATATAATATGCTATATTATTTACAAGAAAACGGTAAACGTACTTGGGCTTTCTTTATAAAAGAACTTCTATGTATCAATGGCTTTGGATTTGTTTGGCTTCAGCAAGGTGTTGGTAACAAGAACATGTTCTTAAGAACCTATAGACAAAGACTTATAGACTGTTTCCAACAAGAATGGCACAATGATATATGCACTAGTGAAAGACTTGAGCTGTAATCTAGTTTTAAGAGCTACGTACAACCTGAGAGATATTTAAATGTACTGAGAATACGCTGTTTCAGAGAAACATTTATTAAGATAAGATTTGGAATATCACCCATCAATGTACATCGATATCGCTATAAAAGTGATGTATCTCCCAGTCAGTTAAGCTGCCCCCGATGCAAGCATGAGATTAAAGATGAAGTGCACGTGTTGTTTGACTGCCCTGCCTATGACAGCTATAGAATGAAAGTTGATGTTTTAAAATATACAACACCATATAAACAGGGCAAAGATGGAATCACTCAAGTCTTTATAGATAATTCAGAAACTACTATGAAACAAATCTCAAGATATTTGTATCAAGTATTCAAACACAGAAATGAAATGAGTACATTGAAAAAAAGATAAAGAAATGTTAATATGCATAGATATTGCTATAAGGAATATTGATGCTGTTCATTTTCTGTGATTTCCCCCTTGAAACAAACCAAAAGGTTTGCTCAAAAGAATTCGTTCGTTCGTGTTATAATCCGGGTAGACTGTCAAGGGGAGAATGGCTTCTAATTTATCCAGTGACATCAAAACGATGTACCCTCTGGTGACATGAGTTCTTTTCTTTACAGATTTAATCAACGGTGGGGACTTATTTTCCCACGTGTCACGGCGGGGCAGTTTGTGTGAATCGTGTGTCAAGAATTGTTGGAGAGCTAGTGCTTGCACTTTGATACCTACACAAGGTAAGTACCCATTATCTTTACTCCGTTCTTATAACGGCATTTATCAATTTCTTTAGGAAATGAGTATATCTATAAAAGCGATTTTTATAGTGAAATTATATGTACTGTTTTCCACACACACAGATAAAAATTGCTGTGCGGCATAGAAAAAGGCTTCAGTACTTTTTGAACAAGTGTGAATTACGTGTAAATTTAACAGGAGGAAGTGTTCCTATAGCTAAATGAAAGTAGCCTCGACCTCAATACCACCACCGTGTCATTAGTCTCACCGAACATTATTTAATTAAAAACCTTTTGGTGCAACGTCCATCGAGACGTGAAGCACGAAAACATACTCGACTCCTGTAGTCACGTGATTGTTACTGATTTTGGCTTCAGGGAGTTCCTTTCTTCTGACCAAGTCTGTTCTTTGCTTTCACACACGTGTGCGTGCGTGGGTGGGTTTTGTCAGTTAGCAACCGTTGGATTTACGGATATCTATAATTACGAACAAGCTGTCACAAGGCCTGGTACTTAGGTCCCAGTAACAAATATTTAATAACGAACACCTGAGCCTTAGTTTGTCAAGCCGTTATCATCATGTTTAAGATGTTTTACAGTATTTAGAATTTTTGAGGTAAACATGTTTACGCGAAAGATAACGGTAAAAGATTATTCAATATAGGATGATCTGAACACTGAACGCTGTCTCTCATTTTTGCCGAGAGTCGATTGGTGGGCACTAAGTGTGGTCACCTATGAACTTCTCACCGGTCGTACTCCATTTACGTCACACGAAGATAACTCTTACGCATCCATCATCAGGTTTGTCTTTTTTTTTTTTTACCTCGGCCATTATCTGATTGTGCGCATGAGTCAGTGTATGTGATATTAGATGTAGGTTAATAAGTTGTCTAAGTTCAACTTGTTATGAGTAATATTCTGTATCAGCAAGTATTCAGAGGTGGAATATGTAGCTGTCAGCCAGACATTTATCATTTTGAATCAAATTTTTCCTATTATAGAAATTTATAGAACATTTCCTTGCTTGGAAGAGAGGTGAATGTACTTTGCAAGAGTACAAGATGAAGATCTATAATGGAAGAACGAGGATGTGATCGTGTTGCGGAGTGAAAGGACAATGAATGATTAGAGTTTTTCTAGTCAGCCTCCTGTTGCAGTTTCACAGTCAACATTTCAGATTGGAAAACGCCGTGAAAGAACAATGCATCAGGGGAGACAAAAAGACCAGAGTAGTCCTGCTAAGCCGGTTAAGCCAAAGGAGATCACTCTGCACAGTGCAATATTTCAGATCCCTATCAACAAAGAATCCAGCCAGCGCTTAGGTACCCACGGAGCAAAAGAGGTCAAGAAACATAGTTTCTTTAAGACAACTGGGGCGATCTCAAAAGGAAAAAGGTTCCGGTCCCCTTCATCCCATTTGTTAAAGGCGACCTGGATGTCAGCAAGTTTACCAAGATGCCAGTGACTGAAGAGCTGGAAGACGGATCACGACTGCGTGCGTGCGACCCCGACAGGTTGTTCTGCATGATCCACTCCAGCCACAAATTATTCATGGTATGCTTATCTTAATCTTTTTTTGTTTTAAGCAAATCCATACTCATCATTTACCGACCGTTGCGTCATGACTAAAATAGAACATGTCCCTTTGTCAGTAGATGTCAAAAGGGAAAAATACTGTTTTTAAGACAAAGTACTCTTTTCATCTCCAGTTTCACCTAATGTCATCAAGAGGTTGTGCTCTTGTAGGTAGTTTAGCACATTGACCTCAAGCGTGGATTTCATAAGAAGTGTGCTCACCAGGGCATTTTTGAACAAAGATGGCAAAACACATGACAAGATGACATTTACAATATATAAAAGGGTAAAGGTCATCCCATAACCTTTTCAGGTCGTTGGGGAGTGAGGTGTTAGAGACCCCACTTTTCTCGGGGCCAGCTTTTACATGAGGGTGGTGCCAATCCCCTTTCCCTCGCTGCCTTACCTTCCCCAACCCTCTAAGGAGTCAGGTTCCCATTCCCGTCAGCTGGGTCGACTGGGGGAAGTATGCTGCGCTTATCGGGAATTGATCCAGCGCGCTCTCGAACGCCAGCGCTCTAACCACTCGGCCATCCGCTTCCCTACAATATGTGTGATGGAAGTAAAATATCTAGACACTCGAGAAGAAGGCTTGTGGGCATTGGATCTAACTCGCAAGTTGTTGGTTTAGCTTTTAGAATAACCGCTTTCACATTGGCCTCAGACTGGTAGAAGCTTGGTCATAGAGCATCCTAGGGGGACATCGCAGGAAATCCTGTCGAGTGTCGACGCCGAGTCTAAAGATGATCAAATGTCTGATATCTTATGATACCTACTCGATGAGGAAAAGTGTAAAACAACCTAGAAAAACCAGTGATGTACAATGTGATCTGAAAGCTAAAGGAATAGAAATTAGTTCATCTACCGTTTAAAAGCGCGTCTTGGAGGTCAGCAAAAAATCCTACAGACAAGTAACAAAGCAGTTCCTGACCGAAGAATAAAAGGCAAGCATTACAAATGGGGACTTAATTAAAAGCACCGGACTCGGGGAGACTGGACATGAGTTTTTTTTTAAGTGATGAAAGTCATTTGTTCGTCCAAGGAAAGCAAAGTCAGCACGTTCGGAGGTCATCCGGTAAAAGACTAATGCCCTCATCGAACAATGTGTGAAACACCCACAGAAAATGTTTTTGGGATGTTTTAGCTATTATGGCGTTGGTTCCTTGCACCGCGTCAATGGCATGATGAACTCAAAGCAAGACATTGAGCTGCTCGGCAGAGGACTTGTTCAAGACCTGAAGAGGTTATTCCATGATGTAAATGGCGTTTTCCAGCAAGATCTCGTTCCATGTCATGCTGAAAAAGAAGTCAAGTTTTTTAACATACTGCAGTGGCCTTGAAACTCCCCTAATCTCAACCCCACTGAGAACTTGTGGTCTGTTTGAAAGCAGCGCCTGAGCGGAGTAGACTGCACAACCATGGAGAAGGTGATTCAGGCCTCAATAAACGTGTGGTACAAAGACTAAAATCTTGCAAAACTGCTAAACTGGCTAAATCAATGCCAGATTTTATAAAAGTGCTGCTGAAGAATCAAGGAGGTCATATGTACTTATCTGAGTGTATTAATTTTATTTTTCTAAAAACTTTTGCTGTTTTCTGGTTTTGTTTTAACTACTTTGCTAAAGACTGTACGCCTGCTGGATAAGTGTGTTTGTTTTACAGTAAGTCTCGTTTATCAGGTAATTCCACATGCAGTCCCTACACGCAGTCTGGGTAAGGTATCGGCCTTCTTACATGGCGTCTTTTACCATCAGGCAGCTCGGGTATGTCCGCCACCCTACAGTTTGCTGGTGCATGTAGGGCTTTCAACACCGTCTTGACGTCGCTCAAACTTTACCATGGCAACTACGCGCTATCGTATGCGTTTCTTCAATTTTTACCAAGCAGTAGAGGTTTAGAACTGTGGATAAAACCTCACTTTCAATATCAGTCACCAGCGTGACGCAGTACTTGCTGCAACCCTCGCTTCGAGTGCAGTACTGAGAAGGAAACTAGAAAGGGGAACAACTCTGGAGATAATAAGGCTACAAAAGACAAATTTCAAAGCAACGAGGGACATAAGTCGTAAATAGCATGCACAAAGTAAACCTCAATCTTACCCAGTACGATCTAGCGTGAAACTGACGAGTTTTTACGCCTGTTTCAGCTACAGGGTTTATGAATGCTGCACGTGCGGGCCTGGAGTTTAAATACAGCGTGTTGGCGCCTTGCACGGCTTTTAGCACTTATCCAGAAACTGAGGCCTTACTTGACATCATCCTTCCAAGTAAGAGCAGTGCCTCTGCACGTGTCCTCAGTCAGTAGTACATTAGCCTTTTATTATCACTTTTAAGGTCATTGTCGATTATTTCATTTGTGTGACGGGCTTGGATTAACTCCAGTTTTTTTAAGTGTCAGACCTGGATGATTGTCTTTGATGAAAACGTTAGTAAAGCCTCTCCATTGGTTGTGACGTCACCAAGTTCCTTGCTACCTGCAGAGCGACACCTACATGTTTGACAATCGAACTCAACACTGTGCATAGCTGACACTGCACATGCTTTACTGTCTCTTATTAGACAGAGGAAATATTTACTTAAATTTTAATTGCTTAATATTAAATATATGAAGCCGACAAGCTTTGTGTACTGTTGAATTAGTTAATTAAATTCATAAATCTTGCACGTACCTGCTGCAGTCAATAAGGCTGTAGTTCCGTTAACCGCAGTATGTCGAAGATGTCATCAGGCAGAAAATTTGTTTCATGCATTCTTGGAGTTTGCAGATCTGTTGAAAATACGGCACATGCTAACACTTAGGATTCAAAGAGCGTTTCCGAATGTTCCAATAATAATAAACAACGCTGGAAAACTATACATTTCTAATTACAAACATCAAAGGGCATATAATATGCAAGTTATTTTTCTAAATGGGAAAAAGAAATGTATTTACTTTGCACTGTTCAGGTTTCCCAAGAACTCTACATCAAACCACACAGGGATTTCTGATGCTGTTCTCAAATTAAAATCACCAAATAAGAGAAAAGAACTGTCGCCAAATCTTTTGATCAGTGGAGTAAGCAGTTTTCTAAGAGTAATAAGTCAATCTCAAAGTTGCAACTACTATAATAAGGCAAATCCACTGGTGGAATGCAAATCAACACAGAAAATGTTCCTTGCTGTGCCTAGCGATGCGCTGGCTAGTTCTACGACAATAATGTTATCAATTGGCACCTCTATTTGTTTGGTATAAAGTATTAGACTATCTGTCTCAACAGAAAATAAAGTTTCACCAGAAGGTCGGCCGCGACTAGCTAACTTTTTAGTTGAAGCAGCTTGAAAGGTATGAGAGGAAAAGGCTCAACGTTTCTAGTCAACAACAAAAATCAAACGAAATTACATTGGCAACATATTGTTTATCAGTAACCTTGGACATCAGGTCATTTCTATTCTACAAAAGAAATTTTAAATTACGGGGTGAAACAGTCTACTGTCAGGGCCACATACCTATTTCCTATTCGAGGCACTTTGTTGTCGTGTGGTAACACAACTCCGATGTGGTATTCGAGGTTGTCTGTGGGCTGTCTGCCTATTCAAGCCGTGAGTTTGAGTCGCAGTCTTGTCTTGTGACTTGCTCTGCCCTGCGTCCACTGGTTTGGAGTGAGCGATGTTCACGTGCTGTCTGCATGCAACAGTTTTCTCCAATAAAGCGATATTTTCGTGCACATGGCATGTTGAAGGACTAGCGGGGTGCAAGTAATTTTACGGTAGTACTCTACTATTGACATTATAATCGAAAGCACTCAGTTAAGCCGCTTATCGACGCAAATAGTGCATTAGATATAAAAGAAAGAATCAAACAGAATATGGGCTAAAAAAAATAATGATTGAAAAGAGCAAGTGAATTGAAACGAAAGAAAGGAAGGAAGTTAGTTTTCTCCAAGCTGAACCCCCTCATGAATAAAGCTTAGCTTTAAGTGTAAGATAAACGGTTCTGACACCTCTGTTGAAAGTACCTTTCGGGATATAACATGAAGCGCCATGTGGCAGGTGCAGTAAAGCAGGTGAACTGTCGTGTCACCCGGGTTACATCAAGACCTCAAAGGTCAACGCTGCTGGTCACACCCCTAGCGGCAGCTGAGGCGAGATGGTCCTCGGCAACACCAACCAGTGGTTCTGCATCGTTAGTCTTCCGCAGGGATTATAGCATCTGAGGTTTGGACAAGACTGACTGTCTACTATTCTCAATTGAATCGCCTTGACACCTGAGTCATTGATAGCTGTTGCTGACACGGGTTCAGCTCAGTCATTGGCAGTTGACATTTCGCTGTTTTACTTTCATTGCTTCACAAGCTTCACTAAGTAAACTTCTGTAGCTTTTAACATCTAAATGCATATTTTATTTTCCCCAGACCTAAATGTTAACCTTTAACTGCTTTTTTTCTCATTTACAACGCAAGCGAAATGGCGATGATTCTAACTTGGAACTGAACAGTCTTTGTGTTTCGAGTTTTTCTTGGCGTGGTATGTGAAATCAAAAAGCAACAATTTAAAAACGGATCGTGCAATTTATCAAATCGTCAATTTGTAAGCAAACTGTCTTACACCAGCCCCACTGCTTTTAGTCAGTTTTTATTACTACTTTTATCTCTATATATATATATTATAAGGATCGGGTAAAGACAATTACTGATTGCTGAAAGGTCCAGAAACGTCATAAGAGATTATTGCTAAGACTAAAGCCTTTACACTGAGCAAACTGTTTCTATTTCTAGAATATACACATTCTGGATACCTCTTTGTGTGCGTGTGTGTGTGTGTGTGTGTGTGTGTGTGTGTGTGTGTCTAGGAGACACCGTCAAATCTGTAACAAAAAGTATTATTGCTTATTTATTGCTCTCTCTTTATATATATATATATATATAAAACGGATCTGGAAGCATATCACCGTGAAACTTAAAGGCAGTAGGCAAAACGTCACTCGCCTACAATTCCTTCAGGTAACAAAACGATATTAATAGTGTGACATCTTTATGGATGTTTATTAATGTATATCTTGCAACAGTACCAATCTTTACACTTTTAAGGTTTCCTCCACCCACTGTTATTTCGGATTCAATGCCTGGCGCTGCAGCACACATCTTGTCTGCAACTTTTCTGGCTTTCTTTGCTTGTAGAATACAAAGATACTAAATAATAAATAATGACACTTAAAGTTCAATTAATTATCTGCTATAAGTTTTATGTATGCAACCATTTAAAACAGAAACAAAAAACGTAAGACCAGCTTAAATTTGGCTACAGAAATGGGTTTGGTATCAAAGGATTACGAATGTTGAGCTCTTTCAAGTAAATGTATTTTTATCCCGCACTAAAATTCTAAACAAGACATGATAATAATACAAAACAAGACATGATAGCGCGATGCAAAATCGTATGCTAAGGTTATCACAGTACTAATGTAGCATCACTCTTTACCGCTCTTTTAATTTAGCTTTTTGTTAGCAAACCATTCCTCAGATTTACTTAAGTAACTACCTTTAAAAAAAAAAGTATCTATATCAGTCACTCTTGTATTAATTATATAAATCATCCTTATGCACATCAGTCATCTTTCGTTATTACATTTACTTTTCACTGTTTTTCTATTTTCTACTTTGATAAGATTTTATAATTCCATGCTTCCATGTTTATTAGCATTAAAATGAAGAATTTCGGCGTGCGACTTATTTAGTATTTCTGATAACAATCTGAAAAAAATTTTCTTTTGCGAATATAAACAATTATAAAAAATGGGTAGATATAATAGCTTCCTACACCTTGAACGACTAGAAACATTAATTAGGTAGCAAGAAATGGTAGCCTTATACACAGTCAGACATGACAGCGCTATGCACAACCGTGTATCAAGGGACGTAATTACAGTACGTAGCGCAGCTTCAGTTGTTGTCGTTCTTTAAATTGATTTGTTTATTTTCAGACCTTGTACATTCTGGCGGAACATTTGTTGCAAGCAGGGTGCGTGTAAACGTCACACATAATAAAAGGAGGTTGCGACTGGTCAGCTTTAATCTGACAATTTACTCTCTTCTCCAACCGATCCTTAAATTAACTCCATATTATTTTTACATTTATTTTAGATCTTGTAGTAGTCTATTTTTGCAATTTTAGTAGAAGTATTGATACTTTTCAAACATAATGTGTTTATAAAGTGATTTCCTGCCTCAAGTTTGTGAAAGCTGTATATTTTATTTTAGCCGGACCTCACCAATCACGTGTTAAGCTTGGAGAGAGGAATAGAGAATCCGCTATACTGAGTGCTGGCAATTTAGTGTGGAGGGCCTCACATACTTCACCTGTTTCGCTATTTAGTATGCAGGTGACAGTCGATGTTGACAGAGAAAGAAAGACTTATACACAAACAGTATGCGTTAGACAATCTCTTCATTTTGTGAGACTATTATTTCTTTTCCATGTTTGACTATGCCTTTAGTTTTCTTTTGATCTTTCAATTTGTATTAGTTCAGGTGTCGACAGAGAAACCCCTGTTATCAAAAGTCACACTACAAGAGACAAATTACATCAGATGTTCTACTTGGACAAAAATGTAAAGATTAGGGCCGAAAAAGGAAAATGTCCGCATATGAGTGTATGTTGCAAGCGGAAGTACTATGTGCGAGGGCAAAGGACAGCTACGGTTAATTATACTCATTAAATTTTACATATTCTACATATTTAACTACATATTTAACTGTTAGGTGCGAGAAAGCCCCTGCGTGACTGGTAGATGCTAGATGTCTCTAGATTCCTGTGTTCATTGCATATAACAGTGAGAGTGAGTGTCAAAGTGCAGTGGGAACAAACATAGAGAGAGAGAGAGAGAGAGTTATGGTAGCTATTGCGGGTGTGTGTCGCCGTTTGAGTAGCAGGAATCGCTGCGAGGAAAGTTTTCAGCGTGTACTGCTGTGGATTTAGATTCTTGAATGAATGAAACTTGTGTCGTCTCGTGCACGGTAAAAGTGTGAATGAAAACCGTTGTGAATCGCAAAGTACACGACGAGAGTGCGAAGCCATCCAATACGGAGCTGAACGACGCACCCAAGAGAAGACACCTTTAGAAAAAGGAGGGTCATTTTCGGATTCAAATGTCGGCCAAGTAGGTAAGTGTAGTTGATGGAAGGGAAAAACACAAAGCAAGTTAGCCTTCTAAAAAAGAGGGTCAGTGCTGCTACATTAGAAAAACTATTAAAAATAAAGATAAATAATATAAGTTTCTGTGACCTACTCTGAATTAATACTTTTAATTAATCAATTTATTATCAAATGTGTTGAAAGAAAACCAAGTGCAAGAAAAACAATTGAAAAATTTTATTTCTGAGATTTAGCTTCATCGTTAGAGTACACAATGAAAGCACAGTAGACTACACTGATTCTACATTCCTAAGTATTCCGAGAATAGTGATCTGCAGTGAGCTAACATCATCAATGAAACGTGTGGTCTACAGTAGACTGACTGTGTAGGCAGTGAGAATACAGGAGACAAGATGGTGTTAGGTTGGTTTTAGTTTCATCTCGCTGAACGTGAAACTCCTCGAGTCAACATGAGCGTGATACCACCTGATACCGTCAAGACCCTCGGTCCCGTTAGCCTTGTATCGACCGTTGAGGTTAGAGTGTTGACAAGCGTTGTACCACCAGGCGCCGTGCCAATGAGCGGCACAGTTGGCAGACGCCTTGTCGTTATCTTGATCAAAGGTTGAGAAATTCTGGCTGTTGTGTAACTCCATGCTGTCACCTGTTAAAACACACTCACACACACACACACACACACACACACACACACACACACACACACACACACACACACACACACACACACCCACACACACCTGAATCACATATATGCATACGCACTTACAAAGTCTAACACACACACACTGCAATTATGTTAAATTAGAGACACAAAGTCCCATATCACTCATATAGTATCACTATGAGAAATGATATACAAGAACACTTAATTATAATTATTCTAGAGTTAATCTCAAGACAGCCATACAGTGAACATTTAGCCACCTGAAGACAGCCTACAGTGAACAGTTAGAGTACATCATAGCAACCAGCTTGGAAGAAGCTGGTCTTATTGGCGGGTACTGTGTGTTGTTTGTATGATAATTTTATAATCTAAAGATAACGTTTGCTGCGAGCTGCAGAAAACAAGAATTTCAGCAAAGTTCTCATAGTTTGAGTCCTCGAAAAACGTCATAGGTTTGTTTTTTCAAACATTATGTCATCAAGGCTGTTACGCTGGTTGTTAAACCTTCAGAGTCAAACGTGCATCAGCCTGATGTTCGGTTACTTTTTACTACAGAACAAATCTTGAAATGCGCCTGAAATTCGTTTTTTGGGGGATTTTATTTATCACCCATAACTGTCTGCATTATAAGACGCAGAAAGATTAAAGGGATAAATTTTTAATTACTGTTCATCTGGAGTTTTAGTTCAAGTGCATTTTAATATTTTATGAAGTGGTTATTATTTGTCACTTAACCTCTTTTATACAGAGAGTTTCCGCATCCTTATTCTAACTGTTTAGCGACATCTGTCGGACGGACTGATTGCTGATGCACATGGCATTAGTGAGCTTTTTTTTTTACAAATTTTTTAGCAATGTCTAACATTACGTCTTAAGATATTTCTCTAATAAGAGTGCAAAGAACATAATATTCCAATAGAAAAATGCTTCAGCTATTTAGGGTGGATACATTACTGCTTTAAAATGAAATCGATTGACACATTTATTTAGAGATCACTTCCTAGAGACAACAAAACAGTGACAAAACATAATTACAATAAATCATACCCAGGAAGATATCAGAGAGGTGGAAAATGAAGTTAAATAATTAATTTATAAAATCAAGACCATTTGTAGCTTTAAAGCCATATAATATAAAAGTTTTTTTTTTAGAATAATTGTGTTTGTTGTGTCAACAGTATAACTATGTTGAATGTGTAGAATATGTAAACGTTAATGAGTATAATTTTTACATTTTTGTCCAAGTAGAACTTCTGAGTGACGCTGTTACATCAAAGGGTACGCTCGCGATAATAGACACACACACACACACACATCTTCGCACTTTCATGCCCACCTAGACACTCACAAATCTTGTGACCCACTCATACCTTAACCAGACAGCCAGACAACCTGCCAGTCAGCCTACGCCTCACTCTATCTTACTGTTCAGTGGTCACATACCCGCGTTACCCGAGTAGCCAGACACGGTAAGTCTGTAGTTTGTCTCCGGACCACCCACACTGAATGACGAGTACTCAGCATAGTGACTTTCTCCATTCTTCTCGCGAAGGTCAACACGCAGTCGAGTTTGTCTCCCTTTGGTCAGCGTGTGCAGCTTTGATAAGCCTGATGTATGGCATCAAAATATAGATAATAATGATAGAAGAAGATATCACACTATCTGACACGCTTCGACAGCTTTCACAAAGAGGAGAGACTAGTGGTTCATTGTACATCTATCCTTCGTTGTTACAGACTGGATTATGGCTTAATGTCAGAGTTTATATTGCTAGAAAACATGACTCACGACAAGACAACTAGTTTTAAGAAATTTATCTTTACTACTGTCTTCTTTTGTGGACTACTACAGCACTTTTCAAAAAAAAACTTTCTCTTTTGTGTTTATCCCTTTAAATTAATATTTCGACGAAACAGACTTTTAAACAAACTGCAATATCTGGGAATGTCTAAAACAGTAGAAAACGAAAACGTTTTCACTTCTTTAAAATCCATCAAACTTTTTATATTTACATTTCAGTAAGAAACACGAGCAGGAAAGTGAGAGGAATATTAAAAAGAAATCTTGCCCAGCCAGAACTCCCCAGTGACGTCACCAAAGCCGTTTTCGTATTCCCTCCAGTTCCTGTAGAAGTCAACTGAGCCGTCACGACGTCTCTGGAAAACCTGACCGTGACAGACAAGGTTGTTACCTTGGAAACATGTGAGTTCTGTCAATTACGTGTTTACACTCCCTTTGTCACGTGCCTGCTGAACACGTTTCATCCAGCAGCTGTGATGTATAAAGTGACAGCCTGGTTATGACAAAATTTGTGATAAATGTGACATGATACTAATTGTGATATAAAGCTTCAACATAGTGTAATAACGACGGTCATTCAGGATAATTGATGTTAGGGACGAATTCAGAGGATAGTTGCAAAACAAGCGGAGCCTTATCCATAACTTATATTACCTTAAATACATTCTTCTGAAACTCATCTTACTGTCTCAGGATTAAGCATAATTTGGTAGTCATTACTATGCCACACACTGACAAAGCTCAATATGTGCTTAAGGCACTAATACACTAAAGCACACGACACACTGACAAACAAAGCGATATACCAGCCAACCGCCATCGCCAGAGTTCATGTCACACCAGACACTCAGTTGCCCTCTGTTTTCTGCCAGTTGAATGGAGTAGACACCTGACTTCCCTCTTGTTGTCTGCCAGTCTCGACATGACTCTATGTGTAATGAAAGTGCTTGTCCATTAAAACATCAATGGCATCATAATATTTAGTCATTACATATAACTACAGTTATCTAAAAGCGTAGTAATTATTACCGCTAACATACCAGTACCGTCGTAACAGTTAAATTAACTGACACCACAGCAGCTGAGTTAATTATCCGCTATCAAAGTACGCGATTCGCACCTGCGATAAACGAGTGCCGCTAACAGTGCACTACGTCACAGTAGTGCACCATTCACAGCATTTGCAGCCGTCAACACAAAACAGAGAGAAAGAATGAGCGACAGTTCGGGTTATTCGAACGTTTAAAGTCTCAATTTCTCTCGTGCTTAAGTAGCAGTTTTTCAACCTCTCTCTGGCTTTGACCGTTTACCTCCGGCATTTATAACCATAGTTAGCCAGTGTGTTTAACATCATCTAACTAAGCAGGAGACGGCAGTTAGTTGGAGTTAAAGAAAGAAGTGTTTAAACCTTTGTCTCGTTAACGTTCTTGACCCGGTCCTCAAATACACATGACCTGGGTGGCTAAAGGTCATTTTTTTGTTGAAAGGATGCGCAACTGTCATGAATTCTTAACTTTAAATTACTCATGTTCGTGAGACTAATTGTCTTGTTTTTTAAGCAACTTATTGGCGAATAAAAGAATCAGGCGGTTTACGCTTTTTGGGGAAAAGCTGAGTACAAATCATCATACTAATATAGTTCCTTTTTCTCCTGGCTTACCTGGAACTCCACACCTGATTTCAGTTCCATTTAAGAGTGTGGCAAAAGGGCACAAACATCTGCCTGACAAACATTGGCTGTATGGGTCAGTACAATCCAGGTTGTTAACACACGATGTGTTGTACCACACAGGGTCTGAGGTGAAATTCGTTCGGCAGGTTCTCTGGTAGTGGTTCCAGCCTTTGCCCGTCTTAGGATACCACCCTGAGTGAAACTCTCGCGATGTAACGTCGTGAAGCACACAGCGCCCTCCTACGGCTGGTACGGGAGGAATAAAAAGAGCCATAACTGAACGAGATACTAATATTTTGAACTATGAAAACTGAAAGTTAATTATCGTAACCTTCTCGAAACGTTAGAGACAATCGTGGCAAGATTACCACCATTAAAGCTACACATGTTTATAGACCGTTGGATTTGAGTAAACGAGTTTTTTTTTAAGTCAGAGTATTTGTTTTTTCTTCAGATAAAGTTCTCCTAAAACTGTATGTAAATAGTATCAAAATTCCATAAACGTTAAAACAAGTTGTTAGGTGGCATTAAGTGCACTTGGGCAAGTGAACAGGACCTCATTTTTTATGGTATCATTAAATGTGATTGTATGACTGTTTATTAGTATTGGTTAGTATAATTTGTTATTCTGTTTAATGCACCTGTAGCTTTTTGAAAAGTATTCCCGTCCAGTGTTTTTTTCACCAAATAAAAAGCCGATGATTGCACTATTCTTTAATTGCCTACTCTCATTCAGTCAACAGTTTAAGTGTACAGAAAAAATAAGTAAATGAAGAAGTCAATCTCTGTTTATGAGCATCCAGTAGTGTAGTGCATTTACTCTCCTCTGCAGTGAGAGTCAAATGGTTATGGGCTCAGATCAAGTCTCATGACTCTCTCTCTCTCTCTGTATGTGACTCGTGTTTGTGGGACCGACAGTCGGAGATGTTAGGTACAATGGTTTCTTGGTTTCCTTTTCTCCGTCTCTAACATCCTTCCACCTCACAGCGTGATTTTACCTCTACAAGAAGCTATCCAATGTGTGTTTGCAATTTCACATCATTCGTTTGATACAAAACAAATACTCAGTCTCACTTTTGTCTAATGAAAGATTGTAGAGTTTGCTTTGCTCATTTTGCTCTAAGGCATTTTCTAGTGTTGATAGGCAGTATGTAAGACTGTAATAACAGTAAAAATAAAATAAAAACACAAAATATGATGATATTATTGACAGAATGCGATATTTTTACGTATTTTACGTTGACTTTACTATTAAAGGATGCTATAAATAACACACACTAAAATACACACACAGAGCGCAAGACATGAAACGTTCTGAAGATGTCTCAGTTCTTAATTAAACAGTAACCTTTGATCTATAAGATCACTTCAGTAGGTCTTTGTTTAAAGAACTTGTTATACAAACCCCTGAAATCAAAAGTAAGGCAATGTTTTGTGCTCAGACACAAGTTTTTGCAGTCTTCCAAACAGATTCCATGCCGGACCTGAAGATTGTTTCCCTTTATACCGCTGTCTGGATACTCCATGAAGGTGCTGTCCAGGTCAGATGTGCTGCATGCTGATACGAACAACTTTGGTCAAGAAATGTTTAGGCCTACATAATCTTTCACGTTAAAATTAATAATTCTTCATTTTGAAGTTTTGAACATAATACTCAGATTTAAGTGAATAATTTCCTACTGATTTTTGTGCCTGCTTGCTTTTTTACTTATGTTTTATTAATTTTTTAAGGGGGAGGAGCTAAAAGTGGCTATTATTTTCCTTTAAGAAGGAGAAAATTATCCAATATTTCTTCATTCCCTAATTTTTACGAGCATAAAACAAAGTCTATTTCCTTGCGGTCGCTCATATCTCGCGGTACCATTTGCCACTCACTGGGATTGCAAGTATAATAAGTTGCTGAGAAGAAAAATCCCGGTCGACAGCGACACTTGTTCATGTAGCACAAAGTGTTTCTCTGACCACAGTCCTCGTCTGTCACACATCCTGCAATGGTGCTGTCTTTTGGCTTGCAGGAGTTGCCAAGGCCTCCAGACTTCCCACTTTTAAAAATTATTAATAATTTATTGTTATCACTTAACACTGTTCATCTAGGTACCTCTAAATATGATAAACATATATCATATTACTTGTTACACCATAGAATTTTTAAATCATGTCCTATTTGAGCTGTATCTTCATTTTACTACAATGAATATGGGACCTTACTAGGTGACTATGTTCTGTACTACATTTATATTTAATACGGTCTATATGCTTTATATATATATATATATATTTATAACATAGTAAGCATTCTATAGCAGTTTTAATCAGGACAGTTTTGTTGAATAACGAAGTAGCTTTATACGACAGTATACGTATATTAAAAGTGACCCCCATCAGCTGTGTTGTTTAGCATCATGCCTGAAGGACTTCAAAGCCATCACACTTTCATTTCCATCACTGGAAACTTGTACCCCACGGTTTGCACACTACTGATAGCAGGCACTAACAAAGATCGTACCAACAGACTTACAGTTTAATCATATCGACAATAGAGAAACATGTCACTAAAACAGTCAGGTATTTATACATTACTTAGACGACTGACAAAAGGGCATGTCTTTTGAATTTGTTACTGGTTACTTCAAAACATATTGTTAAATCTTTTGCGTTTATTCTGTGCCAGAAGGAAAAAAAACTAACATGTCATACCTCTCTGCACTCTGTGCCAGAAGACAAGGAGACAAACACAGGAGAAATAAGAAGAATCGCAACATTTTTATCCACTTGTTAAATACCTGTAACCACGTAAAGTGCCAGTTTCATGAGTTTTATTACATAATATTTTTATTAAAAGAAATAAGTACGGTAGATACTATTATTAATAACAAAATAATAATAAAAATGGTAAATCATAAACCGCAGAATCATATAGAACGTTGTTCTCAATGCTAACACAAACCTAAGTTAATGTGTAGGATTTACAGGAATGAAAAAAAAGAATAAGGTACAAAAGACACAGAGACAGAAAGTAACAAAGGTTTCGGGGAAAGACAGGCTGTTCAAGAGATTGTGAAGAGAGAACACGAGAGAGATAATCGCTAGTAACATTTAGTGGACTATAGGCATAGTGCTCGCTTTAAAGATATGTTATAATACATGTTTAAAATGCACTGATTACATGATGGTTGAATGACAATATAAAACAAATCAGGCGTTTCTCTACTCTGCTACACCATAACTAAGAACCGGTTAAAATACTGATTTTGTGACAGGAGTAGAATGTGTGCGTTAGCCAGAGGACGAGCGACGACTTCTGGGTGCGATATAGAGACACAGAAATTCGAGGAAATAGTAAGGATAAGAGCCTACATTATAAAAAACACCAGACAACGGTCAATGACTGTGACCATCCAGTGCAGAGAAGAAAGGAGAGGAATGGTATGACCCGTTTCCTTGCCAAGGGACTGAGTTGTGTCCTCTCTGAAGTTTGTGAATGACTTTCGCAGGGCACTCGGAGAAGAAAAACAAAGGTCCAGCTTAGTGTCAGTTTAGTTGTTTCATAATAAAAAGAGTTTTTCTATTATTATCATCATTTAGTAACAATCTACTTTCTGATATCCAATTTATTCAATAGAATTGCATACAATACATTTATACAGCACGCATACAGTACTGTATAGTGTTGTCGGCAGAGACAGACGCAGTTATTCATGTGGAACAGTGCAGTGTAGAACTGGTGACAGTCGAGTTTTGCTGAATGCAGGTGACAGTTGTTTTGTGTGCCTAATAATAAAGTTTCGTCCAAGATAACAGCCTTAGAAAACATCTTTAGAAAGTGAAGGATCACGTGACAGATCAACATCAAAAACGTAGTCTCAGTGGGACAAGAATCGGATCATGGTAGCCGATGCCACAGTAGCCATAGACAGTAAACTGCATTTGATTCATTTTATCACCAATCGCAGTCAGTTGAAGTAAAAGCAGAAACATCTTTTACCACTGTTTAAGGCAGGAAGAATGCCAAGTGTTAAATTTTTATAAGAACAGTCTAGGCACTATAAAAAAGGGCTATGCTGATTTGGTAGTAACAATGAGATCGTCAACTTGATGAATTCTGAGGTCTTTCCAAAGAGCTTTTGCAATTACTTTAAAGGGAAATATTGGGCTGTAGTTGTGTCATGAATTTGTGTAAAGAAAACATGGGTTACTTGTGTTGTTGTGAGTTGTAGAAAGCATTATTATTCAAAGGTGGAAGAACTTCTTTCGACAAAATACGTTTGACGATATTTGTTGAGGAAGAAAATAAGACTCTAAAAAAGTCTATAATAATGTTTCACTCGCTGTTGGTTTCCTTCAAAATTGAGCATTAATCGAAAACAACTTTTTTCAAGTATCGTGATTGAGCAAAAAAGGTTTGAGATGGTATGATAAGTCTCTAGCTTGTTGGGGTAAAGAGTTTACCTTTAGTAGAGGGGTGGCAACGCCATTCTAAAAAAAGACGCGTTAAGGGTCAGGAGAGTTGGATTTCATCAAAGAGCTATGATGCTCAAATATGTTATTTGCTTACATGCGCATTCTATAAGTTATAAGTTTAGAATTTGTAGCGTGTGTAAGACAGGTGGTCCAAAGAAAGCAGATGTCTTAGTGGATAAATATGCATAAATATGTGGATCAATATAATTGAATAACGGCTGTTTTTGTTGAAAATACATTTCGGAAAAAGCTTATTTTAAAGAAATTTCAAACTTTTCTCTGTCTTTATTATAAATAAATAACGAGCTATAATTGTTTGCTGCTAAAATTGTCTAGTTATCGTACTTACCAATAAATTAACGTTGCACTGATATCTTCTGACAGGCTATGACTTCCCTACATCTGCTGTCGTTGTGAAGCAGCCGCTTAAATATTCTTTCACGAATGGATGATTGTTGATCATAGGATTTGTGGTATGTAGCAGGGGAACGTTATTTCCATACTCACCATACAAGTAACATCTCCTGCTGAGGTTGAGGAGAAACAAGAGGATTAACAGAAACAACGGATAACAGTGGCCACATAAATATCGACGCTGTCTGTAAAGTCCTGATAATCCCTGTTTGGCGGTAAAATTTCGGTATCTTTGTTATCTTTAGTTTATAATATCTTTAATATCTGACAGACATTGTAATGCGAGATGACAAACTGTTTTCTCTCCGTCTACCGTGTCGCCACCTGTTCTTATTCTTGTTTTGATTGATAGTTTTACTGACATTGTATCGTGAATCTGTTCTGGCCAATGGATTATACTCTCAGGTTTCAGTGCTTATGTGATCCACAGCAATCATTCAGGTGGCAACATGTCTGTTTGCAACTGATAAACGATACGAGTGACGACGCTGATCCTCGTATAAGGAGAATATGACAGCTAGGGCTGTAATAGGGTGAACATGGAGCCCACGAGGACACGAGGACGTGTTTTTACTTTAGAGCGAAGCTTGACAGTTCATGTGCGTGTTATAAACACATAGTCTCTTTTTTGGTGGATCTGTCTCTGTATGAAGTTACAAAGCTGAATACGAGGATGTTTTATGCAAAGACATTTTCTCCCTTTTGTTCATATCGCGATCATACGTGCGTTACTGTCACTGATCTGTAAAGTTGCTGATCTCGAAAGCAGTCAGGTATTGTTCATGTTAACATAGTTTTCACGACACCAAAAGCGATCATTTTATTGATCAATCTGTCCTATTTTTTTCAATTGACTAACTACTAAGTTCACGTTTAGACCAAACCTTAGTCAAGCTTAGTTACGTCTACGATGTGATACGAAATGTTATATGTGACAAGAAACAAAATACATTTGAACTGACGATAGAGCAAGAACACATTACATCGTGCTCAGGTGACGACACAAGCTAGACCGATGGCACGGGGAATTCTTCCCTCCCTCTTGCTGCTGGTAACACTGTTGTCTACAGAGCTTGTCGTCTGAGAGGAACTGTCTTAATTGCACCATGCTCTCTCTTCTCTTCTTGGACCAGACGGCAAGTGCCAGCAGGTAATGATAAGCGTTCTACAGAACGGGCTCCTCTTTCTCAGACATGCTGGCTACGGCTGAAAATCACCCAGAGAGCGAAGTCACTGCTGGAACAGGAGGAAAGGCGACGACTACCACTCTAACCTGAACTATATACCCCTAGACCAGGTGACCCCTGAAAACAATCTACCCTGCCCCAACGCCATCAATATTCTACTAATACCTAAGACCTACCCCAAGGGCCTAAGACTCGATCGGCCACATCAATCGGTCACTGCTGAAGTTATAGTCATGGACGTCGGTCAAGTAACATAACGACAGTTGGTTACAGAACCAACCGTTAAACGCCAGCCGAGGGTAAAGCTATCGGCACATTCTTGGGCAAGAACGTATGCTCGGTTACTATACCGACGGTCTGTTTTAAGCACTGAGGATATCTCCGTCGCTGCGCATGCGCATGCCGGTCATATGAAGACAGAAAGCAATATGGCGTCAAACCAGCCTCAATAAATGCAAAAGGCCCATTATTCTCATCGCGAGGTGACGATGATGCTCGAGAACATTCTCGAAAATAGAAAAATAATTATGTCTAGCTATGTTCTGTTTTCTCCAATACGGATAAAACCAACATTTGAAAGTTGAATGCACACACACACACACACACACACACACACACACACACACACACACACACACACACACACACACACACACATTCATGTACTATTCACAAGGTCAGAAGAGCGTCATACATTCAGTCAAATGCGCTCTAGGGTTTCATGGTCAATGAGCATCAGGAGAATATCAAGAGAGGGAAGCCACTCACACAGATGAGACTTTCTACTCCACGTAACCCTCGATTATCTATTTGTGAAAGGTGAGGTCTTTTCTGCAAAGTGTCGGTACAATAATACAAATGTAAAACTAAACGATTGTTTGTCAAGAGCTTGAACAAAAAGAGTTACCATTACAAAGAGAAACATTCAAACACAATCGCTCTCACGCATACATGAACAACTGAACACACGACGTAAGCACACACACACACACACACACACACACACACACACACACACACACACACACACACACACACACACACACACACACACGAAGACACAATAATATAAAGACACACACACATGCAAACATTTACAAACATGTAATCACACCTGCTGGATGCACGTATGCACACATGCACATGTATGTGTACAGATGAACGCACGCACCTACGAAACAAATGACTGTAGACAGTGGGATAGTTGTGGTACACTTAGGTCTGTATGAGAACAGACTTGATGTCATAAAGTCGACCCCTCTTCTCTCTTCATAATACATATATAAACGCATATATTCATTTGCAAGACACTTATGTGACACTACCACACTGCTACGACACAGTTACAGTCAACCTTTGTAATAGTTTTGTCTGACTTGTTGAGATTAGACTGGTGCGTCTGGAGAGGGAAACCTTATCCATCATTGAATCTGGGCGTTACAGGAGTTTGTGTGAGATCCGCCTCGATGCTTCAAAGAAATGTTAAATTTCAAATTGCTTGATCACTCATCCATCACTAATGTGAGTGTGGTCCTTACTTCCGACTGCAAATGCGGGATGAGTGTCTACATCAGCCATCAAGCATTAGTGTAGTTGAGCATCTCTCATTTATCATCATCACCACCAACAACGTTATCATCATCTTCCTTGTTATCCTTATTAATTATCGTAGGTCTCGTCTTTCGATAAATTGGTTTTATTATGTTTTGCTTAACAGATGCAATGAATTTGAATTTCGCATTAGAAATTCTCTACAAATCTTCAAATTCTCTAAAACCGCTATACATGCCTCCTTTCTAGTGAAGCTTATTTTCATAGCTTGCAAATCTCTTGTAAACAAATTCAAAGACCCCCTAGTCAGAAGTAATACTACAAATATATGCCAGAAACGTTTACTTTTAGAAACATACTTTGATCTCAGAAGCCAAAAAGTGTCTTGATGTTCCTAGGCCCTTTCTTTATATTGGTGTTATTGCTGAATTAGATAAACAAAATTGGCTAAGATAATCTTCCTAGGACATGAAGCGCATAAGGCTGAAAAAAACACGAACGTAGACAGGTCTTATTCTTTGTAACGTGTGATACTTTGTAAACAAAACAGGAAATATTTAGGATAAGCAAATCTAAGAAGGATTGCTTACAGCAAATGCATTATGTGTATTGTTACATCTTGCTTATAGAAACTTAAAACGCAACTAATTTTCTAACAATCGCCTTAGGGGCAGTTTAATGATACAGTCGGTCAACTACTTAAGCGCTGCCTAAAGCAGTTAAGACTTGAAACATCTAATCTAACCCTGAGTTCTTATGACCCTGAAGACTTTGCTAGAAAATTATTCAATTACAGAAGCCCTGATATTATTCAGCAGGTGATATCCGTACACGGCTGGGGCGTTTAGTGAGAGTTACCTGGGTAAATAATCTTTGTATCTTTGTAGAAACGACTATTACTGTATGCAAAGAACAGATGGACGGGACAGCGCCCTCTTTAGTAAAAATTGTTATTTCCTCTGTAACAATCATTAAAGTTATGAACATAAGTCTTACGCGTTTATTAACACCAATCCACAAAAATAAGTGAGTTCTCAGATGCCTTGAGTAAAGAAAACATACAAATGAGTTCTAAAGACTATAGCTGTATAGTACAAACAGAGGCGTCGTAAAAATCTTCGCCTCTCTGATTCCAGAAATCCAAAGACCGGAGCTCTTAAGTTATGGAGGAAAATAAGGATTTAAGAACTGATACCCCCCTAAAAAAATAAATACCTCAAAACAGAGCCAACATTGTATAACAATTTGGCAATAAACTGTTTTACATTTTTTCTTTAAATTTTCTTTCAGAAACAATGACGTAATATAGAAGTATGAAACAAGGTGTTGACAAACACGACCTGAAAATATTAAATGTTTGTTTTTTTTATTTACACAAGATTTGTGTCGTGGAAGAAAACTATGCGGATGACGGAGTCGACTCAATGCCATCCCACTTTATTATGACAGGTCTACAGACTAGAAGAAAAAATTAAGAAAATGGAGTAGAAAAAGTGGTAAGAATTAAAAAAAATACAAATTTACTAAATAGAGCAAGATGAACAGATTATTCCCACGATTTGGAGCTAGAGAATAAGATAATATACTCTCTAATCAACACTTCAACAAACAAAAAACGACTAAAGAAAATGAATAATGTAATAATGACATTGAAAAAGGGCCAAATTTAATATTGATACAAGATCTGAAAAAATATATATTAGGATGTGCAGTGACAAATCAGAGGATATTATTACTAGTCTAGCTTTTATGAAAAAAGTCAGTTGTAAAAGAAAAAGAAATATAAAAATGAGAAATAATAATTATAATAAAGAAGGAAATTTATATAGCATCATAGAGGTCTCAATGCACTGTACAAAGACATTGGCACAAGAAGAAAGAATGGTGAGAAAACGGATGACCGTACCAATCACTCGTCTTCTCACCCCAACACACATGTACCTATGTGCATCTATACTGTACTAAGAAAGTAGGAAACGAATCAACAATTTTTTTAACAATTGAATCATGTACGAATGTGACTTCTCCTTAATTTCAAAACACACTCAGAAATAAGGGAAGTAACACACACACATATATATATATATATACAACTATGTATGGAAAAGCTTATTTCCCTTTATTAAAATTCATAGCGAGATCCTTAAAAGCCTTTTTATTTTTTTAATTGATATTTATTGTCTGAAACTTTTGACCAAATATTCGAAGATTATATTAAACTAATAGTTTATCACTGCTGACTGTTTTATTTTTTGTTTCCCTTTAGTCATATAAATAAGCATCTACCTGAAACTTTGTCGCTATCGTCAAGCATGAGTGTTCATTAAAAGGCAGTTTACTTGGATGTAACTATCGTTCTAATAAACAACAGCAAGAAAGTTGTGAAAGACATGCCTACAGTCAACTTGAAATAAAGTCCCAAAGGAAAATAAAATTAGCGAATACCTGAAATCTATAAACCAGCCAAGCAATAACACGTTTAGATAAGTTAACATAGTACACAAAACGCACTCCCACCTAAACCTGTTAAATACATGTTGATTACAATTTTGTGAAAATTATACTTGAAAGAACAGGCTAATGTTATAAGTTAATAGTATGTATTGTGATTTAATAATATATGCAATGTAATAGGACACGTTTACAGCAATAAAGGAATACCCCATAATTAGACACTATGTGGTTAATTTAACCTAAAAAAGACTCGACCTTATCGACAGGAACGGCGATGAATTGATCCACATGAGTGAAATATTTACACGGTTCAGGAATATAGATACAGATGGTACTCTTTCTTCTCTGCTGCCATCATCATCATCATCATCATCATCATCATCATCGTGCACCACCACCACCATCATCATCATCATCATCATCATCATCATCATCATCATCATCATCATCATCATCATCATCATCATCATCATCATCATCATCATCATCATCCAATTTCCTCAAGTACTCGCGTTATTCACTGTCATGTATTTTTCCTTACGTTTGTCCACTGTTATCATTTAGAGCTATCGATGTCTGTATGTAGGTTCATTTAAACATTTGTAGAAATCTTATTCTTCTCGAGGATCAGCAAACATGCGTGTGTTCATGTGTGTGTGTGTGTGTGTGTGAGAGAGAGAGAGAGAGCGTTAGTGCTAGCGTCATGTTTACTTTGTTTAAATAAAAGAAAAATGTGTCATATATATATATTTTATATGCCTTTGCACACATGTATATTCCTCAATAGATGAACAATGTAAAAACTTAGTGATGATTCTAGCTGTACATCGACGTGCAAAATTATGCACTGATACTTGTGATACAAAATAGTAGCTTAAATCAGCTAAAAGAGTAAAAAAAATAGTACATTTCTAATGATCAAAATAAGTTTTAAACAAATCTCTGTTACAGGCGATAAAATGGTGAGCCGTGAAGAATTTGCTGCTGCACTCTCTCCGGAGACGCCATCAAGTGTAGTCGCCAGTACTTTTACCTTCTTCGACGGCATAGACGACAAGGTTGACGGCGTGCTTGATTCGTCGATCGTTTGCAACGTTTTTTCCTGGCTGGATGAGAAGAGTGAGAAGCTCTTCTTAAATCACCTCTTCGAACATGAAAAATAATGCGCAGTGAAACACATCTCTGTTCGTCATCTGTTAAACGTGCAGCACAATATTTGTTTTATGCTCATCTGCGTTTCAAATGCATCAACTTACTTTATGATTCAGAATTAAGACGCCACATCGATAAAACATTAAACTGTATTTATGTTTCCAGAAACAGAAAAGCAAACTTTGGGGAGTTTAAAGTCTTACTTCTTAAATCACCTCTTCGAACATTAAAAATAATGCGCAGTGAAACACATTTCTGTTCGTAATCTGTTAAACGTGCAGCACAATATTTGTTTTATGCGTTTCAAATGCATCAACTTTATGATTCAGAATTAAGACGCCACATCGATAAAACATTAAACTGTATTTATGTTTTCAGGAAACAGAAAAGCAAACTTTGGGGAGTTTAGACAGGCTTTTGAAAAGGTAATATTCTCGGTATCCGACAGTCAAACAGACATAGATAGGTGCATAGACTTAGACTTATTACAAAGAAACTGAGACCTGGAGAGGTTGAGAGAAAGCATAAGCTCTTAGGGCATACGTGTGTATGAGTGTTAGTCTGTTAACTGCCACAAGATGTGTCTGGGAAGGTTAGAAGCAGCGGTGAACTGCAATTTCCACGTGTGGTTCTGTACATACAATAGTCTAGTCTGATGTCTTAAAGAATTATTGCCGCGATAAGGGTCTAGAAGGTTGCTGCAAACAGCATGTTGCGCGTTTTTTTTGCAGGGTGTAGCATGACTCAATTGACTTAATTAAATTAATAATTTTAAATAGTGACATTGAAGAGATCCACGTATTGAAGACATACAACAGTAACATTTAATGTAGGGTAATTAAATATGTGATTACACATAATTGTGTTTTGATGTTGCCAGATGCTAAGCTCCATCTCTGGCGAATAAAGGTCTGAGGCTAAGATTAACAGGCTGCTGCAGATATCAGGAAGAGACTACACGTAAATAAAAGTCAACTTTAACGTGAATAAAAGACAAATTTCGAAACAAAATGTATGTTTTAGTGGTTTTATGTTGAGACTGCATGTTGTGGACTTATTATCGCTGGCGCTATAGAAATTTATTATTCGCAGTCCTCTGTTGGGAGGGTATCAGGAGAACCAATCCAGGTGCTGGGGCCGTCCCATTAATTTCTTTTTAAACTTTGTGTCAGTATATTCGGAGAAGGTGAGCTATATCGTGAACGTAGCTGCTCCAAGGCAGTCCTTTATCTGTTTGAATAAGCATTTGATCCAGAGCTGTAACATTTGTCTAACATGGTTATGCTGCGTGAAACAGTTAGCATACTGATACTGGCATGACGATTAGTTACACAGATCACAGATATTTAAGTCGCCGAGAATAAAGATAGCCTTGTCCGTGGATCTATGCAAGCCTTGATGTTGGTTAATGTTATCTGCGCGGCACCATCCTTGTCGGGTCCAAATTCACGTTACAATTAAAAGGGCATAGACAGTGTTTCACATGACACAGTTAGGTTTTAAGTACAGTGAAGTCCTTTGACCAGTTGCTGGTAACCAGCATACAAAGCCTCCCCTCCCTTGATTTTTTCCCACAAAGCTGGTGCAAGGTTGCTGCCAATACATCTAGCAAGTTAAGAGACATTACCATTCGATCCATAAAGAAAGATTTTTGGTGACAAAGGAACATTTTAACCTAGCTGAATGTGCATCACGTGTAACGTTCTATATTTCCACACAATAGCAGTGATGTCGAAAATGTTCGAGCAAGAGAGTGCATTAGTCACAGTGTATGTGTATATAGCAGTTGTTGAAAGAGCATTATTATTGTGATTATGTAAAATATCATGCGTTCAGCAAGTTAAAGAAGCTTTTTTAGCAGACGAAAGATGCGTGGTGCACCGCCACCTACTGGCGACCTTTATGACGTAACGAAGGGTAGTTGCAATGCTGGTCAGCAACCATTTGAACATTTTCGCGCATTGCACGGATGTGCGGTTTTGCTTGTCAGCCAATGGGAGCGTTTCAAGTTTAATTTTAATTAGGCCGTAAGGAAGTCAACTGTCATACATCACTGCTTTGCAATTGTTCCAGTTGTCAGTCCTTTGGCGGTGATACATTCACGAAATTACCACAAGCCTCCAGTCTACTTCACATATAAAGTTTGTGTGTGTGTGTGTGTGTGTGTGGTTTGGAAATAAGAGAGAGTCAACAAGAAAGCACTTTTTTATAGACAGTTTATTGCTGAACAACAACAACACACACACTCACACACACACATACACACACACACTCTCTCTCTCAAACACACACACACACACACACCGTCAGGGATCAGAGGTACCACCAATGACTAAGAGTGTGTGGTGTGCTGTGAGTGAGAAAAATTCGTGGCTTAAGAATGTTATGAATGGGAGTTATCTCCCTTAATTGTTTAAAGGAATACTGATAGTCACCCTTAGAGGTGGTCCTGAGAATGTGCATACAGAGACACTGAAGGAAAGGACAACCAGTAGCAGTGATCCGTTTTCTACAGTAATGCTTTTGTCGAGGGTGCTAGTCGAAAGATTAGTAGCGCACCGACGTAACAAAGGGAAGTTGCTTTGCTGGGCAGCAAACCTTTAAATATTTTTGCGCCTTGCACGGGTGAGCGGTTTTGATTGTCAGCCAATGGGAGCATTTGGAGTTTAATTTCAATTAGGCCGTAAGGAAGTCAACTGTCATACATCACTGCTATGCTTTTGTTGTAGTTGTCAGTCCTTTGTGATGACACATTCACGAAATTACCACAAGCCTCCAGTCTACTTCACATATAAAGTTTGTGTGTGTGTGTGTAGGGGTGTGTGTGTGTGTGTGTGTGTGTGTGTGTGTAGGTGTGTGTGTGTGTGTGTGTGTGTGTGGTTTGAAAATAAGATAAAGTAAGCAAGAAAGCACTTGAATTTTAACACGATAAATTATTTTATTTACCTCAAGAATAATTTCTGATATTCTCGAACCATTGCATTAGAATCTAATGATTAGATGATGAGTAGCTAACGCCCCTACTTTTCTGTCCCACTAAAGTTTACCGAGAAATGCAGGTCAAATTTATTGTCATAGTCTTCTAGAATTAGCGTTTAATGAATAAAAGGTTTAATGTGATATCAGAGAATATTTTTTTCGCCCCTTGCAGGATATGGAGAAACTTACAGTAAAATTATTTAAACGAGAATGAACAACTATTTGACTTTGAAGGAACACAGAAATTGTTAAAACTTAGATCCTAAAACAAAACGAACCAGTGGCTCGAAGATCACAACAATTTATTAGACAGTTTCAGACCCTTTTAACTACATGCATTGACAAAGGGACATAATGTTGTACGTTTTCATGACACAACGGAAGGTAAATGATGAGTTAAAACAAAACGATTAAGATCAGCATATCTTGAATAATTTGAGGGGGGATTTCAAATGGAGATAAAGTAAACAAGACAGCACTTAAATTAAGACACGATAAATTATTTTATTTGCTTCCAGGATAATGTACGGTATTCATGGCGGATTGCTGTTCTTGGATCATTATAATTGTTGCTTACACCACCACCGCCTCTCCTCTTCTGTCTCACTAGAGTTTACCGTAAGTCTCATGTCAGACTTAGTGCCGAGGTCTTTATGGTCTTTAAAAATTGGTGTTCAAGGAGTAAAAGTGGCAATTAGTCATCAGACAATATTTATTCGGCCCTTCAAAGATATGGAGAAACTTACATAATACCCTAAAATTAATTTAACGAGAATGAATAAATATTTGAGTTTGTGGAAACTCAGAAATTGTAGTTCATAAAAGAAAAGGAAGCAGCAGATCAGAAATTACAAGAATTTATTAGACAGTTTCTTGCTGAACAAGTTTGCACTCAAACACACAAAATATAAAAATAAAACACATCTTGCTGTAAATAAATTAGCACATGAGACAGATTGATGATAGAAATAAGTAGACCTTAGAGTAGACCGTTAAAAGACAAGAAAAATGACAAGTATCTACAAAAAGTGTATCCTAGGATAAATAAAGACACTAAATAAAGTCCAGAGACGAAAAGGCAAGAACACTTCTTTGATATTATAATGAAAAAGTTTAATTTATCAACACTAATAAAATCAGGTGCACAGCCATTGTTGCAAGTTACTCATAGTCTATCGTTTGTAAACAAATTGTCGCACGAGGACCGCTCTAGGAAAAGAGATTGTTTTCTTTGTTTAAGACTTTCGTACTCGGCGGCGTTTGTTTACAGGCGCGTCGGTGAGAGTTTGAGTGACAGTAAAGCCGCCACTCATCATACCCTCCAACAAAGCGTTTGAGTCGGTGCTTACACTAAAGAATGCGGTGTTGGAAACACTCACAGGCTTCATTGTTTGACAAACTCTAAACGCCTCGGTAAGGTCTCGGGAAGGCCTTGAACGATCTCGAGAAGACCGAGAACGCTTGCGAGTGGTCGGTCTTCGATGATTCACCATAGGAACAGGACTTGGAGACACATCGACGCCCATTTCCCACTCACAACACTTTGTGACGGAGAAGCCCCGACTGCCTAGTGAAGACCTCGTTGCTGAGAGGCAGCTACCGCACAGTTCGCTTGTGCATGGCCTTTGCTGAGGGGACGGAGACTCAGTCCATTTCTTGGTCTTTCGGGATGCCGGTGCCATATAGAAGAAATCCTGGAAAAGATAATAAGGACATGTTAGTACATCATTTTTACACAAATATTCCTAGTGTGAGCCTTTAAAATGCCATAAATTAAAGAAGTCACTTTTCTAGAAAGCATTTACAAAAATAGAAAACAAAGCTATTCTTGACAGAAAACTGCACTTTCAATTTTTTGAGAAAACAAATGTTAGCATGTCTCCTTATTGCTAAGCTTATCTCAGTTTTTAATTTCTTTCCTTCATTTGGTAGTAAGGTAAGCCTTTTGATGAGATTAGGTTAAACTGTAGCTCAGAACAGTACTTGATTTTTGTCTTAAAAAACCTCTTAGGTACATATGCTGACAAAGGGACATCATGCTTTATTTTTTCACAACGCAACGGTAGGTAAAGGGTGAGTATGTAGGATTGAGATAAACATACCTTGAAAAATTTGTGGCTGGAGTGGATCACGCAGGACAACGTGTCAGGCTCGCATGCACACAGTCGTGAGCCGTCTTCCATCTCTTCATTCACCGGAATGTTAGTGAACTTCTCTAAGAAGTTGGTGACATCCAGGTCGCCTTTGACAAAGGGTATGAAAGGGACCGGAACCTTTTTCTTTTCGAGGTCGTGCCAGTTGATGGCCTTAAAGAAACAATGTTTCTTGACGTCGTTTGCTCCATTAGTACCTAATCGCTGACTGGAGTCTTTGTTGAGGAGGGAGTGAATGAAGTCTGTCACTTCCTCAGAGAATGTGCTGGGGTAGGATGGCGTGCTCCAAAGTATGCAACTGAAACAAATAATTGTCTTATTAGTAATGTCAATATACGTTGTCTCCCATTTCTCTTCTCATCCACACAAGAGTTATTATAATTTGATGTTTAATTCTATTTCATCATTCTTTCTTGTCCCCTCTCTTCAATCTGTGTCTCTGTCCTGCTTACTATTTCACATACATCATTTCTTAAGATGTTATTATATCGTAAAATTAAATTTTGAAAAGTAGCTAATAGGCAGTTTCCGAAACCACGTTCATTAGTTTTGCTTTAAGCAGAGCTGTCTGACCACCTTCCGCACGTTTTTCTCCACATCTCCTCCCCCAAGTTCTTCTTTCTTTGTATTACCTTCAACCTATCGGTCACTTGCTCAAAATGCCTTCAGCGGCGAGCACTTGAAAGGTAAGAGTGATGTCCTTTTGCTTAACCGGCTTAGTAGGACTACTCTGGTCTTTTGTCTCGCCTGAACCATTGTTCTTTAAAGGGCGTTTTCCAATCTGAAATATTGCACTGTGAAACTGCAACACAAGGCTGACTGGAAAATCTCTCATCATCCATTTTCCTTTCACTCCGCAACACGATGACATCCTCGTTCTCCCATTATAGATCTTCATCTCGCACTCTTGTAAAGTACATTCAGCTCTCTCCCAAGCGAACAAATGTCCAATAACTTTTTATAATATTAGGAAACATTTAATAAAAAATGATAAAGGTCTAGCTGACAGTTACATACTGAACCTCAGAATACTTGCTGATAAATAATAGTATTAATAATAAGTTGAACTTATTAACCTACATCTAATATCACATCCGCTGACTCATGCGCAGAATCAGCTAACGACAGAAATAAAAAAGAGGTTACAAACCTGATGATGGATTCGTAGGAGATTTCATCTTCGTATGACATGAATGGAGTATGACCGGTGAGCAGTTCATAGGTGACCACACCTAATGCCCACCAATCGACTGCCTGCAAAAAATGAGAGACAGCGTTTAGTGTCGAGCTCATCCTATATCGAATAAGAATAAAAAATAATAATACTTTATAGTCATCTTTCGTGTGAACACGTTTATCTCAGAAACTCCATATACTGAAAAACTTAAACATGACAATATCGGCTTGACAAACTAAGGCTCAGGTGATCGTTATTAAATATTTGTTACTGGTACTGAATTACCAGGCCTAGTGACAGCTTGTTCATAAATACAGATATCCGTAAATCTGATAGTTGTTAGCTGACAAATCTCCTGTACTTACATAGCCGTGTCCTTTATCATAACTGGGCTGAATACTTTCTGGCGCCATATATCGCAGAGTGCCGCAGGATTTTGAACTTGGTATCTGCAGAAGAAATTAAATAAAAATGAAAAGCAATGTACAGTAGTATAGTTGTACCTCCATGTACAATTAGAGATGCAAATGTAGTCGAATTTCGCAATCTTACATAGATATTTACAATGACTACTTAAATCGCGCACACCCACCCACGCACGCACACATATGTATGAAAGCCAAGAACAGTACCTGGTCAGAAGAGAGGAACTCACTGAAGCCAAAATCAGTCAGAATGAGGTGACCACAGGAGTCGAGAAGGATATTTTCAGGCTTCACGTCTCGATGGACGATCTTCCGCTGCAGAAAATAGTTTGTTAATTAGTTAAATAATGTTAGGGCACACTAATTAATGGCACGGTTTGAATATAGAAACCTTATATGGAAACCTTCCTCCTGTTAAATTTTAGACTAAATTTACTCTCATCCAAACAGTACTGAAGACCTTTTCTATGCCGCATATCATTTTTTATGAGTATGGATATATAACAGTACTTAGAATTTCACTATAAAAATAACTTTTATAGATATACACTCTTTTCCGAAAGTTGTTGATGACAAAGGCCGTGATGAGAACGAAGTTTCAGTAAAGATAAAGGGTACTTACCTTGTGTAGGTATCGAAGTGCCAGCACTAGCTCTCCAACATAGAACTTCACACATGATTCACACAGACTGCCCCGCCGTGACACGTGCGAAAACAAGTCCCCACCGTTGACGAAATCTGTAAAGAAAAGAACTCATGTTAACGCAGGGTACATCGTTTTGATGTCGGTGGATAAATTAGAGAATTTCATTCTCCCCTTGAAAGTCTGCCCGGATTATGACACAGGGGAACAGCCAGAGGCAAGGTTATTAGTGAACGTCCGAACTTTAGTTAAACAAAAGCCTTCCATTTGTTCAGAAGTTAAAAAAAAAATCAAACTTATACCAATTGCATTTAGTAAGAACAGAGAAGATTATCTGGTGGAACATACCCAGCACGAAGTTGAGATGGGACGCGGTCTCATATGCATACTGAAGAGTAGGTAGGAACCGGTGGCCACGCACGCGCTTTAACACTTGCAGCTCGTTATAGAATAAGTCCATCCTCTTGTAGTCTTCTGTCTTCTTGACCTGCTTCAGGGCGTACACTCGCCCATAGTCCTCACCGCTCACTTTAAATACCAGGAAAACCTTGCCAAAGCCTGCAAATAGAGACCGCCTTTATCAGTTGATTTAATTAATTAATTAATTAATTAATTAGGTGCTTAACGAAATCATCGACACTTCGTACCGCTAATTAAGCAGCGCTGAAATCGTGTAACACACGAGATTTTAAAAATTATTTGACTGTCAAGATGGCGTCAGAGTTTATAGCTTTTGAATGTTAGCAAGTAAACATAATGTGAACTCTTCATTGTACACTTTCCTAGCCAGGATTCCTTGCATCTTGTCTTAGGGTCATGTACTGTATACTATGAGCACAGAACTGCATGCTCACATACTTGAACTGTAAAGCTAACATCACAAATCGCATGTAAACAGGTGACAGCCATAATAAATAAAGGAAGATAGAAGCGTTGATGACCAAATATAAAAAGCGAGGACTAGTCACAGTCTTTTTGTCACCGTCGACTGATGTGAGAACAAGCACTTACTTCCTTCTCCGAGCACTTTGACTTTCTCAAAATCTTTGGCTTGTAACTTTACTTCGTCTTCCATTGTTACTGCAAGACAAATACGGAACGGGGATGAACGTTAACAGGATCGCTGACACGTCACGTGGTAACCAATAAACACTACGTAACATAACGTTTTCTCTACGTTCTTAACGACCAGTAACTATAAGTAATATTCTGTCCTGAGAACTTTATGCAGCGTCAAAGAAACTTATGGATTAGGTTGTGTCGATTTAAGTGTGTTTTTCCGCTTAGCCACGAAAGACAGTCTGTGAAAAAGACACAAAATGTTTTGGTGTGAATGCGATAAAACCTTGAAACAAGTAACTGTGTCAGTAATGAAACATGAACCTAGATGACTAATACTGCTTAAACAAAATCTCAATTTGTGTGCAAAAATGTGCATGTGCTCAAACAGACAAGTAAGTGCAGATCGAAATAAAAGAAAAATGGAATCTTACCTTCTAGGACAAGTAGACTCGAGGCTTGTAGCACCCTAAACTCGCTTTGTCTGATGTACACTTGCACTGACACTGTCGTCAAAACACTGACAAGTTGGCTAGTTTGACCGGCCAAATTGAAATCAAACTTGAAACGCTCCTTTTGGCAAACCAGCAAAACCGCTTATCCGTGAAAGGCGCGAAAATGTTCAAACGGTTGCTGGCCAGCATGGCAACGACTCTGCGTTACGTCATCACGGACGCCACCAGGCGTCCGGGCACCGCTGGTCCATGCAAGGCGCGAACCTGTTTCAACGGTTGTTGACCAGCATAGCAACGACCACCACGCTACGTCACCATACGTAATCTTTTATTCAAGTAGAAAAGGGATCACTGAATGTCCTCAACACTTATCTCCGACTAGAAGAACGGTTTCTCAATAAATTGTCTGTCGATATCACGTCGAAGCTACTAAAGCTGACCAACACACGTGGTCAAATATATATTTGCAAATTTTTTATTTATTCGTATAAGTTTTTTTTATTATTTAACTCTTGTTTCGGTTTTAAGACATGGGTGCAATTTTTGAATATGGAGGAAAATGTTCTCACGCAAAGCTCCTTTTATTTATAGCTAACCACACGTTTCTTTGGTGGTAAGATGCGAAATATAAACTGTTGACTACAAACAATCTATCGCACACATTTGTGAAAGTTTCTTCAGGGCTAATGATACCTTTCTATACAGTCTGTTTTTTTACAGCTTCTGAATCCAGAGATCGATCTGATTGCTTACAAACTGTTATGTCTCCGTAAAATTTTGTTTTTGCTTTTTGCAACTGCTTCCAGTAACACTCGAAGCTGCCTGTGCGAAAAGGAGAGAGAACAAACATGTTCCTATTTCAATGATAATTTTATTTCAGATCAGAGTAGCAAACCCTTTCTGCATTGTCACCATTACTTCTATTTATTTAGTTCCTTTGTCGTTTATCGTTTATTTTAGTGGCACAGAAGTGTGTCCTGACATAGCACCTCAACAAGAACGGGATATGAAGGGTTAATATATTGAGACAGTGCTTTTTTTCTAGAAGCGAAAGGGTGAATGTCTCAGTTGGTTGTGGGGCTCACAACTGGAAAAGTGTTCACTAAACTCTTGAAAAGACTGGGTAATAAAGCATTTTGAAGGTAGAAAGCTGTATCGTTCATACGTGTTTGTGCGCCCTCTAGATAAAAAACAGAAACATTTACGTGAGATAACTTTGACAGTTGAATAATAAATTTTATCAGTAACACTGATCGCGTCTCTACATTAAGGCTTTTGTCGGGGTGCTAGGAGGGTGGGGGAGATGAAAAATTAGTGGTGCACCACCATCTTGCGGCGACCTCGATGACGTAACCAAGGGTAGTTGCAATGCTGGTCAGCAACCGTTTGAATATTTTTGCCCCTTGCACGGACGAGCGGTTTTGCTGGTCACACAATGGGGGCGTTTGGAGTTTAATTTCAATTAGGCCGTAAGGAAGTCAACTGTCATTTTCACTTCTCTGCAACATTTTATAGTTGTTAGTCCTTTGGCGGTGACACATTCACCTAAATTCCTCAAGCCTCTAGTCTATTTTACCTATAAATAGTGAGTGAGTGAGTGAGTGAGTGAGTGAGTGAGTGAGTGAGTGAGTGAGTGAGTGTACGTGTACGCGCCGTTTCATACTAAGTAAACAATGACACAAATTAATGCCAAGTTGAAGCATAAAATTTTATTTGTTCAAGACAAATGTCTGCCTTTCTCGAGGATTTCTGTCCATGGGGCGACACAGTTGGTGTTTATAACTTCTCTTTCCATATCACACTAAAGTTTAGTGCAGTGATGTTTTATTTCTTTTCCTACAATTGAATCCTTCAAATCTGCACTGAAAACGCACCTCTTCCTTGAGTATTACTCCTAACACAGTCCACACAATGCTCGTTCTTATTTCCTTACCCCCTTCTGCTGTTGCTAATTTCTTTATTTTTAATATCTTTCTCTGCAGAATCACTATATTTTCTATGTTCTGTTACTTGGTGTCTTTTTGTGTTTTCCATCTTTGTTTTCTGTTTGTCGTCAGTACTGTCGTTTATTCTGACGCCCCTCATGTTCTATCCATTTAGTTCATGTCTCTTCCTTGTTTTTAAGCGCTTAGAGCATGCTCTCTATGAGTGTGAATATGCGCTATACAAATCTTTATTTATTTATTTATTTATTTATTTATTTATTATTATTTAAAATGTGATCAACTATCTTGATCTTAATTTCCATAAACGCCATGGAGGGCGGGAACGTGCACTGATTAGTGCGCGTGTTTGGATTACGTGTCCTCACGTTCCCTCACAGTGAACTGTTGTGGATCCATTGCGTACAGACTAATAATACCCTTGTAGGTAAGATCAATGTTAGAACAAAATAATAAAAGATTTGCTGAACATCAAGTACTGCTTTTGCATGTAAAAGCCCATTAACAAGAATGAATGAAACATCCGGTAAATTCTGAAATATGCGCGAAAATTTAAGAGACTATATGTCATTTACGATAAATGTGGTTCATATTAAACGATGAATATCTGACAACTGCATGTATTCTCTACTGACTGATAAAAACACATCATTAGAGGATGAAAATTTTATTCATCGAAATTTGCGGAGTAGAGAAAAAATTACATGATGCACAATAATTATAAAACGAGAATGAATAGGAACACACATAGAAGCTGTTACAACTTAGTTCAAAAAACAAAACGAAGCAGCGGATCAACAATGATAAGGCTTGTTTTTTACAGTTTATTGCTGAACAAGAACAACAACAACAAACAAACACACACACACACACACCGTCAGGGATCAGAGGTACCACCAATGACTGGCTAAGAGTGTGTGATGTGCTGTGAGTGAGAAAAATGTGTGGCTTAAGAATGTAATGAATGGGAGTTATCTCCCTTAAATATTTAAAGGAATACTGATAGACACCCTTAGAGGTGGGCCTGAGAATGTGCATACAGAGACACTGAAGGAAAGGACAGCCAGTAACAGTGATCCGTTTTCTACAGTAATGCATTTGTCGAGGGTGCTAGTCGAAAGATGCACCGCCACCTACTGGCGTCTTTGATGACGTAACGAAGGGAAATTGCTTTGCTGGGCAGCAAACATTTGAATATTTTCGTGCCTTGCACGGGTGAGCGTTTTTGCTTGTCAGCTAATGGGAGCGATTTTGAGTTTAATTTCAATTAGGCCGTTATGAAGTCAACTGTCATACATCACTGCTTTGCAATTGTTGTAGTTGTCAGTCCCTTGGCGATGACACATTCACGAAATTACCACAAGCCTCCAGTCTACTTCACATATAAAGTTTGTGTGTGTGTGTGTGTGTGTGTGTGTGTGTGTGTGTGGTTTCGAAATAAGTGAAAGTAAACAAGAAAGCACTTGGATTTGAACACGATAAATTATTGTATTAACCTCAAAGATAATGTATAATATTCATGGCGGATTAGAATCTAATGATTAGATGATGACTAGCTAACGCTTCTCCTTTTCTGTCCCACTAAAGTTTACCGAGAGATGCAGGTCAGATTTATTGTCAAAGTCTTCGAGAATTAGCGTTTAATGAGAAAAAGTTTTAATTTGACATCAGACAATAAGTTTATTCGCCCCTTGCAGGATATGGAGAAACTTAAAGTAAATTATTTAAACGAGAATTAACAACTATTTGACTTTGAAGGAACACAGAAATTGTTAAAACTTAGTTCCTAAAACAAAACGAAGCAGCGGCTCAAAGATTACAACAATTCATTAGACAGTTTCAGACCCTTTTAACTACATGCATTGACAAAGGGACATAATGTTCTACGTTTTCTTTTTTTTCAGACTGTTTATTTCTCTTTCACAAAGTGACAGCAAGAAGTATGGTACACAATCTGGTACACATTGAAAATTTGGAAAGAGCGAAAAACAAAGAATAAACCAACAACATGCATACACATCCACACACATACACGCATTCTATATAATTGAGCACCGACTTTAACATGGTAAAAGAGTACGAGTACCAATTCACAATGCCGTAAGTCGGCCTGCTATGACTGTTGCTCACATTCCAATAATTATTCTTATGTTGATCCTTGTCTACCTTGCTTGCGCTCAACCGACTATTAGTTCTGCTGTTGCAGTCGTTTGCTGCAGCCAATTCATCTAATGTAAATGTTATTGTCCATCCATTGTAATGATTATGTATACTTTTGCACATCCCACATTATTCAAGACAATAGTGATACATTCATTACCCAGACATACAACAGTCTCTTCAGCTAATAAGGATTCAAAACTCACTAAGTTCTCTGGAGCAGGCTGACTACATGTGCCTCAGGCTACAAATACCTTCTTACATCTCTATATTTGTGAACTCTTAAATAGACTATCTTCTTTATAGATTAAGGTTTCCATTATAGTTGTTTTGTATACTTTTAAACCTCCTACCTTATTGAAGACAATAGTGGTTCATGCATTACCAAAACTTACAATAGTCTCTTCAGCTAGCAAGGTTTCAAGGCTAAGTTCTCTGGAGCAGGCTGACTACATGAGCCTCAGGCTGCAAGTACCTTCTTACACCTCAATTTCTTGTGAACTCTTAAATAGTCTTTTTAGATTTAGGTTTCCCATTAGTTCTATCATGGTGTTAAGAGATTTCTATATGGTTCCCATTGCTGATCAAAGGTTGCTAATTCCATGTAGCTAAGAGCTATGTGTCTTTCCACTTTCATTTGTCTGTGTAATTCTTGTAAGAAGTGATATATATTTAGAATTCTTGTGCTAAATCTTGATTTATATATGTAGAACCTTGCCAGTATTATTATGCTGTCCATTATTTTATCAGTCTGGGTATTTTCACTATAGCCAAATAAGATAAGTGTAGTAGTGATTTTGAAATCATTTACATGTTTACAGTTATTATTGATTCTCTTTTCTAGCGGTTCCCAAAATTCTTGAACTAAGTTACATTTCAAAAATATATGTTCAATCGTCTCTTTTCCTTGGTTACAAAAGGTGCATAGGTTGTCATTTAAAACATCTCTTTTAAGATAATATTTGTAGCTAATACCCTATGCACAAGTCTAAACTGGAACCATTTATATTTAATTTCTTGAATTTTACTTTAAAAAAAAATCCTTTTAAAGTTCAATTTGCTCTGCAGCTTTTCAGTCCATTTTTGGCAACAGTTTGGTTCATACTCATTATCATTTTATATATTATAGTAGGGTTTTGAACCTTTCCTTTGGGAAAGTATTAGTTTTAAAGAGAATTGTAATTCGGTTTTTATATTTTCTTCCATGGGTACATTTTTATGCTTTAAATACTTTATAACTGCTTCTACACAACTCAGAAATTGTAGAAAATTTGTGCTTAGCTGGTAGAGTTGTTTAAAGTATTCGTCTGTAAGAAATCTGCCCTTTTAGTCAAGTAAATCTCATGCTAAATATATTTTTGCCAGCCAATCTTTATAAATAAAGGGTTTACCATCAATCTTGATGTCCGCATTATAAAAAAGGGTTCTGCTAAGAGTTTGTCAGCCGTATCTATTTTAACCTTATTTTTGAAAGATCTATTTGAAAGTAGAACTTTCTTCCAAAAACAAGTTGACTCTTTTGTAAGGTAGCTCACTGCCCAGCTGCTCTAAGTAATTAATTTCTGGTAGTACAGTTTGGATTATATTTGTCCATCTATGTTCACTAAATTTCAGTTTTCTAATCCATGATCATTTTAAAGCCAAAATAGAGGATGACATGTCAGGAAAACCCAGACCACCATTAGCAATGCATTTGGTACTAGTTTTTCTACTTATTTTATCTGGTTTTTTATTCCATACAAAAACATAGATTAAAGATTGTAGTTTATTAATAAGATATTCTGGTGGGTTTCTACGTTTTCATGACACAACGGAAGGTAAATGATGAGTTAAAACAAAACGATTAAGATCAGCATATCTTGAATAATTTGAGGGGGGATTTCAAATGGAGATAAAGTAAACAAGACAGCACTTAAATTAAAACACGATAAATTATTTTATTTGCTTCCAGGATAATGTACGGTATTCATGGCGGATTGCTGTTCTTGGATCATTATAATTGTTGCTTACACCACCACCGCCTCTCCTCTTCTGTCTCACTAGAGTTTACCGTAAGTCTCATGTCAGACTTAGTGCCGAGGTCTTTATGGTCTTTAAAAATTGGTGTTCAAGGAGTAAAAGTGGCAATTAGTCATCAGACAATATTTATTCGGCCCTTCAAAGATATGGAGAAACTTACATAATACCCTAAAATTAATTTAACGAGAATGAATAAATATTTGAGTTTGTGGAAACTCAGAAATTGTAGTTCATAAAAGAAAAGGAAGCAGCAGATCAGAAATTACAAGAATTTATTAGACAGTTTCTTGCTGAACAAGTTTGCACTCAAACACACAAAATATAAAAATAAAACACATCTTGCTGTAAATAAATTAGCACATGAGACAGATTGATGATAGAAATAAGTAGACCTTAGAGTAGACTGTTAAAAGACAAGAAAAATGACAAGTATCTACAAAAAGTGTATCCTAGGATAAATAAAGACACTAAATAAAGTCCAGAGACGAAAAGGCAAGAACACTTCTTTGATATTATAATGAAAACGTTTAATTTATCAACACTAATAAAATCAGGTGCACAGCCATTGTTGCAAGTTATTCATAGTCTATCGTTTGTAAACAAATTGTCGCACGAGGACCGCTCTAGGAAAAGAGATTGTTTTCTTTGTTTAAGACTTTCGTACTCGGCGGCGTTTGTTTACAGGCGCGTCGGTGAGAGTTTGAGTGACAGTAAAGCCGCCACTCATCATACCCTCCAACAAAGCGTTTGAGTCGGTGCTTACACTAAAGAATGCGGTGTTGGAAACACCCACAGGCTTCATTGTTTGACAAACTCTAAACGCCTCGGTAAGGTCTCGGGAAGGCCTTGAACGATCTCGAGAAGACCGAGAACGCTTGCGAGTGGTCGGTCTTCGATGATTCACCATAGGAACAGGACTTGGAGACACATCGACGCCCATTTCCCACTCACAACACTTTGTGACGGAGAAGCCCCGACTGCCTAGTGAAGACCTCGTTGCTGAGAGGCAGCTACCGCACAGTTCGCTTGTGCATGGCCTTTGCTGAGGGGACGGAGACTCAGTCCATTTCTTGGTCTTTCGGGATGCCGGTGCCATATAGAAGAAATCCTGGAAAAGATAATAAGGACATGTTAGTACATCATTTTTACACAAATATTCCTAGTGTGAGCCTTTAAAATGCCATAAATTAAAGAAGTCACTTTTCTAGAAAGCATTTACAAAAATAGAAAACAAAGCTATTCTTGACAGAAAACTGCACTTTCAATTTTTTGAGAAAACAAATGTTAGCATGTCTCCTTATTGCTAAGCTTATCTCAGTTTTTAATTTCTTTCCTTCATTTGGTAGTAAGGTAAGCCTTTTGATGAGATTAGGTTAAACTGTAGCTCAGAACAGTACTTGATTTTTGTCTTAAAAAACCATATGCTGACAAAGGGACATCATGCTTTATTTTTTCACAACGCAACGGTAGGTAAAGGGTGAGTATGTAGGATTGAGATAAACATACCTTGAAAAATTTGTGGCTGGAGTGGATCACGCAGGACAACGTGTCAGGGTCGCATGCACACAGTCGTGAGCCGTCTTCCATCTCTTCATTCACCGGAATGTTAGTGAACTTCTCTAAGAAGTTGGTGACATCCAGGTCGCCTTTGACAAAGGGTATGAAAGGGACCGGAACCTTTTTCTTTTCGAGGTCGTGCCAGTTGATGGCCTTAAAGAAACAATGTTTCTTGACGTCGTTTGCTCCATTAGTACCTAATCGCTGACTGGAGTCTTTGTTGAGGAGGGAGTGAATGAAGTCTGTCACTTCCTCAGAGAATGTGCTGGGGTAGGATGGCGTGCTCCAAAGTATGCCACTGAAACAAATAATTGTCTTATTAGTAATGTCAATATACGTTGTCTCCCATTTCTCTTCTCATCCACACAAGAGTTATTATAATTTGATGTTTAATTCTATTTCATCATTCTTTCTTGTCCCCTCTCTTCAATCTGTGTCTCTGTCCTGCTTACTATTTCACATACATCATTTCTTAAGATGTTATTATATCGTAAAATTAAATTTTGAAAAGTAGCTAATAGGCAGTTTCCGAAACCACGTTCATTAGTTTTGCTTTAAGCAGAGCTGTCTGACCACCTTCCGCACGTTTTTCTCCACATCTCCTCCCCCAAGTTCTTCTTTCTTTGTATTACCTTCAACCTATCGGTCACTTGCTCAAAATGCCTTCAGCGGCGAGCACGTGAAAGGTAAGAGTGATGTCCTTTTGCTTAACCGGCTTAGTAGGACTACTCTGGTCTTTTGTCTCGCCTGAACCATTGTTCTTTAAAGGGCGTTTTCCAATCTGAAATATTGCACTGTGAAACTGCAACACAAGGCTGACTGGAAAATCTCTCATCATCCATTTTCCTTTCACTCCGCAACACGATGACATCCTCGTTCTCCCATTATAGATCTTCATCTCGCACTCTTGTAAAGTACATTCAGCTCTCTCCCAAGCGAACAAATGTCCAATAACTTTTTATAATATTAGGAAACATGTAACAAAAAATGATAAAGGTCTAGCTGACAGTTACATACTGAACCTCAGAATACTTGCTGATAAATAATAGTATTAATAATAAGTTGAACTTATTAACCTACATCTAATATCACATCCGCTGACTCATGCGCAGAATCAGCTAACGACAGAAATAAAAAAGAGGTTACAAACCTGATGATGGATTCGTAGGAGATTTCATCTTCGTATGACATGAATGGAGTATGACCGGTGAGCAGTTCATAGGTGACCACACCTAATGCCCACCAATCGACTGCCTGCAAAAAATGAGAGACAGCGTTTAGTGTCGAGCTCATCCTATATCGAATAAGAATAAAAAATAATAATACTTTATAGTCATCTTTCGTGTGAACACGTTTATCTCAGAAACTCCATATACTGAAAAACTTAAACATGACAATATCGGCTTGACAAACTAAGGCTCAGGTGATCGTTATTAAATATTTGTTACTGGTACTGAATTACCAGGCCTAGTGACAGCTTGTTCATAAATACAGATATCCGTAAATCTGATAGTTGTTAGCTGACAAATCTCCTGTACTTACATAGCCGTGTCCTTTATCATAACTGGGCTGAATACTTTCTGGCGCCATATATCGCAGAGTGCCGCAGGATTTTGAACTTGGTATCTGCAGAAGAAATTAAATAAAAATGAAAAGCAATGTACAGTAGTATAGTTGTACCTCCATGTACAATTAGAGATGCAAATGTAGTCGAATTTCGCAATCTTACATAGATATTTACAATGACTACTTAAATCGCGCACACCCACCCACGCACGCACACATATGTATGAAAGCCAAGAACAGTACCTGGTCAGAAGAGAGGAACTCACTGAAGCCAAAATCAGTCAGAATGAGGTGACCACAGGAGTCGAGAAGGATATTTTCAGGCTTCACGTCTCGATGGACGATCTTCCGCTGCAGAAAATAGTTTGTTAATTAGTTAAATAATGTTAGGGCACACTAATTAATGGCACGGTTTGAATATAGAAACCTTATATGGAAACCTTCCTCCTGTTAAATTTTAGACTAAATTTACTCTCATCCAAACAGTACTGAAGACCTTTTCTATGCCGCATATCATTTTTTATGAGTATGGATATATAACAGTACTTAGAATTTCACTATAAAAATAACTTTTATAGATATACACTCTTTTCCGAAAGTTGTTGATGACAAAGGCCGTGATGAGAACGAAGTTTCAGTAAAGATAAAGGGTACTTACCTTGTGTAGGTATCGAAGTGCCAGCACTAGCTCTCCAACATAGAACTTCACACATGATTCACACAGACTGCCCCGCCGTGACACGTGCGAAAACAAGTCCCCACCGTTGACGAAATCTGTAAAGAAAAGAACTCATGTTAACGCAGGGTACATCGTTTTGATGTCGGTGGATAAATTAGAGAATTTCATTCTCCCCTTGAAAGTCTGCCCGGATTATGACACAGGGGAACAGCCAGAGGCAAGGTTATTAGTGAACGTCCGAACTTTAGTTAAACAAAAGCCTTCCATTTGTTCAGAAGTTAAAAAAAAAATCAAACTTATACCAATTGCATTTAGTAAGAACAGAGAAGATTATCTGGTGGAACATACCCAGCACGAAGTTGAGATGGGACGCGGTCTCATATGCATACTGAAGAGTAGGTAGGAACCGGTGGCCACGCACGCGCTTTAACACTTGCAGCTCGTTATAGAATAAGTCCATCCTCTTGTAGTCTTCTGTCTTCTTGACCTGCTTCAGGGCGTACACTCGCCCATAGTCCTCACCGCTCACTTTAAATACCAGGAAAACCTTGCCAAAGCCTGCAAATAGAGACCGCCTTTATCAGTTGATTTAATTAATTAATTAATTAATTAATTAGGTGCTTAACGAAATCATCGACACTTCGTACCGCTAATTAAGCAGCGCTGAAATCGTGTAACACACGAGATTTTAAAAATTATTTGACTGTCAAGATGGCGTCAGAGTTTATAGCTTTTGAATGTTAGCAAGTAAACATAATGTGAACTCTTCATTGTACACTTTCCTAGCCAGGATTCCTTGCATCTTGTCTTAGGGTCATGTACTGTATACTATGAGCACAGAACTGCATGCTCACATACTTGAACTGTAAAGCTAACATCACAAATCGCATGTAAACAGGTGACAGCCATAATAAATAAAGGAAGATAGAAGCGTTGATGACCAAATATAAAAAGCGAGGACTAGTCACAGTCTTTTTGTCACCGTCGACTGATGTGAGAACAAGCACTTACTTCCTTCTCCGAGCACTTTGACTTTCTCAAAATCTTTGGCTTGTAACTTTACTTCGTCTTCCATTGTTACTGCAAGACAAATACGGAACGGGGATGAACGTTAACAGGATCGCTGACACGTCACGTGGTAACCAATAAACACTACGTAACATAACGTTTTCTCTACGTTCTTAACGACCAGTAACTATAAGTAATATTCTGTCCTGAGAACTTTATGCAGCGTCAAAGAAACTTATGGATTAGGTTGTGTCGATTTAAGTGTGTTTTTCCGCTTAGCCACGAAAGACAGTCTGTGAAAAAGACACAAAATGTTTTCGTGTGAATGCGATAAAACCTTGAAACAAGTAACTGTGTCAGTAATGAAACATGAACCTAGATGACTAATACTGCTTAAACAAAATCTCAATTTGTGTGCAAAAATGTGCATGTGCTCAAACAGACAAGTAAGTGCAGATCGAAATAAAAGAAAAATGGAATCTTACCTTCTAGGACAAGTAGACTCGAGGCTTGTAGCAGCCTAAACTCGCTTTGTCTGATGTACACTTGCACTGACACTGTCGTCAAAACACTGACAAGTTGGCTAGTTTGACCGGCCAAATTGAAATCAAACTTGAAACGCTCCTTTTGGCAAACCAGCAAAACCGCTTATCCGTGAAAGGCGCGAAAATGTTCAAACGGTTGCTGGCCAGCATGGCAACGACTCTGCGTTACGTCATCACGGACGCCACCAGGCGTCCGGGCACCGCTGGTCCATGCAAGGCGCGAACCTGTTTCAACGGTTGTTGACCAGCATAGCAACGACCACCACGCTACGTCACCATACGTAATCTTTTATTCAAGTAGAAAAGGGATCACTGAATGTCCTCAACACTTATCTCCGACTAGAGGAACGGTTTCTCAATAAATTGTCTGTCGATATCACGTCGAAGCTACTAAAGCTGACCAACACACGTGGTCAAATATATATTTGCAAATTTTTTATTTATTCGTATAAGTTTTTTTTATTATTTAACTCTTGTTTCGGTTTTAAGACATGGGTGCAATTTTTGAATATGGAGGAAAATGTTCTCACGCAAAGCTCCTTTTATTTATAGCTAACCACACGTTTCTTTGGTGGTAAGATGCGAAATATAAACTGTTGACTACAAACAATCTATCGCACACATTTGTGAAAGTTTCTTCAGGGCTAATGATACCTTTCTATACAGTCTGTTTTTTTACAGCTTCTGAATCCAGAGATCGATCTGATTGCTTACAAACTGTTATGTCTCCGTAAAATTTTGTTTTTGCTTTTTGCAACTGCTTCCAGTAACACTCGAAGCTGCCTGTGCGAAAAGGAGAGAGAACAAACATGTTCCTATTTCAATGATAATTTTATTTCAGATCAGAGTAGCAAACCCTTTCTGCATTGTCACCATTACTTCTATTTATTTAGTTCCTTTGTCGTTTATCGTTTATTTTAGTGGCACAGAAGTGTGTCCTGACATAGCACCTCAACAAGAACGGGATATGAAGGGTTAATATATTGAGACAGTGCTTTTTTTCTAGAAGCGAAAGGGTGAATGTCTCAGTTGGTTGTGGGGCTCACAACTGGAAAAGTGTTCACTAAACTCTTGAAAAGACTGGGTAATAAAGCATTTTGAAGGTAGAAAGCTGTATCGTTCATACGTGTTTGTGCGCCCTCTAGATAAAAAACAGAAACATTTACGTGAGATAACTTTGACAGTTGAATAATAAATTTTATCAGTAACACTGATCGCTTCTCTACATTAAGGCTTTTGTCGGGGTGCTAGGAGGGTGGGGGAGATGAAAAATTAGTGGTGCACCGCCATCTTGCGGCGACCTCGATGACGTAACAAAGGGTAGTTGCAATGCTGGTCAGCAACCGTTTGAATATTTTTGCCCCTTGCACGGACGAGCGGTTTTGCTGGTCACACAATGGGGGCGTTTGGAGTTTAATTTCAATTAGGCCGTAAGGAAGTCAACTGTCATTTTCACTTCTCTGCAACATTTTATAGTTGTTAGTCCTTTGGCGGTGACACATTCACCTAAATTCCTCAAGCCTCTAGTCTATTTTACCTATAAATAGTGAGTGAGTGAGTGAGTGAGTGAGTGAGTGAGTGAGTGAGTGAGTGAGTGAGTGAGTGAGTGTACGTGTACGCGCCGTTTCATACTAAGTAAACAATTACACAAATTAATGCCAAGTTGAAGCATAAAATTTTATTTGTTCAAGACAAATGTCTGCCTTTCTCGAGGATTTCTGTCCATGGGGCGACACAGTTGGTGTTTATAACTTCTCTTTCCATATCACACTAAAGTTTAGTGCAGTGATGTTTTATTTCTTTTCCTACAATTGAATCCTTCAAATCTGCACTGAAAACGCACCTCTTCCTTGAGTATTACTCCTAACACAGTCCACACAATGCTCGTTCTTATTTCCTTACCCCCTTCTGCTGTTGCTAATTTCTTTATTTTTAATATCTTTCTCTGCAGAATCACTATATTTTCTATGTTCTGTTACTTGGTGTCTTTTTGTGTTTTCCATCTTTGTTTTCTGTTTGTCGTCAGTACTGTCGTTTATTCTGACGCCCCTCATGTTCTATCCATTTAGTTCATGTCTCTTCCTTGTTTTTAAGCGCTTAGAGCATGCTCTCTATGAGTGTGAATATGCGCTATACAAATCTTTATTTATTTATTTATTTATTTATTTATTTATTATTATTTAAAATGTGATCAACTATCTTGATCTTAATTTCCATAAACGCCATGGAGGGCGGGAACGTGCACTGATTAGTGCGCGTGTTTGGATTACGTGTCCTCACGTTCCCTCACAGTGAACTGTTGTGGATCCATTGCGTACAGACTAATAATACCCTTGTAGGTAAGATCAATGTTAGAACAAAATAATAAAAGATTTGCTGAACATCAAGTACTGCTTTTGCATGTAAAAGCCCATTAACAAGAATGAATGAAACATCCGGTAAATTCTGAAATATGCGCGAAAATTTAAGAGACTATATGTCATTTACGATAAATGTGGTTCATATTAAACGATGAATATCTGACAACTGCATGTATTCTCTACTGACTGATAAAAACACATCATTAGAGGATGAAAATTTTATTCATCGAAATTTGCGGAGTAGAGAAAAAATTACATGATGCACAATAATTATAAAACGAGAATGAATAGGAACACACATAGAAGCTGTTACAACTTAGTTCAAAAAACAAAACGAAGCAGCGGATCAACAATGATAAGGCTTGTTTTTTTACAGTTTATTGCTGAACAAGAACAACAACAACAAACACACACACACACACACACACACACACACACACACACACACACACACACACACACACACACACCGTCAGGGATCAGAGGTACCACCAATGACTGGCTAAGAGTGTGTGATGTGCTGTGAGTGAGAAAAATGTGTGGCTTAAGAATGTAATGAATGGGAGTTATCTCCCTTAAATATTTAAAGGAATACTGATAGACACCCTTAGAGGTGGGCCTGAGAATGTGCATACAGAGACACTGAAGGAAAGGACAGCCAGTAACAGTGATCCGTTTTCTACAGTAATGCATTTGTCGAGGGTGCTAGTCGAAAGATGCACCGCCACCTACTGGCGTCTTTGATGACGTAACGAAGGGAAATTGCTTTGCTGGGCAGCAAACATTTGAATATTTTCGTGCCTTGCACGGGTGAGCGTTTTTGCTTGTCAGCTAATGGGAGCGATTTTGAGTTTAATTTCAATTAGGCCGTTATGAAGTCAACTGTCATACATCACTGCTTTGCAATTGTTGTAGTTGTCAGTCCCTTGGCGATGACACATTCACGAAATTACCACAAGCCTCCAGTCTACTTCACATATAAAGTTTGTGTGTGTGTGTGTGTGTGTGTGTGTGGTTTCGAAATAAGTGAAAGTAAACAAGAAAGCACTTGGATTTGAACACGATAAATTATTGTATTAACCTCAAAGATAATGTATAATATTCATGGCGGATTAGAATCTAATGATTAGATGATGACTAGCTAACGCTTCTCCTTTTCTGTCCCACTAAAGTTTACCGAGAGATGCAGGTCAGATTTATTGTCAAAGTCTTCGAGAATTAGCGTTTAATGAGAAAAAGTTTTAATTTGACATCAGACAATAAGTTTATTCGCCCCTTGCAGGATATGGAGAAACTTAAAGTAAATTATTTAAACGAGAATTAACAACTATTTGACTTTGAAGGAACACAGAAATTGTTAAAACTTAGTTCCTAAAACAAAACGAAGCAGCGGCTCAAAGATTACAACAATTCATTAGACAGTTTCAGACCCTTTTAACTACATGCATTGACAAAGGGACATAATGTTCTACGTTTTCTTTTTTTTCAGACTGTTTATTTCTCTTTCACAAAGTGACAGCAAGAAGTATGGTACACAATCTGGTACACATTGAAAATTTGGAAAGAGCGAAAAACAAAGAATAAACCAACAACATGCATACACATCCACACACATACACGCATTCTATATAATTGAGCACCGACTTTAACATGGTAAAAGAGTACGAGTACCAATTCACAATGCCGTAAGTCGGCCTGCTATGACTGTTGCTCACATTCCAATAATTATTCTTATGTTGATCCTTGTCTACCTTGCTTGCGCTCAACCGACTATTAGTTCTGCTGTTGCAGTCGTTTGCTGCAGCCAATTCATCTAATGTAAATGTTATTGTCCATCCATTGTAATGATTATGTATACTTTTGCACATCCCACATTATTCAAGACAATAGTGATACATTCATTACCCAGACATACAACAGTCTCTTCAGCTAATAAGGATTCAAAACTCACTAAGTTCTCTGGAGCAGGCTGACTACATGTGCCTCAGGCTACAAATACCTTCTTACATCTCTATATTTGTGAACTCTTAAATAGACTATCTTCTTTATAGATTAAGGTTTCCATTATAGTTGTTTTGTATACTTTTAAACCTCCTACCTTATTGAAGACAATAGTGGTTCATGCATTACCAAAACTTACAATAGTCTCTTCAGCTAGCAAGGTTTCAAGGCTAAGTTCTCTGGAGCAGGCTGACTACATGAGCCTCAGGCTGCAAGTACCTTCTTACACCTCAATTTCTTGTGAACTCTTAAATAGTCTTTTTAGATTTAGGTTTCCCATTAGTTCTATCATGGTGTTAAGAGATTTCTATATGGTTCCCATTGCTGATCAAAGGTTGCTAATTCCATGTAGCTAAGAGCTATGTGTCTTTCCACTTTCATTTGTCTGTGTAATTCTTGTAAGAAGTGATATATATTTAGAATTCTTGTGCTAAATCTTGATTTATATATGTAGAACCTTGCCAGTATTATTATGCTGTCCATTATTTTATCAGTCTGGGTATTTTCACTATAGCCAAATAAGATAAGTGTAGTAGTGATTTTGAAATCATTTACATGTTTACAGTTATTATTGATTCTCTTTTCTAGCGGTTCCCAAAATTCTTGAACTAAGTTACATTTCAAAAATATATGTTCAATCGTCTCTTTTCCTTGGTTACAAAAGGTGCATAGGTTGTCATTTAAAACATCTCTTTTAAGATAATATTTGTAGCTAATACCCTATGCACAAGTCTAAACTGGAACCATTTATATTTAATTTCTTGAATTTTACTTTAAAAAAAAATCCTTTTAAAGTTCAATTTGCTCTGCAGCTTTTCAGTCCATTTTTGGCAACAGTTTGGTTCATACTCATTATCATTTTATATATTATAGTAGGGTTTTGAACCTTTCCTTTGGGAAAGTATTAGTTTTAAAGAGAATTGTAATTCGGTTTTTATATTTTCTTCCATGGGTACATTTTTATGCTTTAAATACTTTATAACTGCTTCTACACAACTCAGAAATTGTAGAAAATTTGTGCTTAGCTGGTAGAGTTGTTTAAAGTATTCGTATGTAAGAAATCTGCCCTTTTAGTCAAGTAAATCTCATGCTAAATATATTTTTTGCCAGCCAATCTTTATAAATAAAGGGTTTACCATCAATCTTGATGTCCGCATTATAAAAAAGGGTTCTGCTAAGAGTTTGTCAGCCGTATCTATTTTAACCTTATTTTTGAAAGATCTATTTGAAAGTAGAACTTTCTTCCAAAAACAAGTTGACTCTTTTGTAAGGTAGCTCACTGCCCAGCTGCTCTAAGTAATTAATTTCTGGTAGTACAGTTTGGATTATATTTGTCCATCTATGTTCACTAAATTTCAGTTTTCTAATCCATGATCATTTTAAAGCCAAAATAGAGGATGACATGTCAGGAAAACCCAGACCACCATTAGCAATGCATTTGGTACTAGTTTTTCTACTTATTTTATCTGGTTTTTTATTCCATACAAAAACATAGATTAAAGATTGTAGTTTATTAATAAGATATTCTGGTGGGTTTCTACGTTTTCATGACACAACGGAAGGTAAATGATGAGTTAAAACAAAACGATTAAGATCAGCATATCTTGAATAATTTGAGGGGGGATTTCAAATGGAGATAAAGTAAACAAGACAGCACTTAAATTAAAACACGATAAATTATTTTATTTGCTTCCAGGATAATGTACGGTATTCATGGCGGATTGCTGTTCTTGGATCATTATAATTGTTGCTTACACCACCACCGCCTCTCCTCTTCTGTCTCACTAGAGTTTACCGTAAGTCTCATGTCAGACTTAGTGCCGAGGTCTTTATGGTCTTTAAAAATTGGTGTTCAAGGAGTAAAAGTGGCAATTAGTCATCAGACAATATTTATTCGGCCCTTCAAAGATATGGAGAAACTTACATAATACCCTAAAATTAATTTAACGAGAATGAATAAATATTTGAGTTTGTGGAAACTCAGAAATTGTAGTTCATAAAAGAAAAGGAAGCAGCAGATCAGAAATTACAAGAATTTATTAGACAGTTTCTTGCTGAACAAGTTTGCACTCAAACACACAAAATATAAAAATAAAACACATCTTGCTGTAAATAAATTAGCACATGAGACAGATTGATGATAGAAATAAGTAGACCTTAGAGTAGACTGTTAAAAGACAAGAAAAATGACAAGTATCTACAAAAAGTGTATCCTAGGATAAATAAAGACACTAAATAAAGTCCAGAGACGAAAAGGCAAGAACACTTCTTTGATATTATAATGAAAACGTTTAATTTATCAACACTAATAAAATCAGGTGCACAGCCATTGTTGCAAGTTATTCATAGTCTATCGTTTGTAAACAAATTGTCGCACGAGGACCGCTCTAGGAAAAGAGATTGTTTTCTTTGTTTAAGACTTTCGTACTCGGCGGCGTTTGTTTACAGGCGCGTCGGTGAGAGTTTGAGTGACAGTAAAGCCGCCACTCATCATACCCTCCAACAAAGCGTTTGAGTCGGTGCTTACACTAAAGAATGCGGTGTTGGAAACACTCACAGGCTTCATTGTTTGACAAACTCTAAGCGCCTCGGTAAGGTCTCGGGAAGGCCTTGAACGATCTCGAGAAGACCGAGAACGCTTGCGAGTGGTCGGTCTTCGATGATTCACCATAGGAACAGGACTTGGAGACACATCGACGCCCATTTCCCACTCACAACACTTTGTGACGGAGAAGCCCCGACTGCCTAGTGAAGACCTCGTTGCTGAGAGGCAGCTACCGCACAGTTCGCTTGTGCATGGCCTTTGCTGAGGGGACGGAGACTCAGTCCATTTCTTGGTCTTTCGGGATGCCGGTGCCATATAGAAGAAATCCTGGAAAAGATAATAAGGACATGTTAGTACATCATTTTTACACAAATATTCCTAGTGTGAGCCTTTAAAATGCCATAAATTAAAGAAGTCACTTTTCTAGAAAGCATTTACAAAAATAGAAAACAAAGCTATTCTTGACAGAAAACTGCACTTTCAATTTTTTGAGAAAACAAATGTTAGCATGTCTCCTTATTGCTAAGCTTATCTCAGTTTTTAATTTCTTTCCTTCATTTGGTAGTAAGGTAAGCCTTTTGATGAGATTAGGTTAAACTGTAGCTCAGAACAGTACTTGATTTTTGTCTTAAAAAACCATATGCTGACAAAGGGACATCATGCTTTATTTTTTCACAACGCAACGGTAGGTAAAGGGTGAGTATGTAGGATTGAGATAAACATACCTTGAAAAATTTGTGGCTGGAGTGGATCACGCAGGACAACGTGTCAGGGTCGCATGCACACAGTCGTGAGCCGTCTTCCATCTCTTCATTCACCGGAATGTTAGTGAACTTCTCTAAGAAGTTGGTGACATCCAGGTCGCCTTTGACAAAGGGTATGAAAGGGACCGGAACCTTTTTCTTTTCGAGGTCGTGCCAGTTGATGGCCTTAAAGAAACAATGTTTCTTGACGTCGTTTGCTCCATTAGTACCTAATCGCTGACTGGAGTCTTTGTTGAGGAGGGAGTGAATGAAGTCTGTCACTTCCTCAGAGAATGTGCTGGGGTAGGATGGCGTGCTCCAAAGTATGCCACTGAAACAAATAATTGTCTTATTAGTAATGTCAATATACGTTGTCTCCCATTTCTCTTCTCATCCACACAAGAGTTATTATAATTTGATGTTTAATTCTATTTCATCATTCTTTCTTGTCCCCTCTCTTCAATCTGTGTCTCTGTCCTGCTTACTATTTCACATACATCATTTCTTAAGATGTTATTATATCGTAAAATTAAATTTTGAAAAGTAGCTAATAGGCAGTTTCCGAAACCACGTTCATTAGTTTTGCTTTAAGCAGAGCTGTCTGACCACCTTCCGCACGTTTTTCTCCACATCTCCTCCCCCAAGTTCTTCTTTCTTTGTATTACCTTCAACCTATCGGTCACTTGCTCAAAATGCCTTCAGCGGCGAGCACGTGAAAGGTAAGAGTGATGTCCTTTTGCTTAACCGGCTTAGTAGGACTACTCTGGTCTTTTGTCTCGCCTGAACCATTGTTCTTTAAAGGGCGTTTTCCAATCTGAAATATTGCACTGTGAAACTGCAACACAAGGCTGACTGGAAAATCTCTCATCATCCATTTTCCTTTCACTCCGCAACACGATGACATCCTCGTTCTCCCATTATAGATCTTCATCTCGCACTCTTGTAAAGTACATTCAGCTCTCTCCCAAGCGAACAAATGTCCAATAACTTTTTATAATATTAGGAAACATTTAATAAAAAATGATAAAGGTCTAGCTGACAGTTACATACTGAACCTCAGAATACTTGCTGATAAATAATAGTATTAATAATAAGTTGAACTTATTATGGCCGGTGAGCAGTTCATAGGTGACCACACCTAATGCCCACCAATCGACTGCCTGCAAAAAATGAGAGACAGCGTTTAGTGTCGAGCTCATCCTATATCGAATAAGAATAAAAAATAATAATACTTTATAGTCATCTTTCGTGTGAACACGTTTATCTCAGAAACTCCATATACTGAAAAACTTAAACATGACAATATCGGCTTGACAAACTAAGGCTCAGGTGATCGTTATTAAATATTTGTTACTGGTACTGAATTACCAGGCCTAGTGACAGCTTGTTCATAAATACAGATATCCGTAAATCTGATAGTTGTTAGCTGACAAATCTCCTGTACTTACATAGCCGTGTCCTTTATCATAACTGGGCTGAATACTTTCTGGCGCCATATATCGCAGAGTGCCGCAGGATTTTGAACTTGGTATCTGCAGAAGAAATTAAATAAAAATGAAAAGCAATGTACAGTAGTATAGTTGTACCTCCATGTACAATTAGAGATGCAAATGTAGTCGAATTTCGCAATCTTACATAGATATTTACAATGACTACTTAAATCGCGCACACCCACCCACGCACGCACACATATGTATGAAAGCCAAGAACAGTACCTGGTCAGAAGAGAGGAACTCACTGAAGCCAAAATCAGTCAGAATGAGGTGACCACAGGAGTCGAGAAGGATATTTTCAGGCTTCACGTCTCGATGGACGATCTTCCGCTGCAGAAAATAGTTTGTTAATTAGTTAAATAATGTTAGGGCACACTAATTAATGGCACGGTTTGAATATAGAAACCTTATATGGAAACCTTCCTCCTGTTAAATTTTAGACTAAATTTACTCTCATCCAAACAGTACTGAAGACCTTTTCTATGCCGCATATCATTTTTTATGAGTATGGATATATAACAGTACTTAGAATTTCACTATAAAAATAACTTTTATAGATATACACTCTTTTCCGAAAGTTGTTGATGACAAAGGCCGTGATGAGAACGAAGTTTCAGTAAAGATAAAGGGTACTTACCTTGTGTAGGTATCGAAGTGCCAGCACTAGCTCTCCAACATAGAACTTCACACATGATTCACACAGACTGCCCCGCCGTGACACGTGCGAAAACAAGTCCCCACCGTTGACGAAATCTGTAAAGAAAAGAACTCATGTTAACGCAGGGTACATCGTTTTGATGTCGGTGGATAAATTAGAGAATTTCATTCTCCCCTTGAAAGTCTGCCCGGATTATGACACAGGGGAACAGCCAGAGGCAAGGTTATTAGTGAACGTCCGAACTTTAGTTAAACAAAAGCCTTCCATTTGTTCAGAAGTTAAAAAAAAAATCAAACTTATACCAATTGCATTTAGTAAGAACAGAGAAGATTATCTGGTGGAACATACCCAGCACGAAGTTGAGATGGGACGCGGTCTCATATGCATACTGAAGAGTAGGTAGGAACCGGTGGCCACGCACGCGCTTTAACACTTGCAGCTCGTTATAGAATAAGTCCATCCTCTTGTAGTCTTCTGTCTTCTTGACCTGCTTCAGGGCGTACACTCGCCCATAGTCCTCACCGCTCACTTTAAATACCAGGAAAACCTTGCCAAAGCCTGCAAATAGAGACCGCCTTTATCAGTTGATTTAATTAATTAATTAATTAATTAATTAGGTGCTTAACGAAATCATCGACACTTCGTACCGCTAATTAAGCAGCGCTGAAATCGTGTAACACACGAGATTTTAAAAATTATTTGACTGTCAAGATGGCGTCAGAGTTTATAGCTTTTGAATGTTAGCAAGTAAACATAATGTGAACTCTTCATTGTACACTTTCCTAGCCAGGATTCCTTGCATCTTGTCTTAGGGTCATGTACTGTATACTATGAGCACAGAACTGCATGCTCACATACTTGAACTGTAAAGCTAACATCACAAATCGCATGTAAACAGGTGACAGCCATAATAAATAAAGGAAGATAGAAGCGTTGATGACCAAATATAAAAAGCGAGGACTAGTCACAGTCTTTTTGTCACCGTCGACTGATGTGAGAACAAGCACTTACTTCCTTCTCCGAGCACTTTGACTTTCTCAAAATCTTTGGCTTGTAACTTTACTTCGTCTTCCATTGTTACTGCAAGACAAATACGGAACGGGGATGAACGTTAACAGGATCGCTGACACGTCACGTGGTAACCAATAAACACTACGTAACATAACGTTTTCTCTACGTTATTAACGACCAGTAACTATAAGTAATATTCTGTCCTGAGAACTTTATGCAGCGTCAAAGAAACTTATGGATTAGGTTGTGTCGATTTAAGTGTGTTTTTCCGCTTAGCCACGAAAGACAGTCTGTGAAAAAGACACAAAATGTTTTCGTGTGAATGCGATAAAACCTTGAAACAAGTAACTGTGTCAGTAATGAAACATGAACCTAGATGACTAATACTGCTTAAACAAAATCTCAATTTGTGTGCAAAAATGTGCATGTGCTCAAACAGACAAGTAAGTTCAGATCAAAATAAAAGAAAAATGGAATCTTACCTTCTAGGATAAGTAGAAGGCTTGTAGCAACCTAAACTCGCTTTGTCTGATGTACACTTGCACTGACACTGTCGTCAAAACACTGACAAGTTGGCTAGTTTGACCAGCCAAATTGAAATCAAACTTGAAACGCTCCTTTTGGCAAACCAGCAAAACCGCTTATCCGTGAAAGGCGCGAAAATGTCAAACGGTTGCTGGCCAGCATGGCAACGACTCTGCGTTACGTCATCAAGGACACCACCAGGCGGCGGGGCACCGCTGGTCCATGCAAGGCGCGAACCTGTTTCAACGGTTGCTGACCAGCATAGCAACGACCACCACGCTACGTCACCATACGTAATCTTGTATTCAAGTAGAAAAGGGATCACTGATTGTCCTCAACACTTTTCTCCGACTAGAGGAACGGTTTCTCAATAAATTGTCTGTCGATATCACGTCGAAGCTACTAAAGCCGACCAACACACGTGGTCAAATATATATTTGCAAATTTGTTATTTATTCGTATAAGTTTTTTTATTATTTAACTCTTGTTTCGGTTTTAAGACATGGGTGCAATTTTTGAATATGGAGGAAAATGTTCTCACGCAAAGCTCCTTTTATTTATAGCTAACACGTTTCTTTTGTGGTAAGATGCGAAATATAAACTGTTGACTACAAACAATCTATCGCACACATCTGTGAAAGTTTCTTCAGGGCTAATGATACCTTTCTATACAGTCTGTTTTTTTACAGCTTCTGAATCCAGAGATTGATCTGATTGCTTACAAACTGTTATGTCTCCGTAAAATTTTGTTTTTGCTTTTTGCAACTGCTTCCAGTAACACTCGAAGCTGCCTGTGCGAAAAGGAGAGAGAACAAAAATGTTCCTATTTCAATGATAATTTTATTTCAGATCAGAGCAGCAGACCCTTTCTGCATTGTCACCATTTCTTCTATTTATTTAGTTCCTTTGTCGTTTATCGTTTATTTTAGTGGCACAGAAGTGTGTCCTGACATAGCACCTCAACAAGAACGGGATATGAAGGGTTAATATATTGAGACAGTGCTTTTTTTTCTAGAAGCGAAAGGGTGAATGTCTCAGTTGGTTGTGGGGCTCACAACTGGAAAAGTGTTCACTAAACTCTTGAAAAGACTGGGTAATAAAGCATTTTGAAGGTAGAAAGCTGTATCGTTCATACGTGTTTGTGCTCCCTCTAGATATAAAACAGAAACATTTACGTGAGATAACTTTGACAGTTGAATAATAAATTTTATCAGTAACACTGATCGCTTCTCTACATTAAGGCTTTTGTCGGGGTGCCAGGAGGGTGGGGGAGATGAAAAATTAGTGGTGCACCGCCATCTTGCGGCGACCTCGATGACGTAACCAAGGGTAGTTGCAATGCTGGTCAGCAACCGTTTGAATATTTTCGCCCCTTGCACGGACGAGCAGTTTTGCTGTTCAGACGATGGGGGCGTTTGGAGTTTAATTTCAATTAGGCCGTAAGGAAGTCAACTGTCATTTTCACTTCTCTGCAACTCTATTTTATAGTTGTTAGTCCTTTGGCGGTGACACATTCACCTAAATTCCTCAAGCCTCTAGTCTATTTTACCTATAAATAGTGAGTGAGTGAGTGAGTGAGTGAGTGAGTGAGTGAGTGAGTGAGTGAGTGAGTGAGTGAGTGAGTGAGTGAGTGAGTGAGTGTACGTGTACGTGTACGCGCCGTTTCATACTAAGTAAACAATGACACAAATTAATGCCAAGTTGAAGCATCACATTTTATTTGTTCAAGACAAATGTCTGCCTTTCTCGAGGATTTCTGTCCATGGAGCGACACAGTTGGTGTTTATAACTTCTCTTTCCATATCACACTAAAGTTTAGTGCAGTGATGTTTTATTTCTTTTCCTACAATTGAATCCTTCAAATCTGCACTGAAATGCTCGTTCTTATTTCCTTACCCCCATCTGCTGTTGCTAATTTCTTTATTTTTAATATCTTTCTCCGCAGAATCCCTATGTTTTCTATGTTCTGTTAATTGGTGTCTTTTTGTGTTTTCCATCGTTGTTTTTTGTTTGTCGTCAGTACTGTCGTTTATTCTGACGCCCCTCGTGTTCTATCCATTTAGTCCATGTCTCTTCCTTGTTTTTAAGCGCATGCTGTCTATGAGTGTGAATATGCGCTATACAAATTCTTTATTGATTGATTGATTGATTGATTTATTTATTTATTATTATTTAAAATGTGATCAACTATCTTGATCTTAATTTCCATAAACGCCATGGAGGGCGGGAACGTGCACTGATTAGTGCGCGTGTTTGGATTACGTGTCCTTACGTTCCCTCACAGTGAACTGTTGTGGACCCATTGCGTACAGACTAATAATACCCTTGTAGGTAAGATCAATGTTAGAACAAAATAATAAAAGATTTGCTGAACATCAAGTACTGCTTTTGCATGTAAAAGCCCATTAACAAGAATGAATGAAACATCCGGTAAATTCTGAAATATGCGCGAAAATCTAATAGAACATATGTCATTTACGATAAATGTGGTTCATGTTAAACGATGAATATCTGACAACTGCATGTATTCTCTACTGACTGATAAAAACAAATCATTAGAGGATGAAAATTTTGTTCATCGAAATTTGCGGAGTATAGAGAAATTTACATGATGCACAATAATTATAAAACTAGAATGAATAGGAACACACATAGAAGCTGTTACAACTTAGTTCAAAAAACAAAACCAAGCAGGTAATCAACAATGACAAGGCTTGTTTTGTACAGTTTATTGCTGAACAAGAACAACACACACACACACACACACACACACACACACACACACATACACACACACACCGTCAGGGATCAGAGGTACCACCAATGACTGGCTAAGAGTGTGTGATGTGCTGTGAGTGAGAAAAAGGCGTGGCTTAAAAATGTTATGAATGTGAGTTATCTCCCTTAAATATTTAAAGGAATACTGATAGTCACCCTTAGAGGTGGGCCTGAGAATGTGTATACAGAGACACTGAAGGAAAGGACAGCCAGTAACAGTGATCCGTTTACTACAGTAAGGCATTTGTCGAGGGTGCAACCACACGTAGGACGGGTACAACATAAGACAACCCTCCTCTACGATGCACCTTATAACGAAAGTTAAAGTGAGAGTTGCGAGGAGGCAGCTGGCTGTCATCAAGCGACCCGCGTCCTACATAATTTCATGCGTCTTATAAACGACTCGACCGTTAGACGAAACGACTTAGTCGAACCGACCTTAGTCGAACTGACCCTAGTCGAAACGACCGGTTACCACCATTCGATCCATAAAGAACGATTTTTGGTGACAAAGGAACATTTTAACCTAGCTGAATGTGCATCACGTGTAACGTTCTATACTTCCACACAATAGCAGTGGCAAGCTTATCCACTCAAGTTTTGTCCATTGCGCTCCCGCCTACAGACCTCACCAAGCGTGATTATGACATGATAAAGACTAGAGACAGGATTGTAGCGGACCCACTAACTCTTAAACACCGCTAACTCAACCACTTGCATCCATACAAGCAAGAAAGATAATATAGGGAATTAGGAAATATAATTAAGGTAAAGAGAATAATTGTGTTAATAAAATAAATGCAGCTATATCGCTATTATGAAAGTGTATAAAAATCATGCAAACTTATCTTTACAAACTCTCATGATGTCTTAGTTGTAAGACCATGGACAGGTATCCACTGAAGAATCTTGATTTGTTGATTTTTCTACTTCGGATACAGTCTAGTCGACAATTATAATTTTTTCTGCACTGATAATTATTTGTTTTACAGAACAACTCAGCTCAGTTCTCAGATATTCTTGACGGCAAAGTCCAATCCACAGTTTTATTCTTACTGGCGCAAGTTATACAGCTTAGAATATAAGATCTTCTGAAAGAACTGCAACAATACAACTTTGCAAGATGATAGCTCCAAGCAGCGGAGCAGACAAATACAAAGTAAAATCAAACAGCCAGCTTTATCGTTCTCACAAAAGCTGCTCAGAAAAGTTAAAACTACCTTTTTCCTGCCCTTCTTTGTCCATTCCAGTTAAGTTGAACTTTCTTTTAAGTGGTATAGATTCATCTCTATGCTTCTCCTCTAAGCCACCCCATTTAGGCCCTTTCAATCTTTCTCTCTTCTCTCTTTCTCATCTTACTGACAACTATCATGTTACACCGCACCGACTAGGATTGTGGTGCGTTAAAGCAGAAACTGCTTTTCTGAAACCTTCTTTGTCCATTCTTGCTAATCTGATCCGACTGGTCATTAACTGTGATACAGTTTTCGCTACCCTTTACACCTAACACCTCGGCAAGTACTTTTAATCTTTCTCTTCTGTCTTTCTCATCTTACAGACGAACTAACAAGTAACAGTTGTAGGCGTGCATCATGCACACATGGATACTTGCATGCCTACCAAATCAGACCTACAGTTATGAGTATCGCGTTTTTTAAACACTCGTGTAAAAGACTTTATGGAGTGGCGACTGATGCAGTGCACAGTGATGCAGATAAGAAATGTGCAGCACCTTCCGCTTGTCTTATTTTGCTGTTGGGTCTAAAACTCAAGCTATCACAGCTTCTAGCATCTAGACCACCATGATTGCAGCTACCCCTCTTCCGCATGTTCCCATCCAGAGTTTTGCCTGACAACTAGTGAAGTATATAGCCTATAGGTCTTGATACGAATAATCTCTTAATAACCGATGTAAAAACTTCTGCCATTAGAGCACAAGAGCAAATTAGCCGTCCAAATTGTATACAAGCAGAGGCACTTTTAGATAATAAAAATAAAGATTAAAATAAAGAAACATTACAATTTTACAACTAAATTAAGTGTTATACACCCATCGAACCGAAAATAATAATAAATTTAATAATTAAATAACAAAATTAGATATTCATGACGATGAGTCACAACAGTCAGTACAAAACTATAGGCCTTCAAATCTCTATCCCCAGTAGTATCACCGCTGTACACAGCCCTAAAGAGAGAACAGGTTCGTGAAAGTGAATTAAATAAATTGATCTGAAATTAGATAATAAAAATAGACAGAGAAAGCTCGCCATTTAGTTGTGCCTTGAGCGACGGTAAGCAATCCTGCTACTGTACTGCCAGTCCATCTTTGATGTTTACCAACTATTGTTCTTATGTCTGTGTTTCGAGCACCTCAAAATCAATTTAGCTGTCGCCCAAGGTGACCAGTACTGACAGTCGAAGATAATCGTTTTTTTAGGTGGTGCCATTTCAAGGATAAATAACTTCATATGTCGCGGCTACCTTATTTGTTTACTTGCCATTAATCTCTGTAATGCATCGTTCAGAAAACAGGTGTACTCGGTTCGCCGGAAGATCTTTACCGTTTTAAGAAAAATTAAATGCGATGAACCGGCAGACAGACAGCAGTGTAGGGAGATAAGCACAGATTTTATCCTTAATGGTGAAAACAGCGAAATAAATTCAAGCCAAATTTAAAAATACCGACACATACCGTCTAACCTCTGCTGACTCCGAAATTATTTCATGTTTTCAGGAGGTGAGGACGATTGTAGATGTCTTTTTGGAAGTCATATAAGTATTTTCTTTGAATAATAATTCGCTGTCTCTATACTGTTCCAAGATATTTAGAGCACGCGTATTATCTCCGGATTATCGTTAGAGCAGAAACCAAACGATATCATTTTTTCTAAGAATCACTAGTTTTATAAGCTAGTACAGAGGCGCCCATAATTTGCAATAGCACCAAATCGGGTTTCTTACCATGCACATTTTTTACATCCAGAATAATTGTGCGAAGTATCAAACTATGATATTGGTGTATATCGCTGAAAAAATATGGTGCAAAATCAATGATAATAGTAAATAAGCAAAGAATCATAACAGGTGTGAAATCTAAAAGATAGGCGAGGCGAGATGTGCAATATTGTCTTATACGGTAAAATGTAGTTTCATTTCAGATTATACTTATTTACAATTTTCTTGTATTTGTATTTTTGTGCTTTGTGTGTGTGTGAGTGTGTGTGTGTGTGCGTGCGTGCGCGTGCGTGCGTGCGTGCGTGTGTGAGTGAGTGAGCGAGTGAGTGATTGAGACAGAGAGAGTGTGTGTGTGTGTGTGGTCTTAGTTGCTTAATTTAGATTATATTTATTTACAATTTTCTTGTATTTGTATTTTTTGTGCTTTGTGTGTGTGTGTGTGTGTGAGACAGAGAGAAAGAGAGAGAGAGTGTGTGTGTTTGTGTGTGTGTGTGGTCCTAGTTGCTTAATTTAGATTAAATTTATTTACAATTTTCTTGTATTTGTATTTTTTGTGCTTTGTGTGTGTGTGTGTGTGTGTGTGTGTGAGACAGAGAGAGAGAGAGTGTGTGTGTGTGTGTGTGTGAGACAGAGAGAGAACTCGAACTCGAACTCGAACATTTTATTGACTTGGGGCCATTTCAGCCATTGTCACTCAAGGTGAGCATATAGGGTTCATCCTCTCATACATACAGTCACTTATCCATTCATACCCATCCCGTCGTACACTTTAAAGACATGCACTGTACAGTAGTCCTCTCACACACCCACTCATCCTAACACCTCTTCATTTATACCCTCTCATCCCTACCCTACATAGACACATCGTATGTACACATACATTATGGCAACTTTCAGATGTCAATATTATGAATCAAAAAGGGTATTTTTCGAGCAGAGAGCATCCATATACAGAGAGGTATCAATCAGACTTCACATAATATCAACTTCGCTTATCTCCCTTCTTCTCCTTAAACATTTATGAATATACCATGCCAATTGTCGTATTCTTCCTGCGTTCTCGAATGATAGTATCTGCACAAGATATTGTTTTTGATTGTGTTGTGAGACTTGCTGGAGATATTTGGGTCGAAGGTCTACATATCTGGGACATTGAAAAAGGACATGGGTTTCATCCTCTATATAATTTGTACAGAAAGGGCATTTGTTTGTGTTTTCTGTCCTTTGTTGTATAAAACGATTTTTATGGGTATTTATCTCGCTCACACCTAGCCGAAAGCGTACTAAAACATCCCTGAAAATTTTAATGTTTACATAGTCAAAGTATAGCTCTGGTACGAGAGTGGATTTGTGCGATCTGTATAACTGATACCGTTCACTATTCCTCATGTTGGCCACCCACGTTTGCTGGGTGACATCTATCACTCTACGTTTGAAAGTAGCGAGAAACATTTTATCGTCTCCTACTCCTTTGTTTACCCATACCAGATTAAAGCCCATAGATCCTAGGGCTACTCTCACTTTTGTTACCCAGTTTGTTTTGCCTTTTGCATCTATATTAAATAGTAATTGGTATGCTGGTTTGGGTATGCGGTTCATGGGCATTTTTGTCACTCGGAGCCAGAATTTAATTGTTCTCAGATAGCAACTGACGATGAGTGGATACCTTCCAAGTTCGCCATATATCATCTCTGATGGAGTAAGTATGGGGACATTCAAAAACTTCTTACATGCGTAAAGGTGTACCTTTTCCACAGGACTATTGTCATGGAGAAGTCCCCATACTTCAGATGCATATAGAAGGGTTGGTTGTACTACTGCGTCGAAGAGTTTAAAAAAAGTCTGTCTACTCATGTTGTCAATGTTTTTTAAGGCTCTAACTATGTCAAACGTAGCATTTTTCCCTTTTACCGCTAACTGCTTAGCCCCTTGGAACGAGCTCATGGTTGTTGTAAAAGTAAAGCCTAGGTACACGTAGCTGTTAACTACTTCTAGGGCTGTTTCTCCTATGGACCACTTTTCCCGTCTTCCCAAGAAACCCCCCTTCCTAAAGACCATTACCTTAGTTTTGCTACTGTTAATTTCTAGTCCTAGCTTCTGGCATGACTTAGCGAGGCAGTTTAGCTGGTTTTGAAGACCAGCTGGTGTGCTTGATAAGAGTACCAAGTCGTCCGCAAACATCAGAATGAACAGTTCAACTAGACCGGGGCAAAGCTGAATACCGTGTTTACCTTCGGTAGACAACGCATCGGCTATTTCATTCATAATAATAGAAAAAAGGGTTGGGCTAGCTACACACCCCTGTCGGAGGCCGCGGGGACAGTGAAAGGACTCAGTAAGTTCCGTTTTTGTCCGTATGCGTGCCTTTAGGGAGTCATACATCGCCATTATTGCTCTGGTGAAAAGTCCGGATACTCCGCATTTTATGAATGCTCTCAATAGGGTTTCGTGTTGGACTGAGTCGTAGGCCATCTTTAAATCCACAAAGCATGTGTAAAGTTTAGCTGGTTTACTAAGGTATTTCTGGACAATAGCATATAACGAGAATATGTGGTCAGTTGTAGAGTACCCCTTTCTAAATCCTGCTTGTGATTCTGAGATAATCTTGTTTTCTTCCAGCCATTCATACAGCCTAGTGTTTAGGATTGAAGTATAACATTTACCAATCACACTCAGTAGCGAGATTCCTCTATAGTTACTGGGGGACTCTCGGTCTCCTTTTTTGAAGACTGGTACAATGATAGCTTCTTTCCATAGGTCGGGACATTTCCCGTTTACTAACATATTATTGAAGTATTTAGTCAGAAAGCCCAATACATGTTCTTCGGCAACTTTTAACATTTCTGCCAAAATGTTATCTACACCACATGCCTTCCCAGAGTTCAGGCCCCTGATTGCTGAGCGCACCTCGTCTTCGCTTATAGTTTCATCTAATGCGTCTACTCCGGATAATTGGTCAGCATCAGAGAGGTTTAATCTGGGAGAGCTCACATCCGATTTAAAAACTTCAGTAAAGTGGTTCATCCATTCATTTGCAGAAATTTTTTCGCTAGCTGATTTCCTGACTTTTTTGTTAAGACATGAGTTAATTTCTGCCCAGAAGAGCTTAGGATTATTTATTTGTTGTGACAATCGCTCTGCTTTCGTCTTTTTGAAATTTTTCTTTTTCTCCCTGATTATTCTCTGATACTGACGTCTTGCTTCCACGTACTGTGTTCGATACTCGTCCGATATATTTCGCCTCAACTTGCGTAGGTAACACTTGGCGAGTTTCTTGGCTTCTACACACTCATGGTCAAACCATTCTGCATCTTTTTTACGATCTCCTACAAAGATTCTTTTCTTCATGCATGTCGCAGCCGACTGAAGGCAGTTCACAAAAATCCCCATGGCATTGTTCGGGTCCTGTTCTATTTCACAACTTGCAGACAGAGAGAGAGAGAGAGTGTGTGTGTGTGAGTGTGGTCCTAGTTGCTTAATTTAGATTATATTTATTTACAATTTTCTTGTATTTGAAAAAAATGTGTGACTAAATAACAAAATAATTTTACGAACCCTTTTTTAAAGTGCAGTGCTATTTGTAAGAGACCTGTTTCTGTTAGTATCTCTTTATTGTCTTATATATCTTCCAGGTAACTGTTTCAAGATTAAGTGGGTGAGATAAAGGCTTCATTAAACGAAAAACATCCTTGGTCTTCATGCTTTAGTCTTCTGTGAGGAAAGAAGCAAAAATATCTTGACTAACACCGATTAGGTCGTGAATAGCTACAGCAAACCTAATGTAAACCGTATAGCTATTTCCTCTTATATGTCTATCTCAGATACAAGCCCCAAAACTACTTGTCTTATTGTCTGTTTTCCAGACGTAATATATAAAATATTTTTACTTTCGGTGTAACGTCCAGTGTGAGTTCTTGAGGTTTTTTTCTCCTATAAGTCGTTTAAGGCTATCGAGTTTGTCGTTGTTATACTAGTGGTAGGAGGTACCTATGAACACAGTGAAGAAATGTTGTCAAGAATACAAAGTGGCCAGGCGGCGGTGCACCGCTAGTCCCTATAAGGTGCGAACCTTCTTAAACAGTTGCTGACCAGCATTGCAACGACCACCTCATTACGTCATCATACGTAATCTTTCATTTCCCCACCCCTAAAGCCATCCCCTCAAAAGCATTCAAGTAGAAAAAGGATCACGCTTGTCCTCACTACCTATCTCGTACTATGCTCAGTCACAAAAAAGTGTTAAATTTTTTTTATTTCCTAATTATGCAGTTGACTGTTACGAAGCAATAGTAGGCAAATAATAATAAACATAAAACGTCGGCCGAAGTCGATTCTATAGTTCTCCTGTGGAGGCTTGTAGTCATTTAGACACGTTGTCACTGACACTGTAGTCAAAGGACTGGCAAGTATGACAGTTGTAAACAAACATATACTCCTGATCCGTGTGAAGGGGTCAGAATATAATTAGAGTAAAAAGATCGTCACGCTCGGAGGCGGTGCTTTCAAGTTTAATTTTAATTAGGCCGTAAGGAAGTCAACTGTCATACATCACTGCTTTGCAATTGTTCCAGTTGTCAGTCCTTTGGCGGTGATACATTCACGAAATTACCACAAGCCTCCAGTCTACTTCACATATAAAGTTTGTGTGTGTGTGTGTGTGTGTGTGGTTTGGAAATAAGAGAGAGTCAACAAGAAAGCACTTTTTTATAGACAGTTTATTGCTGAACAACAACAACACACACACTCACACACACACATACACACACACTCTCTCTCTCAAACACACACACACACACACACCGTCAGGGATCAGAGTTACCACCAATGACTAAGAGTGTGTGGTGTGCTGTGAGTGAGAAAAATTCGTGGCTTAAGAATGTTATGAATGGGAGTTATCTCCCTTAAATGTGTAAAGGAATACTGATAGTCACCCTTAGAGGTGGTCCTGAGAATGTGCATACAGAGACACTGAAGGAAAGGACAGCCAGTCGCAGTGATCCGTTTTCTACAGTAATGCTTTTGTCGAGGGTGCTAGTTGAAAGATTAGTAGCGCACCGCCACCTTGCGGCGACTTCGATGACGTAACAAAGGTAAGTTGTTTTGCTGGGCAGCAAACCTTTAAATATTTTTGCGCCTTGCACGGGTGAGCGGTTTTGATTGGCAGCCAATGGGAGCATTTGGAGTTTAATTTCAATTAGGCCGTAAGGAAGTCAACTGTCATACATCACTGCTATGCTTTTGTTGTAGTTGTCAGTCCTTTGTGATGACACATTCACGAAATTACCACAAGCCTCCAGTCTACTTCACATATAAAGTTTGTGTGTGTGTGTGTGTGTGTGTGTGTGTGTGTGTGTGTGTGTGTGTGTGTGTGTGTGTGTGTGTGTGGTTTGAAAATAAGATAAAGTAAACAAGAAAGCACTTGAATTTTAACACGACAAATTATTTTATTAACCTCAAGAATAATGTCTGATATTCTCGAACCATTGCATTAGAATCTAATGATTAGATGATGACTAGCTAACGCTCCTCCTTTTCTGTCCCACTAAAGTTTACCGAGAGATGCAGGTCAGATTTATTGTCAAAGTCTTCTAGAATGAGCGTTTAACGAGTAAAAGTTTTAATTTGACATCAGACAATAATTTTATTCGCCCCTTGCAGGATATGGAGAACATTAAAGTAAATTATTAAAAACGAGAATGAAAAACTATTTGACTTTGAAGGAACACAGAAATTGTTAAAACTTAGTTCGTAAAACAAAACGAAGCAGCGGCTCAAAGATTACAACAATTTATTAGACAGTTTCAGACCCTTTTAACTACATGCATTGACTAAGGGACATCATGTTCTACGTTTTCATGACGAAACGGAAGGTAAATGATGAGTTAAAACAAAACGATTAAGATCAGCATATCTTGAATAATTTGAGGGGGGATTTCAAATGGAGATAAAGTAAACAAGACAGAACTTAAATTAAAACACGATAAATTATTTTATTTACTTTGAGGATAATGTACGGTATTCATTCATGTCGGATTGCTGTTCTTGGGTCATTATAATTGATGCTTACACCCACCTAACGCCTCTCCTCTTCTGTCTCACTAAAGTTTACCGAAAGTCTCATGTCAGACATAGTGTCGAGGTCTTTATGGTCTTTTAAAATTGGCGTTTAAGGAGTAAAAGTGTCAATTAGTTATCAGTTAATATTTATTTGGCCCTTGAAAGATATGGAGAAACTTACATAATACTTTAAAATTAATTTAACGAGAATGAATAACTATTTGACTTTGTTTAAACTCTGAAATTGTAGTTCATAAAAGAAAACGAAGCAGCAGATCAGAAATGACAAGAATTTATTAGACAGTTTCTTGCTGAACAAGAATGCACTCAAACACACAAAATATAAAAACAAAACACATATTGCTGTAAATAAATTAGCACATGAGACAGATTGATGATAGAAATAACTAGACCTTAGAGTAGACTGTCAAAAGACAAGAAAAATGACAAGTATCTACAAAAAGTGTATCCTAGGATAAATAAAGACACGAAATAAAGTCCATAGAAGAAAAGGCAAGACTACTTCTTTGATATTATAACGAAAAAGTTTAATTTATCAACACTAATAAAATCAGGCGCAATTTGTCGCATGAGGACCGCTTTAGGAAAAGAGATTGTTTTCTTTGTTTAAGACTTTCGTACTCGGCGGCGTTTGTTTACAGGCGAGTCGGTGAGAGTTTGAGTGACAGTAAAGCCGCCACTCATCATACCCTCCAACAAAGCGTTTGAGTCTGTGCTTACACTAAAGAATGCGGTGTTGGAATTACTCACAGGCTTTATTGTTTGACAAACTCTAAATGCCTCGGTAAGGTCTCGGGAAGGCCTTGAACGATCTCGAGAAGACCGAGAACGCTTGCGAGTGGTCGGTCTGCGATGATTCACCATAGGAACTTGACTTGGAGACACATCGACGCCCATTTCCCACTCACAACACTTTGTGACAGAGAAGCCCCGACTGCCTAGTGAAGACCTCGTTGCTGAGAGGCAGCTACCGCACAGTTCGCTTGTGCATGGCCTTTGCTGAGGGGACAGAGACTCAGTCCATTTCTTGGTCTTTCGGGATGCTGGTGCCACATAGAAGAAATCCTGAAAAAGATAATAAGGACATGTTAGTATATCATTTTTACACAAATATTCCTAGTGTGAGCCTTTAAAATGCTATAATTGAAATAAATCACTTTTCTAGAAAGCATTTATAAAAATGGAAAACAGAGCTATTCTTGACAGAAAACTGCACTTTCAATTTTTTTAGAAAAAACAAATGTTAGCATGTCTCCTTATTGCTAAGCTAATCTCAGTTTTTAATTTATTTCCTTCATTTAATAGTGAAGTAAGCCTTTTGATGAGATTAAGTTAAACTGAAGATCAGAACAGTACTTTATTATTGTCTTAAAAACCCCCTGAAGTACATGTACTGACAAAGGGACATGATGCTTTATTTTTTCATGGTGCATCGGTAGTTAAAGGGTGAGTATGTAGGATTGAGATAAACATACCTTGAATAATTTGTGGCTGGAGTGGATCACGCAGGACAACGTGTCAGGGTCGCAAGCACACAGTTGTGAGCCGTCCTCCATCTCTTCATTCACCGGAATGTTAGTGAACTTCTCTAAGAAGTTCGTGACATCCAGGTCGCCTTTGACAAAGGGGATGAAGGGGACCGGAACCTTTTTCTTTTCGAGGTCGTGCCAGTTGATGGCCTTAAAGAAAAGATGTTTCTTGACGTGTTTTGCTCCATTAGAACCTAATCGCTGACTGGAGTCTTTGTTGAGGAGGGAGTGAATGAAGTCAGTCACTTCCTCAGAGAATGTGCTGGGGTAGGATGGCGAGCTCCAAAGTATGCCACTGAAACAAACAATTGTCTTAGTAATGTCAACAAACGTTGTCTCCCATGTCTCTTCTCATCCACACAACAGTTATTATGATTTGATGTTTAATTCTATTTCATCACTTTTTTCGTGTCCCCTCTCTTCAATCTGTGTCTCTGTCCTGCTTTCTATCTCACATACATCATTTCTTAAGATGTTATTATATCGTAAAATTAAATGATAAATAAACAAATTTTGAAAATGAGCTAATATAATAGGCAGTTTCCGAAACGACATTCATTAGTTTTGCTTTAAGCAGAGCTGTCTGACCACCTTCATCACGTTTTTCTCCACATCTCCCCCAATCTCTTCTTTCTTTGTATTACCTTGAACCTATCGGTCAGTTGCTCAAAATGCCTTCAGCGGCGAGCACGTGGAAGGTAAGAGTGATGTCCTTTCGCTTAACCGGCATAGCAGGACTACTCTGGTCTTTTTGTCTCGCCTGATGCATCGTTCTTTAAAGGGCGTTTTCCAATCTGAAATATTGCACTGTGAAACTGCAACACGACGCTGACTGGAAAATCTCACATCATCCATTTTCCTTTCGCTTCGCAACACGATCACATCCTCGTTCTCCCATCATAGATCTTCATCTCGCACTCTTGTAAAGTACATTCAGCTCTCTCCCAAGCGAACAAATATCCAATAACGTTTTATAATATTACGAAACATTTGATGAAAAATTATAAAGGTCTAGCTGACAGTTACATACTGAACCTCAGAATACTTGCTGATAAATAATAGTATTAATAATAAGGTGAACGTATTAACCTACATCTAAGATCACATCCGCTGACTCATGCGCAGAATCAGCTAACGATCGAGGTAAAAAAGAGGTTACAAACCTGATGATGGATTCGTAGGAGATTTCATCTTCGTATGACGTGAATGGAGTATGACCGGTGAGCAGTTCATAGGTGACCACACCTAATGCCCACCAATCGACTGCCTGCAAAAAATGAGAGACAGCGTTTAGTGTCGAGCTCATCCTATATTGAATAAGAATAAAAAATAATGATACTTTAAAGTCATCTTTCGTGTGAACACGTTTACCTCAGAAACTCCATATACTGAAAAACAACTTAAACATGATAATAACGGCTTTTCAAACTAAGGCTCAGGTGATCGTTATTAAATATTTGTTACTGGGACTGAATTACCATGCCTTGTGACAGCTTGTTCATAAATTTATTTATCCGTAAATCCGACAGTTGTTAGCTGACAAATCTCCTGTACTTACATAGCCGTGTCCTTTATCATAACTGGGCTGAATACTCTCTGGCGCCATATATCGCAGAGTGCCGCAGGATTTTGAACTTGGTATCTGCAGAAGAAATTAAATAAAAATGAAAAGCAATGTACAGTAGAATAGTTGTACCTCCATGTACAATTAGAGATGCAAATGTAGTCGAATTTCTCAATCTTACATAGATATTTACAATGACTACTTAAATCGCGCACACCCACCCCCACGCACGCACACATATGTATGAAAGCCAAGAACAGTACCTGGCCAGAAGAGAGGAACTCACTGAAGCCAAAATCAGTCAGAATGAGGTGACCACAGGAGTCGAGAAGGATATTTTCAGGCTTCACGTCTCGATGGACGATCTTCCGCTGCAGAAAACAGTTTGTTAATTAGTTAAATAATGTTAGGGCACACTAATTAATGGCACGGTTTGAATACAAAGGTATAGAAACCTTCCTCCTGTTAAATTTTTAGACTAAATTTACTCTCGTCCAAACAGTACTGAAGACCTTTTCTATGCCGCATATCATTTTTTTATGAGTATGGATATATAACAGTACTTAGAATTTCACTATAAAAATAACTTTTATAGATATACAATCTTTTCCGAAAGTGGTTGATGACAAATGCCGTGATGAGAACGAAGTTTCAGTAAAGATAAGGGGTACTTACCTTGTGTAGGTATCGAAGTGCCAGCACTAGCTCTCCAACATAGAACTTCACACACGATTCACACAGACTGCCCCGCCGTGACACGTGCGAAAACAAGTCCCCACCGTTGACGAAATCTGTTAAGAAAAGAACTCATGTTAACACAGGGTACATCGTTTTGACGTCGGTGGATAAATTAGAGAATTTCATTCTCCCCTTGACAGTCTGCCCGGATTATGACACAGGGTAACAGCCAGAGACAAGGTTATTAGTGAACGTCCGAACTTTAGTTAAACAAAAGCCTTCAATTTGTTCAGAAGTTAAAAAAAATCAAACTTATACCAATTGCATTTAGTAAGAACAGAGAAGATTAACTGGTGGAACATACCCAGCACGAAGTTGAGATGCGACGCGGTCTCATATGCATACTGAAGAGTAGGTAGGAACCGGTGGCCACGCACGCGCTTTAACACTTGCAGCTCGTTATAGAATAAGTCCATCCTCTTGTGGTCTTCTGTCTTCTTGACCTGCTTCAGGGCGTACACTCGCCCATAGTCCTCACCGCTCACTTTAAATACCAGGAAAACCTTGCCAAAGCCTGCAAATAAAGACCGCCTTTATCAGTTGATTTAATTAATTGATTAATTAATTAGGTGCTTAACGAAATCATCGACACTTCGTACCGCTAATTAAGCAGCGCTGAAATCGTGTAACACACGAGATTTTAAAAATTATTTGACTGTCAAGATGGCGTCAGAGTTTATAGCTTTTGAATGTTAGCAAGTAAACATAATGTGAACTCTTCATTGTACACTTTCCTAGCCAGGATTCCTTGCGTCTTGTCTTAGGATCATGTACTGTATACTATGAGCACAGAACTGCATGCTTACATACTTGAACTGTAAAGCTAACATCACAAATCGCATGTTAACAGGTGACAGCCATAATAAATAAAGGAAGATAGAAGCGTTGATGACCAAATATAAAAAGCGAGGACTAGTCACAGTCTTTTTGTCACCGTCGACTGATGTGAGAACAAGCACTTACCTCCTTCTCCGAGCACTTTGACTTTCTCAAAATCTTTGGCTTGTAACTTTACTTCGTCTTCCATTGTTACTGCAAGACAAATACGGAACGGGGATGAACGTTAACAGGATCGCTGACACGTCACGTGGTAACCAATAAACACTACGTAACATAACGTTTTCTCTACGTTATTAACGACCAGTAACTATAAGTAATATTCTGTCCTGAGAACTTTATGCAGCGTCAAAGAAACTTATGGATTAGGTTGTGTCGATTTAAGTGTGTTTTTCCGCTTAGCCACGAAAGACAGTCTGTGAAAAAGACACAAAATGTTTTGGTGTGAATGCGATAAAACCTTGAAACAAGTAACTGTGTCAGTAATAAAACATGAACCTAGATGACTAATACTACTTAAACAAAATCTCAATTTGTGTGCAAAAATGTGCATGTGCTCAAACAGACAAGTAAGTGCAGATCGAAATAAAAGAAAAATGGAATCTTACCTTCTAGGACAAGTAGACTCGAGGCTTGTAGCAGCCTAAACTCGCTTTGTCTGATGTACACTTGCACTGACACTGTCGTCAAAACACTGACAAGTTGGCTAGTTTGACCGGCCTAATTGAAATCAAACTTGAAACGCTCCTTTTGGCAAACCAGCAAAACCGCTCATCCGTGAAAGGCTCGAAAATGTTCAAACGGTTGCTGGCCAGCATGGCAACGACTCTGCGTTACGTCATCAAGGACACCACCAGGCGGCGGGGTACCGCTGGTCCATGCAAGGCGCGAACCTGTTTCAACGGTTGCTGACCAGCATAGCAACGACCACCACGTTACGTCACCATACGTAATCTTTTATTCAAGTAGAAAAGGGATCACTGATTGTCCTCAACACTTTTCTCCGACTAGAGGAACGGTTTCTCAATAAATTGTCTGTCGATATCAGGTCGAAGCTACTAAAGCTGACCAACACACGTGGTCAAATATATATTTGCACAATTTTTATTTATTCGTATAAGCTTTTTAAAATTGTTTAACTCTTAAGTGTTTCCGTTGTAAGAAATGGCTGTAATTATTGGCCATGGAGGAAAATGTTCTCACGCAAAGCTTTTTTTATAGCTATCCACACGTTTCTTTGGTGGTAAGATGCGAAACATAAACTGTTACCTATAAACAATCTATCGCACACATCTGTGAATCTTTCTTTAGGGCTAAGGATACATTTCTTTACAGTCTGTTGTTTTGTACAGCTTCCGAATCCAGATATCGGTCTGATTGCTTCCAAACTGTTGTGTTTCCGTAAAAGTTTAGTTTTCCTTTTTGTAACTGCTTCCAGAAATATTCGAAGCCGCGCTGGGCGAAAAGGAGAGAGAACAAAATTAAAGAAAGGGATTTTCTTTTTCAGTATAATTTTTGTTTGATGGGAGTAGCAGACCCTTTCTGCATTTTCTCCATTTCTTCTATTTATTTAGTTCCTTTGTCGTTTATCGTTTATTTTAGTGGCACAGAAGTGTGTCCTGACATAGCACCTCAACAAGAACGGGATACGAAGGGTTAATGTAGTGAGACAGTGCTTTTCTAGAAGCGAAAGGGTGATTGTCGCAGTTGGTTGTAGAGTTTACAACGGGAGAAGTGTTCACTAAACTCTTGAAAAGACTGGGTAAGAAAGCGTTTTGAAGGTAGAAAGCTGTATCGTTCATACGTGTTTGTGTGCCCTCTAGATATAAAACAGAAACATTCGCGTGGGATAACTTTGTCAGTTGAATAATATATTTTACCAGTAATAGTGATCGCTTTTCTACATTAAGGCTTTTGTCGGGGTGCTAGGAGGGTGGGGGAGACGAAAGATTAGTGGCGCACCGCCATCTTGCGGCGACCTCGATGACGTAACAGAGGGTAGTTGCTATGCTGGTCAGCAACCGTTTGAATATTTTCGCGCCTTGCACGGACGAGCGGTTTTGCTGGTCAGACAATGGGGGCGTTTGGAGTTTAATTTCAATTAGGCCGTAAGGACGTCAACTGTCACTTTCATTTCTCTGCAACACTATTTTGTAGTTGTTAGTCCTTTGGTGGTGACACATTCACCAACTTTCAACAAGACTCCACAAGTCTATTCCACATATAAATAGTGTGTGTGTGCGCCCGTGTATGTGTACGCGCCCTTTCATACTAAGTAAACAATAACACAAATTAATGTCAAGTTGAAGCATCAAATTTTATTTGTTCAAGACAAATGTCTGCCTTTCTCGAGGATTTCTGTCCTTGGGGCGACACAGTTGGTGTTTATAGCTTCTCTTTCCATCTCCCACTAAAGTTTAGTGCAGTGATGTTTTATTTTAAATGTGATCAATGATCTTTTATTTTTTTTACTTGTCATTCAACAGCTATAATTTCTTACCCATCTTAACAGTTAATTTTTAAAATCTCATGTTTAACACGATTCCGGTGCTGATTTATTAGTGGTACGAAGGGACAAAGACCTCATTAAGCACCTCATTAATTAATGAAACTGATGGAAGCGGTCTCTGCATTCTTTGGCAAGCTTTTCCTAGTAGTCAAGGTGAGCGGGGAGGGGGGAAATATGGGCGAGTGTACGCCCTGAAGCAAGTCAGGAAGACGGAAGACCAAAAGAGGATGGACTTCTCTAACGAGCAACAAGTGCTGAAGCGCGTGCGTGGCCACCGGTTCCTACTTACACTTCCCTTATACCATAATCCGACTGGCGAAAATTATGCTGAGTGTAGCTCTAAAGTGATATGCCTTTTAAACGAATTCTGTGGTGAAAAATCATGGTGTGCGGAAGACATTGAGCGGGCTCATCGCCTCGGAAACAGAGAGCCTGGTAAGACACACCCCAGGCCCCTAATTTTACAATTTCATCGATGGAATGACAAAATGCGAATCCTGAGTAACAAGACGACTAGAGACAAACTTCGGGCTGCCGGTATCAGAGTCGCCAGTGATCTGACGAGACAACAGACGAACAATATCCTAAATGCTCGCGAGGAAGGGACTTTTACGTTCTATAAAAACGGTAAACTTCATACAGTTCCGAGACACTTACGTCCCCAAACCCGTGATGCCTACAACAATAGCAATGCCATCAAAGACGACACCCACTACACCACGATAGACCCCGGTCTACAGACCACTTCTTTTCCCGCCAAATCCCATCCTGACCTCAACGCTACAAACAAACCTACCAGTGACAAAGGGTAAGAGCACGACACTACACACCAGGGATACAGGGTCCGACAACAGCACGACAGCCAATGTCAGCGAGTGCCCACCTGACAGCTATGTGAAAGGCTCGCCCCCGCGCCCCACACAGATGTCCCCGGCTTGCCACGATCTAGTTACCACGCATCTTGTCGACGACAACCACACCCGACAGCTCGTCGCCACGAGGACATCGGCTACAACAAGCGGCAAATGTATAACAGACGCGAAAATACAGATGACTGAAGATAGTCAATCCCTTCTCCCCTTTTCCCCCTACATGTCTTAGTCCTTCCTGCCAGTCAGCTCACTGCCTGCTCTTCGTCCCACTAACCCAGTTTGCAGACCCACCAGTGTGACCCTTCTGATACAACACATGAGAATGTCCCCCATGAAGCTGGGGCTAATGCCACCAACACCAACGACAAGTACAGTGATTCAGCAGCTCTTCCTATAGAAACAACTGAGAAACTTCAAGCGAGATCACGTCGCCGGAACAAGAGTACATCGGGACAGGCCCGGTTGCCCAATATGTGGACATCGTACAGTCGTGTGACGCGAAGTACTGCTTTAAGTAAGAGTAAGAGCAATTGCTGACAGGAGCCCCCCGCCCAGGGCAAGGCGGCAGGAATTCGACATAAGATCAGGCAAGACACAAACAGCACAAGGGAGAGCACAAGCTCTACTGACCCAGTGACTACGCGACGCGAGGCCGCAGCACGGGTGTCAGTTCTAATGGTCAACAAGACACAGCACGGGACTCACCCGTAAAAATACCTCACATCTTGAACTGGAACATAGGTCTGCTCACGAAAATAAATGATCCTGACTTTATACAATACAGGTTTGATATTGTATGTTTTACAGAGACATTTCTTGAATTTAGCAGTAGACTGGAGTGCTTCTCTAACTTCAAACAACACTTCAGTCCCACTTCTAGACTTACATCGCAGGGGAGAGCTTCTGGAGGTATCCTTGTATTAGTCAAAAAATGTATTTACTCAGTTTGTACATAGACTGCAATGTACGGTTGAGAATCTGGTTTTATTGAAATTTGATAAAGTAGCTTTTGGTAGTGATAGAGATGTTGTATTTTGTGGCGTTTATGTACCACCGTATGATTCGCCCTACTATAACCAGAGACATATTCAGGTCAAGTCGAATATATGCCTTGTTGAACAGTGCATTCTAGATTGTATCCGAAATATTGAGCGACACTGTTGGTACCTACTGGGAGGCGATTTTAATGCTAGAACGGGAAACTATAATTCGGCATCATTTGATAATGAAGTTGATATAGAGATGAGATTTGTACGAACATCGAGAGTCTGAAGATAAGACTGTTTCACCTTTTGGGAGGCTGCTACTACAATTTTGTAATAACTGATTTAACAATCTTGAATGGTACCTGCACAGGAGATGAAAAGGGCCGATATACTTACATAAGCACTATGGACAAAAATACGTAGAAAGCAGGAGTCGTTATCGAAACCTAATACAAAGCAAACGAAAGCAATTTAATAGTTATCGGTTGGGAAAGCTGTCCACCAACACTGGCAACCCACAAGCTTTTTGGAAAGTAAAAGCAATCTGCAGACAGTCAAACCCGGAATGCATTATAGACAATAGAACATAGTATGAACACTTTAAAAATGTTTTTCAAGGTGACATAGTACATGGTAGGTGGGATAATGAGGAACAGGAAAGTTAAATATGCCCAGCAGGGATTGATGACCTAGATCAGCCAATAACCACGGAAGAAGTGATCAAACCTTTAAATCATCTAAAACTAAATAAGGCTACCGGGCCTGCTGGAATACTTGCAGAAATGTTAAAGGCCTGTCAGGATCATATACTAAGGTACCTAATAACTTTATTTAACAATTTTTGACAACGGGGAATACCCTGAAGCCTGGAGTGGCGCGACAATTGTCCCATTATTTAAAACAGGGAACCGAGATTGCCCGGACAATTATAGAGGGATATCGCTAACTAGCACACTAAGTAAAATGTTTGCATATATCCTGAACTTGAGACTAACAAGATGGGCAGAGGAAAAATAATAAGATAGCTGAGGATCAGAGTGGTTTTAGGGAAATACATTCCACCACAATATTTTCATACTGTATGTTATCATACAACGCTATTTACTCAAACGATCGGGTAAGGTGTACATATGTTTCGTAGATTTCAGAAAGGCATTCGATATGGTTAATAGAAACAAACTATGGCATGTCCTACATAACCTGGGAGTTGGAGGCAAGATGCTCACCATTTTACAAAATATGTACCAGAATATCAAAGCCTGTGTAAGATGTAGAAACGGACACAGTATTTTAATTGTCCGTCCGGAGTAACGCAAGGATGTATTTTGTCACCCATTCTCTTTACGTTTTTTATAAATCAGTTAGCTGTAGACGTGTCTCAGAACGGTATTCATGGCATCCAACTAGTCTCAGATATAATACAGACTCCTACTGCTCTTTGCGAATGATGTTGTATTGGCATCATATTCTGTTGCTGGCCTCCAAAAGCAGCTTGATATTTTAAAAAATTATGCTGATGGTTTTGGAATGAATGTGAACCTCGGAAAAACCAGTCATCGTGTTTAAGAAAGGCGTATCAAAGGAATGTTGGTATTATGGCACAGAAACGGTAGAGGTTGTTAACGTGTGTAAGTATCTAGGTCTGTTTCACAACTAAGCTCTCCCTCTCCATAGCTGTCGATGATCTTGCAGCTAAGGCCAAAATCAGATCCTGCCAGCTATTAAAATGTTTATGGAAACTTGGAGACATACCAAGAAGCGTATTTTTTAAGATGTTCGATTTCCAGATTGTACCGATACTTACCTACGGGTCGGAAATTTGGGGTTTTCAAAGATATGAGACCGTTGAGAAGGTACAAATGCTCAGCTGCAAAAGCTTCCTAAATATGGGTTTTCAAACACCAAACAAAATGATCTATGGTGACCTAGGGCGTTATCCAATATTGGTGACTACAAAAATTAGATGTATTAAATACTGGCTTAGACTCATTCATATGAATGACACTAGACTCCCCAGAAAAGCATATAATATGCTATATTATTTACAAGAAAACGGTAAACGTACTTGGGCTTTCTTTATAAAAGAACTTCTCTGTATCAATGGCTTTGGATTTGTTTGGCTTCAGCAAGGTGTTGGTAACAAGAACATGTTCTTAAGAACCTATAGACAAAGACTTATAGACTGTTTCCAACAAGAATGGCACAATGATATATGCACTAGTGAAAGACTTGAGCTGTAATCTAGTTTTAAGAGCTACGTACAACCTGAGAGATATTTAAATGTACTGAGAATACGCTGTTTCAGAGAAGCATTTATTAAGATAAGATTTGGAATATCACCCATCAATGTACATCGATATCGCTATAAAAGTGATGTATCTCCCAGTCAGTTAAGCTGCCCCCGATGCAAACATGAGATTAAAGATGAAGTGCACGTGTTGTTTGACTGCCCTGCCTATGACAGCTATAGAATGAAAGTTGATGTTTTAAAATATACAACACCATATAAACAGGGCAAAGATGGAATCACTCAAGTCTTTATAGATAATTCAGAAACTACTATGAAACAAATCTCAAGATATTTGTATCAAGTATTCAAACACAGAAATGAAATGAGTACATTGAAAAAAAGATAAAGAAATGTTAATATGCATAGATATTGCTATAAGGAATATTGATGCTGTTCATTTTCTGTGATTTCCCCCTTGAAACAAACCAAAAGGTTTGCTCAAAAGAATTCGTTCGTTCGTGTTATAATCCGGGTAGACTGTCAAGGGGAGAATGGCTTCTAATTTATCCAGTGACATCAAAACGATGTACCCTCTGGTGACATGAGTTCTTTTCTTTACAGATTTAATCAACGGTGGGGACTTATTTTCCCACGTGTCACGGCGGGGCAGTTTGTGTGAATCGTGTGTCAAGAACTATGTTGGAGAGCTAGTGCTTGCACTTTGATACCTACACAAGGTAAGTACCCATTATCTTTACTCCGTTCTTATAACGGCATTTATCAATTTCTTTAGGAAATGAGGATATCTATAAAAGCGATTTTTATAGTGAAATTATATGTACTGTTTTCCACACACACAGATAAAAATTGCTGTGCGGCATAGAAAAAGGCTTCAGTACTTTTTGAACAAGTGTGAATTACGTGTAAATTTGACAGGAGGAAGTGTTCCTATAGCTAAATGAAAGTAGCCTCGACCTCAATACCACCACCGTGTCATTAGTCTCACCGATGTTTGTTTGTTAGGGTTTAACGCCGTGCCAGCAACTAAGGCTATATCACGGCAATGAAAGACAAATTTATGACAAAAATTCCATCAGAGATCTTCAAAAAGATATAACAGTGCCATTCCAATAAAAACAACACAAACCAAGAGAATTTTTAAAAGAGTGATTCTAGTATAAAAGTGGTTGTTGTGGCCAAAAGGCCGTCAACAAACCAAAACCATAAGCCAAAACTAACAGGAATTTAAAACTTAAATTTTATGAAAGAGTCCAATCCCTCTTAAAAATGCAAAAATTGCTGCCGATGGGACGGACCTAAACAAAGCAGACACAGAAACTGCTGTGAAAAATCGCTGACGGGTACTCTGGAGCTCAGGGCAAGTAATTAATACATGTTTAACATTTAAAACTTCTGTACACCACGGGCAAACAGGTGGTGGTTCACCTCGTAAGAGATACGATTGCGTGACATAGGTGTGTCCTAACCTCAGTCTAGTTAAGACTACCTCCTCCCGTCGCACAGGGCGGCACGGAGGTAGGCGGTCAGAAAGATTGGGAAGGGTGGCGTGTAGCTTGTTTTGGCCCAGAGTGTCCCAGTGGCGTTGCCACAGTGACTGAACATAGGCCGTGAAGAGAGATTTGCAGTCAGATGATACAAGCGATTTCAACTGACTAGACAATTTGCAAGCGGCCCTGGCAGCCTGGTCTGCTTGGACGTTGCCAGCAATACCAGCGTGGCCAGGTGCCCAAACGAAAACAATATCTTTGTTTCGGCGAATGAGTATTCCATGGATTTTGTGGATTTGTACCAAGAGAGGGTGGTCAAAACAACTGGAAAGAAGAGCTTGGAGGGCAGAAAGGGAGTCAGAGATGACCAAAAAGTTGTGCTCCGAAGAGCGGTGAACATGCTGCAAGGCTAGCAAGATGGCATGAAGTTCCGCTGTGAAGATAGAGCAGCCATCTGCAAGTCGGGCTGAAGCGGCCCGTTGCGGCTGGCAGGATGGAACTGCTGCCGCAGCAACAGGGCCACCGTTTGGAACTTTGGAACCATCTGTAAAGATACAGCAGAATCCAGGATAGTCAGAAAGAAGTTCCTGAAAGCGTTGAAGAAAGATGAGGTCACTAGTGTCCCCCTTTTTAAAGGCTGTAAGATCAAGACGGATCTCTGGAACAGGAAGAGTCCAAGGAGGAGTTGGCAGTAGAGGGAGAGGCTCTACCTGCTGGATATCTACTCCGGCAGCTTGCAGATGAGGTGCCACACGGAGTGATAATGGTTTTTGTTCCTTGGTACGAATAGCATACAGGGCAGCACGCTGTGGTCCAAAGACGGCACGGTAAGCAGGGTTTTCAGGATGAGACTTCAAGCGACAGACATAGGAGAGCATGAGTTTCAGACGGCGAAGGGACAGTGGAGGCTCACCAGCTTCTGCGTACAAACTATGTACAGGAGTGGTGCGAAAGGCACCCAAACAGATGCGGAGCCCTTGATGGTGAATAGGATCAAGAATTTTGAGATAGGACTCTCGAGCAGAGCCATAGATGATGGATCCATAGTCTAGCTTGGAGCGGACCAGGGCACGATACAGGCGAAGCAGGACCGTGCGGTCCGCCCCCCAGCTGACATGGCCAACTACTCGAAGAACATCCAAGGCTTTCTGACATGAAAGGCGTAGAGATCTGATATGAGGAAGAAAGGATAGTTTACGGTCAAAGATGACCCCAAGAAATTTTACTTCCTGAACTACTTTGAGTACCGTGCCGTTGACAGAAATACAAGGGTCTGGAAACATGCCTCGTAGTTTACAAAAGTGGATGCATACTGACTTTGTGGGAGAAAATTTGAAGCCATTTTCTGTCACCCACTTCTGCACACCGTTTACGCACAGCTGAAGCCGGCGTTCGAGGCATGGCAGCAAACGGCCTCGGATGCAGAGAGCAAAGTCATCTACATACAACGAGGCCTCCAAACCTGGAGAGACAGATTTTAGGATAGCATCTATTTTAATGTTGAAGAGAGTTGGTGAAAGGATGCTGCCCTGTGGGACGCCCATTTCCTGTTCCTGAGGAGCAGACAGAATAGACCCTACACGAACTTGAAAAAGTCGGTGAGATAGAAAGTTTTCAATGAAGATAGGCATACGACCCCGGAAGCCAAGGGCATGAAGGTCCAACAGAATACCTTGCTTCCAGGTTGTGTCATACGCCTTTTCCAAATCAAAAAAGACCCCTAACACATGTTCTTTGCTAACAAATGCATCTCTAAGGAAAGTTTCAAAACGGACCAGATGGTCCGTGGTACTGTGGTGTTTTCTGAAGCCACACTGCAGGTTGGAGAGGAGGCCATGAGACTCAAGATGCCACGTGAGCCGGGCATTCACCATGCGTTCTAAAGTTTTGCACAGACAACTAGTAAGGGCGATAGGACGGTAAGAGTTGGGATCAGAGGGATCCTTACCAGGTTTTGGGATGGGCACCACGACTGCCTCACTCCACGAGGGAGGGAAACAGCCAGACCCCCAGATAAAGTTAAAGATATCTAGGAGGAGGCGGAGAGAGACCTGTGGAAGATGAGTCAGCAGCTGATATGAAATGTTGTCTGGGCCAGGTGCAGAGTCATTGCACTTCTGGAGGGCCTGCTGCAATTCTTCAAGAGAGAAGGGTAGGTTGTACTGTTCAGAGTTGTTAGAAGAGAAGTCACAGCTAGAAGATTCCTGAACAGACTTCAGGTGCTGAAATTCTGGAGAGTAGTGGGAAGAAGAAGAGTTTTGTGCAATGGTGGATGCCAATGAGTTTGCAACATCCTGTGCCTCTGTGAGGATGGAGTCTCCAACCTGCAGGTGGCCTACTGAGCCCGCCTGAAACTTTCCCTTAATCTTTCTTATGGCCGCCCACACTGCCTGGGAGGTGGTGCGGGATGATAACGAGGACACAAACCTCTGCCACGCAAGCTTTCTACTCTGTTTAAAAATGTATCGAGCTCGTGCTCGGCTGCGTTTAAAATTTAGCACATTTTCTGGAGTGGGATGGCGAAAGGCAAGGCGCTGAGCCTTCTTTCGGTCGTGTTGAGCCATCCGACACTCCTCTGTAAACCAAGGGACACGTAGATGTTGATTCCGTGTCCCTTTTTCGGTATTGTTTTCGAAGCAACCTCGGTTAATATATTTGTAAAAATTCTAACAGGATGCTCTTTATCATTACTGAACTTTTCTAAGTTGATATCTAAAGTAGAAGAAAGGCGGGTGGAGCAGAGGGCTTGGAAAGCAGGCCAGTCTGCCTTAGTCAGGTTCCACCCGCCATTAGAAAAATTTTGTCCCGTTCCAGAGTACTTAAAAATTTTAAAATTATAGGAAAGTGATCGCTGCCGCACAGGTCGTCGTGTACAGCCCAGTTAAAATCTAGTAACAGTGCTGGGCTGACCACTGATAGATCTACTGCTGACACCGTGCTACAGTATGGACGGCAAAAGGTGTTGGAGCCATCGTTCAAAAGGCAGAGATCACTTTCCATAAAAAGTGATCCCAACAACTCTCCCCTAGGGTCACTCGAAGTTCCACCCCAAAGGGGGTGGTGCCCATTAAAGTCCCCTAAAAGAAGGACGGGAGAAGGAAGTTGGGTCAGAAGACCCTCAAGGTCTTGTCGGGAGACCCGAGCAGAAGGAGGAAGATAGATACTGCAGATAGTGATAGTTTTGCCCAAGGTAACCCGGGCAGCAACTGCTTGAAGAGGAGTGGAAAGTGGTATCGGGCTAAACAAGAGGTGGAAACGGAGAAGAAGAGCAGTCCCACCTGAAGGGACGTCAGTCTGTGAGTCCTGACGCAAAACCTGAAAGCCTTTAAAAGAAAAGGTGGTAGAAGGTAGGAGAAGAGTCTCCTGAAGAGCTATAACATCAAGAGAGAAGCTAGATGCTAGGCATCGAAGTTCTTCAAAGTTTGCTCGGATCCCTCGACAGTTCCATTGAAGGATTGTAGACATGCTATCTGTGAGGGAAAGAGGCTGAACGCCTCACAGTAGCAGAGGTAGAAGAGGGGAAAGGTGAAGAAGGCAGGGGACGGCGGGATGGAGAAGGCGACGCAAAACGCCGCTCATCTATATCCATCCCCTGCTCGCCAAGAGTGGCAAAACGATTTGAAACAGGGACTACTGTTGCTGCTGTAGTGGCCCCAGATGTGCTGTGGTGTGTAGTGGGTTTTTCAGGTGATTTAGGTTTTGATTGTGCGTTTTTCTTGTCTGTCTGTTGTGTAGTGTTTTTTCCTTTTGGTGATTTTGTGTTACGTGCTTGTGGGCGTGTAGTTTGTCTGACTGGTGAAGGTTGTTTGGCCTGTGGTGTTTGTGCTTGTGTGGTCTGAGTGGTCTGAGGTGTTTGTGTTGTTTGTGATGACTGGGTGCCACCACTGCATGCAGGAGGAGGAGGAGGAGGCATAACATGTCTGACTGGGACAGGGCCCTCAGAAGAGACCCATGTCATGTCCGTCTGGATAGCAATAGAGTTCGATGGTCTTTTTCCCACGACTGCAGAGTAGGAAATGGAGCCTACAGTGGGAGATGGGCCACCCACAACGCGACGGCGAGCATCGGCGTATGAAACGCCAGATTCCGCGCGTACGCGCTGAATGGCTGCCTCTTCCTTCCACTTTGGGCAGTCTTTGGAAGAAGCCGTGTGGGCACCATCACAGTTGCAGCATTTGGCGCTTGAAGTGCAATCAGCTGCAGCATGGCCAGTCCCACCGCAACGAAAGCAGCGGGCTTGGGACTTGCAAAAGCTTGCCCCATGACCATAACGCTGGCAGTTGAAGCAGCGCAACGGAGAAGGTATGAAAAGAGAGACTTTTACCTTCAAATACCCAACATCAATGGTGTCGGGTATTTTAGGAAGGCAGAAAGTGAGAAAAAGTGTTGGTTGGTACAGATTTTCCATCCTTCTTTAGGGTGACCCTCTGTACTGCTGTGACCCCTTGGTATGCCAGTTCGGACCTGATGTCAGGTTCCGACATCCCAGCCAGGTCAGGACAACGAATGACCCCTTTGGAAGAGTTGAGGGATCGATGTGCAGTTACTTTAATAGGACGGTCAATGAACCGTTTTCCGTCCCATCGGCGCAGGGCCTCACTTGCCTTCTGGTCTGCGCACTGTACAAGATACTGTCCAGAGCGCAAACGTTTGATGGATGAGAAATCTGTTGATATATTTTTGAAGCCCTTTGAAATTGCAAATGGTGAAAGGGATGAGAGCGGCTGGGCCGGCTCTGTACCCTCAACCAGAAGAAAGCGGGGCCAGGCCCCCTCAACATTCACTCTTACATTCACTCGAACCTCTTCCTCACTGTCCGAAGACTCATTCTCACGTATGCGTTTCCCCAGATTTGATTTTTTTTTTGCCATAATGAATTTCATTTGTTTCATTCCTTATGCTCCCCACCCACCATGGAGTCCAACAAGGGGATGCGACCGAGCGGTACCACTTAGGGCATTTCCAGCAGGGTCGCACCAGGGATACATAAGGAATATACTCTGGCCTACAGAGTGTGTAGACCAGATTGACCCCGGCCGCAGCCTTCTAGCGAAGCTAGGGCAATGCACGACCAGCCGATTGATTGGTGTGGGCCACACCAACCTCCCGTCTAGGAGAAGTCCGGGCCAAAGAGGTGTGTTGGTATAGTAGGCCGCAGCCCACCAGGGACCTCAACCTCCAGGATCCCATCCTCCCCCGTCACGGGTTGCCCTGCACGGCAAACACAGGGGGCCTAAAGGAGGCCACAGAGAAAAGAGCTGCATTGAAAGAAAGGCATGATTGGAGAAGATGATAGGGAAAGGCCAGTGTAGGCAGAAGATAGAGAAGGCAAAACTGGAGTGTGATAGAGAGATGTTTGTTTAGAAAGGAATGAAGGTGAAAGGGCCAGTGAGGGAGAAAGGAGAAAAGCCTAAGGGAAAGGGGTGGGCCAGCTTGGTCACCCAGCCAGAGAGAGGCTGGGTGTTCACCCCCGGCACGAGAAGCCGGGCCCACGGGGGCGACTGAAGAGCTGGAAGACGGATCACGACTGTGTGCGTGCGACCCCGACAGGTTGTTCTGCATGATCCACTCCAGCCACAAATTATTCATGGTATGCTTATCTTAATCTTTTTGTTTTAAACAAATCCATACTCATCATTTACCGACCGTTGCGTCATGACTAAAATAGAACATGTGCCTATGTCAGTAGATGTCAAAATGGGAAAATACTGTTTTTAAGACAAAGTACTCTTTTGAGCTCCAGTTTCACCTAATCTCATCAAGAGGTGGTGCTCTTGAAGGTAGTTTAGCACATTGACGTCAAGCGTGGATTTCATAAGAAGTGTGCTCACCAGGGCATTTTTGAACAAAGATGGAAAAACACATGACAAGATGACATTTACAATATATACAAAGGGTAAAGGTCATCCCATAACCTTTTCAGGTCGTTGGGGAGTGAGGTGTTAGAGACCCCACTTTTCTCGGGGCCAGCTTTTACACGAGGGTGGTGCCAATCCCCTTTCCCTCGCTGCCTTACCTTCCCCAACCCTCTAAGGAGTCAGGTTCCCATTTCCCGTCAGCTGGGTCGACTGGGGGAAGTTTGCTCGGGAATTGATCCAGCGCGCTCTCGAACGCCAGCGCTCTAACCACTCGGCCATCCGCTTCCCTACAATATGTGTGATGGAAGTAAAATATCTAGACACTCGAGAAGAAGGCTTGTGGGCATTGGATCTAACTCGCAAGTTGTTGGTTTAGCTTTTAGAATAACCGCTTTCACATTGGCCTCAGACTGGTAGAAGCTTGGTCATAGAGCATCCTAGGGGGACATCACAGGAAATCCTGTCGAGTGTCGACGCTGAGTCTAAAGATGATCAAATGTCTGATATCTTATGACACCTACTCGATGAGGAAAAGTGTAAAAGATCCTAGAAAAACCAGTGATGTACAATGTGATCTGAAAGCTAAAGGAATAGAAATTAGTTCATCTACCGTTTAAAAGCGCGTCTTGGAGGTCAGCAAAAAATCCTACAGACAAGTAACAAAGCAGTCCCTGACCGAAGAATAAAAGGCAAGGATTACAAATGGGGACTTAATTAAAAGCACCGGACTCGGGGAGACTGGACATGAGTTTTTTTTAAGTGATGAAAGTCATTTGTTCGTCCAAGGAAAGCGAAGTCAGCACGTTCGGAGGTCATCCGGTAAAAGACTGTCTAATGCCCCCATCGAACAATGTGTGAAACACCCACAGAAAATGTTTTTGGGATCTTTTAGCTATTATGGCGTTGGTTCCTTGCACCCCGTCAATGGCATGATGAATTGAAAGCAAGACACTGAGCTGCTCAGCAGAGGACTTGTTCAAGACCTGAAGAGGTTATTCCATGATGTAAATGGCGTTTTCCAGCAAGACCTCGTTCCATGTCATGCTGAAAAAGAAGTCAAGTTTTTTAACATACTGCAGTGGCCTTGAAACTCCCCTAATCTCAACCCCACTGAGAACTTGTGGTCTGTTTGAAAGCAGCGCCTGAGCTGAGTAGACTGCACAACCATGGAGAAGTTGATTCAGGCCTCAAAAGACGTGTGGTACAAAGACTAAAATCTTGCAAAACTGCTAAACTGGCTAAATCAATGCCAGATTTTATAAAAGTGCTGCTGAAGAATCAAGGAGGTCATATGTACTGATCTGAGTGTATTAATTTTATTTTTCTAAAAACTTTGCTGTTTTCTGTTTTTGTTTTAACTACTTTGCTAAAGACTGTACGCCTGCTGGATAAGTGTGTTTGTTTTGCAGTAAGTCTCGTTTATCAGGTAATTCCACATGCAGTCCCTACACGCAGTCTGGGTAAGGTATCGGCCTTCTTACATGGCGTCTTTTACCATCAGGCAGCTCGGGTATGTCCGCCACCCTATAGTTTGCTGGTGCATGTAGGGCTTTCAACACCATCTTGACGTTGCTCAAACTTTACCATGGCAACTACGCGCTATCGTATGCGTTTCTTCAATTTTTACCAAGCAGTAGAGGTTTAGAACTGTGGATAAAACCTCACTTTCAATATCAGTCACCAGCGTGACGCAGTACTTATTGCTGCAACCCTCGCTTCGAGTGCAGTAATGAGAAGGAAACTAGAAAGGGGAACAACTCTGAAGATAATAAGGCTACAAAAGACAACATTCAAAGCAACGAGGGACATAAGTCGTAAATAGCATGCACAAAGTAAACCTCAACCTTACCCAGTACGATCTAGCGTGAAACTGACGAGTTTTTACACCTGTTTCAGCTACAGCAGTGATGCCCAACCTTTTTCGGCCTGGGGGCCATATCAGTCTCCGAGACGCGTGTCACAGGCCGCTTCACCGCAAATATACAAAAAAGAAAAAAAAATTAGAGCATATACCATTTTTATTAGAAACGCGCTTTATTTACCATTAATTCTGTAGTAATTAGTGGGATGTTTGAAGTTGTTTTCCCGAAAACAATTTCTGAATGTCCGGCTGCATCGTAAAGACACCGAGTCGGAGCACTGAATCGAAATGTTCGTCCGAGAGGCGATTACGTAAGACGGGTTTCGCCCGTTTCATCACTGAAAACGTTTGTTCACACACATAAGTACTTGTAAACATCGCGATCATCCTAAACGCTTGTTTTCGGAGATTTGGAAAAGTTTCTGCAGGCAACAAGGCGTAGAAATCAATTGTCTGCATCGCTCGAAATTTGTCAAGCAGGGATGTCTGGCTTTGCAAGTCAATCAGTTCCAGTTGCAGGTCTGTCGGGGCATTTGACACATCTGCCGCAAATGGATTTTCGAAGAGACGTATTTCATTCTTCAAATCATGAAAATCCACAAATCTGTCCTTGAAATTATCCTTCAAGAGCCCCAGAAGTTGGATCATTCTTGCTTTGGGGAAAGACATATTTAGCTGCTGATCCTGATGTAGAGCTGTACACGTTGGAAAGTGGACAAGCTGCACCCTTCCCGCCTGCTGAATGAAGAGTTGCAATTTCGCTTGGAATGTTGTTATGTCCGCATACACATGCGAAATCAACTTGTCTTTCCCTTGTAGTTTGGTGTTGAGTTCATTAAGATGTGACGTGATGTCGCATAAAATCGCCAAATCCCACAACCACGAGGGGTCGTTCAGCTGAGGCACTTGCTTTGATTTCTCAGTCATAAAAATTTCAATCTCATGTCTCAAATCAAAAAACCGTTTTAGTATACCCTTCCTCGATTTAACCAGCGGACTTCACTGTGAAAGAGAACGTCTTCATATTCGGATTCTATTTCTGTCAAAAATTCCTTGAAAGTTCTGTGGTTCAACGCCTGTGATCTGATGAAGTTTACAGTGCTGACCACAATCTTCATCACATGGTCCAGATTCAACACCTTACCACAGAGGTTTTGTTGGTGAATAATGCAATGAAGCCGCAAAGGCTCGGTTCCATTAGACTCGACGACTTTTCTAATAACCCTTGCTGCCAGTCCGCTGTGGCATCCAGCCATACTTCTGGCACCATCAGTAGTCACTCCCACTAACTTTTCCCAAGGAAGAGCAAGACCCTCAATTACGGCTGAAACTTCTTTGAACAGGTCTTCGCCAGTGGTGTTACCATGCATGCTCCTCATGGCCGCTAACTCTTCTGTAATTTCAAAATCGCTGTTTGTACCGCGAATAAATACCAAGAGTTGAGCAGTGTCAGATGCGTCGGTGGACTCGTCAACGGCAATGGAAAACATTTCGAAACTTGCTGCTTTGTCCCTTAGTTTTGACTGGAGATTTTTCCCCATATCTTCCACTCGCCGTGCAATTGTCATGCGAGAAAGGCTGACGGTTTCAACTGCATTCTTTTTTTCAGGACACATTTCCTCCACCACTGCTAGCAAGCACTTTTTTACGCACTCACCGTCGGAAAATGGCTTCACTTCTCTGCTCAAAATGTGAGCAACTCGGTAGCTTGCCCTTACCGCCGCCTCATTGTCTTGTCTTTTCTTGGTAAATATTCTGGTCAAGCCTCCAATTTCTTCACGTAACTGAGCAATCTTTTGTTCGCGGCTCGACCCAAGGATGCTGCCATACTTGTTCTTGTGTTTTGTTTCATAGTGCCGTCTAATGTTGTGTTCCTTAAAAACAGACACACTTTCTTTGCAAATCAAACACGTTGGCTTTGTTTTCATACTGCATAAAAAAGTAAAGTTCTGTCCACTTTTCTTGGAAGTTTCTGCACTCAGAGTCCACTTTTCGCTTCTTTGGCTCACCCATTTCACCGGTGAACTAGCTGCTGCACAAGAGCACACAAGATGAAATTTGCTGCGCACAGTAGATTTTGTTTGATGTCACACGGCGGCTGCCTGCCTTCTCTCCACTCTCACTTCCAAATCACAAAGAACCCCGACAACTTCAAAACTACACTATTTATCGCTCCCCGGTCGAACCTTCCAGAACTCATCCCTTTCTCTCCCGCAGCCTCGACCTCTCCTTGAACCATGGGGGGGGGCATTGTTCTCCCCACCCACTCCTGAGGTCCAAGGCCAGACTTGACCATAGCTTACTAGGTGTGTCCACGCGTGGTGTGATAGTGTTCGAGAGCCTGTGTAAGTGTGTGCATGCGTGTGCGCGTGTGCGCACGCGTTCGACGATCGTGAATGTCGGTATGCGTGCATGTACGTGCGCATGTGTGTACGCGTGTGATGACCGCATGTACGTGTGTATGTGTTCATGCATGACAGTCACTGCCTGGTCAGGGCCCTCCTAAGTGGGTCAGGCAACCTTGCGTCGCGCGATAACAGGCCAGAGACAGGTCAGGGCTGGCTATTACACACGCAGCCGGCGTGAGAAAAGGACAGTGTGGTGGCCGTTCGACCTCTACAACAATAAAAATTAACAAGTACACAACTAGAGTGCTACATGCAGTTTGACTTTTCTTTAAAAATGGATTCCTTGATTATTGAACTTTTTCTTCCCTTTTTTTCATTTTCTTTTTTTATCATTAATAACATGCCGATTTTCTGCAGCGTGGGCAGAAGTTTCGCGGGCCGGATGGCACCGCGTCACGGGCCGGATATGGCCCGCGGGCCGTAGGTTGGGCATCCCTGAGCTACAGGGTTTATGAATGCTGCACGTGCGGGCCTGGAGTTTAAATACAGCGTGTTGGCGCCTTGCACGGCTTTTAACACTCATCCAGAAACTGAGGACTTCCTTGACATCATCCTTCCAAGCAAGAGCAGTGCCTCTGCAAGGGATAGAATAAGCTGGCTACTTTCCTACAGTAATCATTTGGTTTGAATAACGAATGAGACTGGTTAGTGGTTACTGACATTCATCTTAATTTGTTTTCTTTTGTGGGGGTGCATGGTTAAAAAAAAATAAACCCCCCGAAGCAAACAAGCAAACTGATTAGGCTACAAAACTGATGTATGCGAAAGACAATGGTAAGTTTGAGCACGTGTCCTAAACCAGTAGTACATTAGCCTTTAATTATCACTTTTAAGGTCATTGTCAATTATTTCATTTGTGTGACGGGCTTGCATTAACTCAATAGATGATTTTCTTTGATGAAAAGGTTAGTAAAGCCCCTCCATTGGTGGTGGCGTCACCAAGTTCCGTGCTATACGCAGAGCGACACCTACATGTTTGATAATCGAACTCAACACTGTGCATAGTTGACACTGCGCATGCTTTACTGTCTCTTATTAGACAGAGGAAATATTAACTTATATTTTAGTTGCTTATTATTAAACATATGAAGGAGACAGGCTTTGTGTACTGTTGAATTAGTTAATTAAATTCATAAATCTTGCACGTACCTGCTGCAGTCAATAAGGCTGTAGTTCCCGTTAACCGCAGCATGTCGAAGGCAGAAATGTATTTCTTTCATGCATTCTTGGAGTTTGCAGATCTGTTGAAAATACGGCACATGCTAACAATCAGGATTCAAAGAGCGTTTCCGATTGTTCCAATAATAATAAACAACGCTGGAAAACTATACATTTCTAATTATAAATATCAAAGGCCATATAATATGCAAGTTTTTTTTTCTAAATGGGAAAAAGAAATGTATTTACTTTGCACTGTTCAGGTTTCCCAAGAACTCTACATCAAACCACACAGGGATTTCTGATGCTGTTCTCAAATTAAAATCACCAAATAAGAGAAAAGAACTGTCGCCAAATCTTTTGATCAGTGGAGTAAGCAGTTTTCTAAGAGTAATAAGTCAATCTCAAAGTTGCAACTACTATAATAAGGCAAATCCACTGGTGGAATGCAAATCAACACAGAAAATGTTCCTTGCTGTGCCTAGCGATGCGCTGGCTAGTTCTACGACAATAATGTTATCAATTGGCACCTCTATTTGTTTGGTATAAAGTATTAGACTATCTGTCTCAACAGAAAATAAAGTTTCACCAGAAGGTCGGCCGCGACTAGCTAACTTTTTAGTTGAAGCAGCTTGAAAGGTATGAGAGGAAAATGCTCAACGTTTCTAGTCAACAACAAAAATCAAACGAAATTACATTGGCAAAATATTGTTTATCAGTAACCTTGGACATCAGATCATTTCTATTCTACAAAAAAAATTTCAATTTACGGGGGGAAACAGTCTACTGTCAGGGCCACATACCTATTTCCTATTCGAGGCACTTTGTTGTCGTGTGGTAACACAACTCCGATGTGGTATTCGAGGTTCTCTGTGGGCTGTCTGCCTATTCGGGCCGTGAGTTTGTGTCGCAGTCTTGTCTTGTGACTTGCTCTGCCCTGCGTCCACTGGTTTGGAGTGAGCGATGTTCACGTGCTGTCTGCATGCAACAGTTTTCTCCAATAAAGCGATATTTTCGTGCACATGGCACGTTCAAGGACTAGCGGGGTGCAATTAATTTTACGGTAGTACTCTACTATTGACATTATAATCGAAAGCACTCAGTTAAGCCGCTTATCGACGCAAATAGTGCATTAGATATAAAAGAAAGAATCAAACAGAATATGGGCTAAAAAAAAATAATGATTCAAAAGAGCAAGTGAATTGAAACGAAAGAAAGGAAAGAAGTTAGTTTTCTCCAAGCTGAACCCCCTCATGAATAAAGCTTAGCTTTAAGTGTAAGATAAACGGTTCTGACACCTCTGTTGAAAGTACCTTTCGGGATATAACATGAAGCGCCATGTGGCAGGTGCAGTAAAGCAGGTGAACTGTCGTGTCACCCGGGTTACATCAAGACCTCAAAGGTCAACGCTGCTGGTCACACCCCTAGCGGCAGCTGAGGCGAGATGGTCCTCGGCAACACCTACCAGTGGTTCTGCATCGTTAGTCTTCCGCAGGGATTATAGCATCTGAGGTTGGGACAAGACTGACTGTCTACTATTCTCAATTGAATCGCCTTGACACCTGAGTCATTGATAGCTGTTGCTGACACGGGTTCAGCTCAGTCATTGGCAGTTGACATTTCGCTGTTTTACTTTCATTGCTTCACAAGCTTCACTAAGTAAACTTCTGTAGCTTTTAACATCTAAATGCATATTCGCCCCAGACCTAAATGTTAACCTTTAACCGATTTTTTCCGCACCGAAGAGAAGACACCTTTAGAAAAAGGAGGGTCTTTTCGGATTCAAATGTCGGCCAAGTTGGTAATTGTAGTTGATGGAAGGGAAAAACACAAAGCAAGTTAGCCTTCTAAAAAAGAGGGTCAGTGCTGCTACATTAGAAAAGCTATTATATCTGATAAGTTAAAAATAAAAATAAATAACATAAGTTTCTGCGACCTTTTCGGAATTAATACTTTAAATTAATCAATTTATTATCAAATTTTGTCGAAAGAAAACCAAATCGAAGAAAAACATTTGAAAATTTTTATTTCTGAGATTTAGCTTCATCGTTAGAGTAAACAATGAAAGCACGGTAGGCTACGCTGAGTCTACATTCCTAAGTATTCCGAGAACAGTGATCTGCAGTGAGCTAACATCATCAATGAAACGTGTGGTCTACAGTAAACTGACTGTGTAATAATAATATTAATGATGATTTTTAGGATTTAATGTGTAGGCAGTGAGAATACAGGAGACGAGGCGGTGTTACATACATCAATAATCAAGCGTGAATCAAACATATCGTCGAGCATAACTTAATACATCAATAATCTAGCGTGAATAAAATATATCAGTCGTCGAGCAGAAATCAATCTGTTCTCGAAGGTTCTAATTCCAGTTCTCCAACGGTAATCGACATACATACGACAAGTCCCGAAACGATAGTCTTATTTCCAGTATAAAAAGACCAAACTTACTTACTGTTCCTGGTCCACTTTGCATCTATTCACACACTAGTAAACACCTAGACTTATCTCCCTGAACCGCTTCTCTTGCCGAGTAGTCGGCCTTCTCCTGGATCACTTATGACCCAACTCTCCTGCTCCAGTTGAAAAGGTATAATCCATACGCGGGAGACAGCACTCCCGGGGGGTCATGTACACCACAATTAGAAGGTAAGATACTCCCGGGTTGTAGGCCACACCGATCGCTGACAACACAATACTTCCGTGTTGTACTTTCCCATTCCTCGTGAAGACAATATACTCCAACACTTCAGCTCCACGATATTTCCATTCAATCTTCTCGACTCTCCCAGCGAATTCTGTATAACTCCCACACTCTGAATAGCGGGTGTTGATGACAATATCCGCTGTTACTTCTGAGTGGGGCTGACTTGGCCGGCACAACTTGCTGTAACGATATCTTCCCTCGTCTTCTTTCCCCCCAAACTAATTCCTGAAAACACTTATTCTTCTATGAGTAATCCCGTCACCTGCACTAACGCAGTATATAAAGCTTTCACCACTATCATACCTCTTTCTAAGAACCGTCAAATATCATACGCGCTCATCATTCTCTCCAGGCCTATTACAAAGACCAAGTAATAAAGAAAATCACTATTACAAAGATCCATCAATAAAGAAACATTCCATACCTTGGCTAGGCAAGGAATTAGGTCTACTTGCTTCTCACTTCCACACAGTAAGTCTTCTAGGTCCTTCGTCTAGGACGTACAGTCGGGGAATGAAATAAAATTCGTTCACCTGCATTTCAGGGACTCTGACTACTTTGCTCAGTCCTCCTGTAAGCTACATTCACTCCATTCATCTGCTTTCATTCAGTGGGGACTAGTATTGCATCCTATTACAAAAAGGGAACTAACTGCTGCAGAACATAAAAAACATTGTTTTCTAAACGTATACAGAATTGGCACACATACAAGGGCGACAGATCCTACTGGGTGAAACTAACAGGGGCGACAACCCCCTTTCCCTAACACCTTTGTACTAGTTTTGTCTGACTTATTGAGATAAGACTGGTGCGTCTGGAGAGGGAAACATTATCCATCATTGAATCTGGGCGTTACTGGAGTTTGTTTGAGATCCACCTCGTTGCTTCAAAGAAATGTTAAATTTCAAATTGCTTGATCACTCATCATCACTAATGTGGGTGTGGTCCTTACTTCCGACTGCAAATGCGGGATGAGTGTCTACATCAGCCATCAAGCATTAGTGTAGTTGAGCATCTCTCATTTATCATCATCACCACCAACAACGTTATCATCATCTTCGCTGTTATCCTTATTAATTATCGTAGATCTCGTCTTTCGATAAATTGGTTTTATTATTTTTTGCTTAACAGATGCAATGAATTTGAATTTCGCATTAGAAATTCTCTACAAATCTTCAAATTCTCTAAAACCGCTATATATGCCTCCTTTCTAGTGAAGCTTATTTTCATAGCTTGCAAATCTCTTGTAAACAAATGCAAAGACCCCCTAGTCAGAAGGAATACTACAAATATATGCCAGAAACTTTTACTTTTAGAAACATACTTTGATCTCAGAAGCCAAAAAGTGTCTTGATGTTCCTAGGCCCTTTCTTTATGGTGTTATTGCTGAATTAGATAAACAAAATTGACTAAGATAATCTTCCTAGGACATGAAGCGCATAAGGCTGAAAACAACACGAACGTAGACAGGTCTTATTCTTTGTAACCTGTGATACTTTGTAAACAAAACAGGAAATATTTAGGATAAGCAAATCTAAGAAGGATTGCTTACAGCAAATGCATAATGTGTATTGTTACATCTTGCTTATAGAAACTTAAAACGCAACTAATTTTCTAACAATCGCCTTAGGGGCAGTTTTATGATACAGTCGGTCAACTACTTAAGCGCTGCCTATAGCAGTTAAGACTTGAAACATCTAATCTAACCCTGAGTTCTTATGACCCTGAAGACTTTGCTAGAAAATTATTCAATTACAGAAGCCCTGATATTATTCAGCAGGTGATGTCCGTACACTGCTGGGGCGTTTAGTGAGAGTTACCTGGGTAAATAATCTTTGTATCTTTGTAGAAACGACTATTACTGTATGCAAAGAACAGATGGACGGGACAGCGCCCTCTTTAGTAAAAATTGTTATTTCCTCTGTAACAATCATTAAAGTTATGAACATAAGTCTTACGCGTTTATTAACACCAATCCACAAAAATAAGTGAGTTCTCAGATGCCTTGAGTAAAGAAAACATACAAATGAGTTCTAAAGACTATAGCTGTATAGTACAAACAGAGGCGTCGTAAAAATCTTCGCCTCTCTGATTCCAGAAATCCAAAGACCGGAGCTCTTAAGTTATGGAGGAAAATAAGGATTTAAGAACTGATATCCCCCCAAAAAAATAAATACCTCAAAACAGAGCCAACATTGTATAACAATTTGGCAATAAACTGTTTTACATTTTTTCTTTAAATTTTCTTTCAGGAACAATGACGAAATATAGAAGTATGAAACAAGGTGTTGACAAACACGACCTAAAAATATTAAATGTTTGTTTTTTTAGTTACACAAGATTTGTGTCGTGGAAGAAAACTATGCGGATGACGGAGTCGACTCAATGCCATCCCACTTTATTATGACAGGTCTACAGACTAGAAGAAAAAATTAAGAAAGTGCAGTAGAAAAAGTGGTAAGAATTAAAAAAAAAAATACAAATTTACTAAATAGAGCAAGATGGACAGATTATTCCCACGATTTGGAGCTAGAGAATAAGATAATATACTCTCTAATCAACACTTCAACACACAAAAAACGACTAAAGAAAATGAATAATGTAATAATGACATTGAAAAAGGGACAAATTTAATATTGATACAAGATCTGAAAAAATATATATGAGGATGTGCAGTGACAAATCAGATGATATTATTACTAGTCTAGCTTTTATGAAAAAAAGTCAGTTGTCAAAGAAATAGAAATATAAAAATGAGAAATAATAATTATAATAAAGAAGGAAATTTATATAGCATCATAGAGGTCTCAATGCACTGTACAAAGACAGGGGCACAAGAAGAAAGAATGGTGAGAAAACGGATAACCGTACCAATCACTCGTCTTCTCACCCCAACGAATCAACAATTTTTTTAACAATTGAATCATGTACGAATGTGACTTCTCCTTAATTTCAAAACACACTCAGAAATAGGGGAAGTAACACAAACATATATATATATATACAACTATGTATGGAAAAGCTTATTTCCCTTTATTAAAATTCATAGCGAGATCCTTAAAAGCCTTTTTATTTTTTTAATTGATATTTTTAATTGTCTGAAACTTTTGACCAAATATTCGAAGATTATATAAAACTAATAGTTTATCACTACTGACTGTTTTATTTTTTTGTTTCCCTTTAGTCATATAAATAAGCATCTACCTGAAACTTTGTCGCTATCGTCAAGCATGAGTGTTCATTAAAAGCCAGTTTACTTGGATGTAACTACCGTTGTAATAAACAACAGCAAGAAAGTTTTGAAAGACATGCCTACAGTCAACTTGAAATAAAGTCCCAAAGGAAAATAAAATTAGCGAATACCTGAAATCTATAAACCAGCCAAACAATAACACGTATAGATAAGTTAACATAGTACACAAAACGCACTCCCACCTAAACCTGTTAAATACATGTTGATTACAATTTTGTGAAAATTATACTTGAAAGAACAGTCTAATGTTATAAGTTAATAGTATGTATTGTGATTCAATAATATATGCAATGTAATAGGACACGTTTACAGCAATAAAGGAATACCCCATAATTAGACACTATGTGGTTAATTTAAAAACTACCGTGACGACAGTAATAAATAATTATATGATAGTTTATTACGGTACTTCTCACTTCATTAAAATGAATAACAGATATGTCTACAAGAAAGAGGAGAAGTAGAAACAGAAGAGAAGGGAAATAACTGGCAGCACTATATTTTATTTTCAGAGCTTACTCTCACATGACACAAAGCAGCGTGCATGCGAGAAAAACACGGAAATACAGATGACTCCACCCCTTTTACTTGTGCAGGCCACGCTCGAATTTCTTTTCCTTACTCGAGCCAGCGACAAGATCCAGAGCCAACCAACCAGCCAGCCAGCCAGCCAGTCAGCCAGCCAGCCGTTAAGAACACGTCGTGCATCTACAAATGACTAACGACTTACGGGTGCAAATACAATACAATACAATACCACTTTATTTGTCCTCAAGGGCAATTTCAAAATGAAGAAAACTGTATCATTGTTGCTAGAAAGCATTACCAGTTTAGTGACCACAGTTTGTTTTTCAGTTCGACTAGAGTTTTTTTTAAGTTTTCTGCAACTTAGAACACTTCCGAGGAACAGAACCTCGTCAAAGCGCCTTGAAGGCGTGGCTGAACGGAACTCAGTGCACTTATCACCGGACACAAACAGAGCTGTCAAAAGAGAGAGCATTTCGCACTCCCGCCCTCGGTTATTAATAGCTTTATTTGTTTTTTAATTTATTTATTGTCTGAAACTTTTGACTAAATTTTCTTATATTATATGAAATGAATAGTTAATCACTTTGCTTTTTGTTTAATTTTTTCAGTTCCCCTTAAGTGATATAAATAAATATCTAACCTGACACCTTGTACTTCAGAAAACAGGCTAATGTTATAAGTTAATAATGGGTATTTGGATTCAATAATATATGCAGTGTAATAGGATGCATTCACAGCAATAAAAGAATATCCCATGATTTAACACTACCGTGGCGGCAGTGATAAATAATCCCATGATATTTGATTACGGTACTTCTCTTACTTTGAAAAAATGTTAGGAATATCAGAAGTGTCTGCAATATGCAATACTTTCCACATAGCCCGTAAAACTATCACACGGATTAAGAACACATTTCCCTCTTTACCAGCTACTTTGCCCGCAACAAAGCTGAGAAAAAAAGTGATGGTTGCAATGTCTATTGTAGCATTTAAGCTGTTTTAACGACGATGTTTAACATTCTAACGAGTTCACTTTCTTTTATTTCTTCAGCCTATTGTAACATCATACAGCAAAGAAAATGATGTGTTATTTAATCATGTAAGTATGGGTATGATGAGTAGCCGGTTAGCTTCACCATGTATCTTTGATTTACCAGATACCTGTGAGACAATAAAGTGTGATAGGCGTCTACCTCAAGGAGAGACTTGTATCGCTGTTACTAGAAAGCATGATCCGTTTGTGACAACAGTAGGTTTTGAGATCGACCAGTGATTTTTTTAAAAGTTTTCTGCAAATTAAAACACTTCCGAGGAACAGAACCTCGTCAAAACGCTCCTAAGGCGTGGCTGAACGGAACTCAGCGCACTTATCACCGGACACAAACAGAGCTGGCGAAAGAGAGAGAAGGCATCGCTTCAACTAATAACTTTTGCCTGCTGCAGAAAAGGTTATTAAAAAACTAAAGACGGACATTTTACGAATAAAAAGTTAGAAGGTTTGAAATTTGAACAGTTCCGAGGAATAGATCCTCGTCCTAACGCTCCTAAGGCGTGGCTAAACGGAACTCAGTGCTCTTATCACCGGACACCAACGTAGCTGGCGAAAGGGAGAGCATTTCGTTCTCCCACACTCGGCTAATAATGCTTACATGCTGCAGAAAGTTTTGAAAGTGTTAATTGAATGTAGCCTTTAGTTGGTGGAGTGTGGGGGGTTCAATTATGAAAAGTTAGAAGTAATGCACATGGATAATCACAGTGCGATAATTGCATTAAATTAAGATTACTACAGTTGCATCGATGCATTTACATTTACATGCATGTCCAAACTGTAAGTGCAGAACATCGCCTTAAATCAAGGACGTTGGGAAGCAAATCTTTGCAGAAAGACAAATACATGGACAACAGTTGGAGATCTTTGTCTGTTTCCTGTCACGCAGTTTCGTCCCTTTTCTGACTCCTAGGTCTGTGCCTGTAGGACTGAGACTACAGAGCTTCCTGCAACCATGTTTTTTCCTTTTTTATTTGTATGTATCAGGCGCAAGTTTGTGTTATTCTTACTGCTCTATGAAGCCGTCGGTCTCAACAGAAAAAATAATTACACTGACGTCTCCATTCTAACAGATTTAGCGGATTTAAGATTGTTTAATCCACCTACCAATAGGCAATAAGTTGTTTTACCTATCGTCTGAATTAGATGAGATACTCGGGACGATGACTTTAGCCAAAGTCCACTTGACAATGAGTAGACTTAGGAGACCTTGCGTTTGCTCGAGACACGTGGTTTTTATTTACTTTGTGTCTATAGTCGGCTCCACACTGGTTAATGTATCGCTTTATAAGTTCGGCATTTGGCTTATATGATGATATTATCTAATATGACGACTTTTCTTAGGCCGATCAGAGATCGTGAGGACATCTAATTGCAACCTCTCTCTATCTCTTTTAATCAATTTGTTTCTCTCTCAATTTCATTGTCTTATTGGGAATGTAGTATTCTTACTACCGTTTGGTATTGCTTAATAAATTGTACAATGAAAATATTCTTAGAACTTCTTATAACAGTTGTATATCTATCTATCTATCTATCTATCTATCTATCTATCTATCTATCTATCTATCTATCTATCTATCTATCTATCTATCTATCTATCTATCTATCTATCTATCTATCTATCTATCTATCTATCTATCTATCTATCTATCTATCTATCTATCTATCTATCTATCTATCTATCTATCTATCTATCTATCTATCTATCTATCTATCTATCTATCTATCTATCTATCTATCTATCTGTTGAATGCCGAGAAAAAATCGAGACAGTATCTATACTACCAACACCACCATGAGATCAGATTAAAAGAAGACAGGTTCAGAAGTTTGGCTGAAAGGATCACAGGACACGCACATGTCTAGCGGAAATCTAAGAATTATTCCACTATTACGTTCTTTTGTCTCATTCGTTTGCTTGCAAAGCGAACCTTAAAACACGGGGACGGGGTACTAGAGGTAGTTTCCGTGGGTCAACGCTTTGAACATAAAGTATGTGTGAAGGAATATTTAATGATCAATATTATAGAGCATTTGGATGAAGACACATAAACAAAGACTTAAATTATACATAAATGACTCACACAAATCTTCACACAGTATGCCCAGCACAAATTGCGGATTCTTTCTCTTACATTACCCACCAGGGCTTCATTCATCCATCTTCAATTCAATTTTCCTTTCTTGCCTTCGATTAGTCTTTTTACCATAAAAGGAGACCTAGTGATGCTGAGATGATATCCTGTTTTTAAGCCCCGCAAAGTTTGAGTCAGACACATGCTGTTATCGCCACAAAACATCCACCTAGTTCCTTTCTAAGATTTTGAGCAAAACCGCAGATGAGACCTTGGGGTTTGTTTTTACATAAAATGAACATGATTAGTGGAAGTGAGAAGTGTTCCCCCTTTTCAGTCCCAACCAGTCTCATTTCCTTGCTCGTTTGCAGCTGTGAGAACAAACCACGGGGTGGGGTGGGGAATAGAGGAACTATGTGGGATTTCGTGCGCACCACACCTGCCTAGTTCCTTTGTTTTCAGAAGGAGATGATCGGATAATGGTATCGTCAAATAAAACACTAAGTGCGTCTGAATATTCAGCGAAATAGTTCGTTTGTACATACAGGACGCACATAAAAGGAATAAAATGAAAATTTCCTTTATTCACGAATTACTTTGTGAACGGTTATAGTATCTGAACATGAAGTATAATCTTTGTTTATTCAAGGTTTGTATTGCCGTCAGAGTTAAGTTTGATGTTAATGTAGTTCCATGACGAAATGGGAACCGTTACGTTCACTGAGAAGTATACGATTTGTTTTCTCTCGGTTTCTATCGCAAATTTTTTATGTTTGACTAAAATAAAGGTTCGGGGTTATTTTTCATAGCCTCATTTCTGTATTATTTGACTGTTTGACCTCTTATTTACAACAAAGGAGGAACTTGGGGCTGGGACTTCTATTGCAGGACACAAACAGGATGAGCCAAAGTCTAGGAAGTATTCCGTGTTCCACCTTTAGATGCATTCGAGAACAGTTCCCGTAAAATCCCATTATCTTTGAATCAACTTTTCTAGTTCCTTGTAACTAGGCAGTCTTGTAAACGTTTGGTCGTTGTGGACTGATGTATTCGGAATCGCACTTTCCTCCGGTGCCCGTTTTGGTGTCGTATCTGTTTTTTTACCTAGTTCCTTCGTCTACAATGTCATTCCCACTCTCCCCTATTTTTTGGCATAAATCCTAGGTCGAGTTTTCCTTTTCTGCCTTCATCTTCCTCCCGATGTTTGTTTGAGCTGCTATTTTGTCTCTTTCTACAACGCCTTAAATATTGGGTTACTGGTCATTAGTGTCACCTCTCGTTAAACAACAAAGTACGACTGACACCTGTTTTGGCTAATATACAACAATCGCTTTTTACTCAGTCAAGTAAGGCTGGGAGAAAATATTTTTGTTTCATAGTCACAAACATGCGCAAAAAGTCGACAATAGATACACACAGGCTGCTTTAATGCGTTTAGCGTTAATCTTTTAGTGTGTAATAACAAGAGACTACAGACAGGTTTTTGTTAAAAAATAATCTTTGCACCACAGCTTTGTGTTCTCTGTTGTCTAGATGGAGCGGGCGAGATAATGAAGCATTAGGTAGTCTCTTTCTTAGACTAAAGGGTAAATGTTTACACGACAGAACGCGCATGAAACAAACAAAATATTTATTGATGTCTAATAATAGACAGATAATAGAGCATGTTCCTTTTTCAGCGTGATTATGCGCGGCATAAATTAAACTTCTTCTTTTTCTTTCTTCTTCTTCTGGCAGTTTGGCTGATTTGACCTGAGTACTTCTCTCACAGAAGACCACCATGACTACCGGAAGTGAGTTCTAACTTTCTCAGCAGGTCTCATTTGCATGTCTACTGCAGGGTTAGCCGTCTGGAAGCTTGTTCAGCACTTATGGCTATTTATAGCACATTTTGAAACTGTTGCTATGCGGTGTTTAGCTCTTTCAGAATGTCAAGCATAACGTTTCAATCCAAAGTTACAAACTGAAAACTGATGCGTTCATGCATGCCAAATGCAAGCATTAGAACACACATATACACTTCACGCACGCACACACACACACACACACACACACACACACAGATCATATTAAGAAGGGGCTTCAGGGACATGTGTGTAAGTTATATATGTATTAAAGAACACTAATGCACATTATTTTAAAGCAAAAAAAAAAAATGCGGATATTGTTACAAAAAGTTGGTGAGATAACATCACAGAACACAAAGGCGTGTTGAACAAACATCAAGTACACAAACAGCTCTTAGACAAGTGAACTACACTCCTGTCACATGTCAGTTAAATGAGCGCGCGCGCGTGCGCGCACACACACACACACACACACGCACGCACACACACACACGTATGAACACAATTTCAACGAATTCACAGTGCTCAATCATAGTCCTCTACCTAACCTGATGGAGATAGAGAGCATTAGCGCCAGCCAATCAGATCCAGTCCTTGAAAACGTTGATCGTTGACGTACGTAAAGCTGTGACTTCGGTCTTCGTCCAGTGTCTTGACAGCCACAAACATGATGTACAGGGTCTTCCCTACTTACTTGATAGCTGTACTTCTAATGCCACGCCTTGGTAAGTAATCAAACTACTATTTTAAACAATTGTCTAGGGTAGAATAAACTGTTTTAGCTCCATGGATGGTGGTCGAACTGGTCGATTAGCAAGCTTTTTATGAGAGATCATGTCAATAACATTGTCATTATATATATATATATATGTGTGTGTGTGTGTGTGTGTGTGTGTGTGTGTGACGTAAACCACATTGTTTTCCAAGTTGAGATAAGTTGGGGGATCCCAGAAAACTGAAATGGTCGACCCGCTCAATGGTCTCACCGTTGAAAGTGAGAGGCTCAACAGAATCTTTTTTCTGAGGAAGTCAACTCTTTTGCTTTCGGAAACATTGAGCTGCAGAACATTTTCACTGCATCAAGCTACCATGTGACTCAGTTCCTGGTGGTACGCAGACTCATCGTCGTTGGAGATGAGGCCTTCCACCATGGTGTCATCGGCAAAAATCATCAGCCGAATTGATCCGTGAATTTAGACATAGTCCTTGGTAAAAATGCAGGACATGAAAAGAGTGAATAGATAGATGGTGTGTCTGTGCTGAGCACCAAGATGTTGGAGAGGCAATCGCTGACTCTTACTCGTTAGGGTTGGTGCAAGAGGAAGTCAAGGATCCAAAAGCAGACTGACTGAGGGAGCTCAAATGCTGAGAGCTTATTAAAACCCGACAAAGCAAAACTATGCGGCACGATCCACCTTGGTTAACCAAGAAGTTCTATTTCAGTTGTACTGGTTCCTGCACCCAAATAATAGTAACTAGAATGAGTTGGAATCTTCTCTCTGTGTATAAAACTTAATAATTACTTAACACACCAGTCTGCTCCTACCCCTGTCTCGGGGCTAGTTTCTTCGATGGCGGTGTCTATCTTCTCTTCTTCGCTATCTTACGTTACTGAGCTCTCTACCAAATCAGTAATTTCAGGATAAGCTGACATCAAACTCAACTTTATTGCTCTAATTAGTAAGCTCTATGATCCACTGAGGAGAACAGATAGGTCTTGAAGTTCTCTTTTATATTGTCAGAATTTGTTTGCTGGTGGCTTTTAGTGATCCAGTTAATCAAGAGTATAAATGACAAACCATGTGGAACTATCATTATTTTCTCGACAGCAAAAAATTCACAAAATTTGCGAAATAATGTGCACAGTTATTTGCTTCTTGTATTCATTTACTTCTTGGCGGGTACCAACTGATGGAGAACCATGTGATCCGACGCTTCTGGTTGTCGTAGGTATAAGGATAGGCGCTTCTCATTACAGTCAATCCAGATTAACGATAAAATAGGTACTCTAAGATTAATTGAGATTACTAGACAAGCGTTTAAAATACGAAACATGGATCCAGTGTTAATATTACTAACTTGTGCAGTTTCAGCTCAGCCGCTAAAAGCTCGTGTAGTTGGTGGCACAGCGGATGCCGGGCGTCTAGAGATATTGTACAATGGAACTTGGGGCACAGTGTGTAACGATGAATTTGGACAGGAAGAGGCTTTAGTGGCTTGCAGGATGTTAGGATTCAACAGGTATGTGGCATACTGCAAAAGCGTATATCGAAAACTTGTTTAAGTCATAGATGTACGCGATTCTTTCATTTTTTATATCTGTCGGGATACTAAGCGTAAAAGGTAAGCTAAGTGGACTGATGATTAGTCTGGAAACTCTTGATGGAAAAACACTTGTTTACCCAGCAGCAATATGTTCGTGGTTTATTAAGGAAGGTAGCAGGAGACAGTAAAACTTATATTAATAATTTTGTTCTAAAAATTCTGTCACTGACGCTAGTTTACCTTGTAAGTAGCTGTCATAAATGATGATTTCTACATCATAAATGTATTGTCAGACTATTGTGTACCAGTGTCATATAGTGTTTTAACCGTTGTTTATACAAAGTTTGAACTGGAACGACAATAAAACAGTTGGTGCATAGACATTTTTGTTTGTCAATAGAACTGAAAACCTGTCTTTAAGCCCTTAATTATATACACATAGCCACAAACAAAACAAGCAAGAAAAATTGCAGAATTTAACTAGGGCAAATAAAAAAAATCTAAAAAGAAAGATTTTTGGTATTAAAAGATGGATTTGCTTATTTCTCCCGGAGCATAGTTCCGGCAAGGGTGTGAGTATCTATCAAAATAAATACAGTTCTTAAAATTACTGTCCATACAATACAGTAATAAAAAATGTCTAGACCAATTATTCTCAACTTTCATACACACATGTAACATGAAACTCAACACATACATATACATACACTTGAAAACAGCATTTGTGAATATACCTACTCTATCAGACCACCCACACACACACACACAATCGTTATTCATACATCGTTGTCCTAAATCTCAGGTATAGAGAGACCTATAGGCTTTAGAGAGAGATACATGTATATCTATATAAAGAGAGAGAGAGCACTAGGTTCACTCACTCACTCACTCACTCACTCACTCACTCACTCACTCACTCACTCACTCACTCACTCACTCACTCACTCACTCACTCACTCACTCACTCACTATTATCTTAATACGATTAAGGCCAGATTATAAGTTTGTCTTTTGCTCACAGGAAAATTTACAAATAATATCAATAATAATGATGATTTTTATAGCACCTTTCTCCACCATTAAGATGAACTAAAGTGCTTTACACAAAGAACACCACACATACATGATAAATGCTAGCGGCGTACAGTCGTCAATTTTGGAATCGAGGATGTACGAGGACAAGTGTTTTTCCATTTTTCAGTCTGACCATGATAACTTACACATTGAAAACATCGCTATTATGTTCTTATGAGGCCACCCACCAATGACATGGATGTGCTTACAGCTGCATGGGGTTAGTTATAGAATCATTGAAACATAGTCGAATTCTTGTAGTAAGATCATCAGGTTACTTTTACAATCACCATAAAAGCCAAATTCTGTTCAAGAATTTCTGGACTGAACCACAGGAGGCAATCAACAACATTTTGTGGGTAGTCATAGTCTGTTCAAAGTCGCTAGTCCCCAACCATTGTGAAGAGAATTGTGGGGCCAGTGAGACTCGCCCCTATGTATGACACCTCCTCTGTGCAAACATTTCAGAGCATGAAGTACATCCCGCAATATATGTGTGACCGCTAGCTCTATACACAAGATATGTGTGACCGCTAGCTCTATACACAACATATGTGGGACCACTAGCTCTATACACAAGATATGTGTGACCACTAGCTCTATACACAAGATATGTGACCACTAACTCTGGCAGTCCTGTTATGAAAAAGGCAGGCAGCAGGTCACGGCAAGAACCAGAGCCCACAACAGGCAGGACTGTCCACAGTTCATGGCGATGGACGAAGCTACAGTAATGTGGGAGAATAATCTCATGTTGTAACTACTTGGTTAATACAACTTCTTTCTGTGCATAAGAGAACTCGCGATGTAAGTCTTATCTAAAATACTTTGAAAGTTGTCGCGTTTAAGACTTATCATGGTCTGTACTTGGCTTGTTGTGAGATTTACATCAAACCTGTAATTGCGCTAAGGTCTTTTAACAAAACAAAAACGGAACGAGGAGGTTTAACTGAACAACCAGGCATTTATGTAAGTGCTACTCTCTCTCTCTCTCTCTGTGGGGGTGGGTAGGTAAGCGTGTTGGTGTGGAGGGGAGGTGTGGAGAGTGTACGCGTTCGCTTATATGCTTCTTTATTTATGCCTTAATTGCCATTTAGGAAAAAAAGGGTGATTACATTTATGTTCCGGAACTGAATAGCACACCATCAGATGTCTACTGGCTGGGCAGCTTTGGGGGAGCCTCTGGTCGAATTCTCCTCGATGACCTCGAGTGTCAAGGGAATGAAAGCAGCCTGGCGCACTGTAAGCACAGAGGTTACTACGTACACGACTGTTACCACAGGGAGGATGTCGGCGTCTTCTGCAACATCAGTACCGATACCAGTAATTAGCAAACATCTTTAACTTTTTGAAAATTAATCTATTGGTTTGAAGACTTTCGCTATTAGTTTACACACAACAGCAGAAATATGATGTGTTTTACTGAATATTCCATTTGGTCTTAGAATAATAAAGAAAAGTAACAGCCAGCAAATTACTGAGAGACACATATAGACATAAAGTAGGGAGACTGAACAGGTAGACAAACATATTCAGGTTACTAGACAAAGGTCTATTAAACGAAGAATGGATCTAGCTGTGGATGACTTAAGATTTATCCATTTTTTTTTTACTCTTGGCATATCGGAGAACTTGAAGTAATGTGTTTAACGTGCAATTTCAGGTCAGCCGCTGAAAGCTCGTTTAGTTGGTGGCACAGCGGAGGCGGGGCGTCTGGAGATATTGTACAATGGAATATGGAGCACAGTATGTAACCATGAATTCGGACGAGAAGAGGCTTTGGTGGCCTGCAGGATGTTAGGATTCAACAGGTAGGTAGCTTCGCTGTCAGACACATTGGCTTGATTAACTCTTTAGTATACAAGTGTACATCATTCACTATTTCGTGCGTGTGTGTGTGTGTGTGTGTGTGTGTGTGTGTGTGTGTGTGTGCTAGAGACAGAATATAATTTTGATTTAATGTGACAACATTATTAAAACAAGTTCCCTAATTTTGTTTTTGCAAGCACACATATAGCTCACAACTCCACCGTTAGTGCATCATATTCTTATTTCTCCTTGTAAAAGCTTTATAAAGAACACATCAAATCCCAGTGTCACATTTGGGTTACTGTCACACATGAGGATAGATAACCTAAAGCACGAGGGGTATTTGAGGAACTTATTTTGGGATGTTTTTACACGAATATCTGTATATCTGGGACAAATAAATACAAAATGCAGTTCGGATTCATTGAAATGGCAGAATGGGCATTACAAGAGTAATGCTGAGTGTAATAACGGAGTCGATGACAGCTGAAGTCAGTTATCCCTAATCTAAACTAAGTCAACGTATTTCTTAAGGCTCCGAAAGATAGAGATTATGAGAAATGTTTAATTTAAATATACTGTAGAAGGAGAAACATTGATTACAGTAAATTTTATCATGCCGCTCTTGTCTTAGCAATCTGTAATCCCTCACAAATTCTTTCAGAAAGAGTTTAATATCCCCATCCACTTTGTTCTCCCATACACATGCAAAACCATATCAAAATCAATCAAATCAAATCAACTTTATTGACTGTTCGAGGAAGCTCAAGACAGAAATTTTCCTTTTACTCACAAAAAACATGTAAACATAACATGTAAACATACATAATCATACAGACATTTAACACACGCGCGCACCTACACATTCTCACACATAAATTGGAGAGTTCACAAAGCAGGATGCCAGTAGACTTAGAGATCCTTGTTCCTTTTAAATATGATGGTGATGGCTGCTGGCACGAAGGACCTCTGATTCGCAGTCTTCCGCACACGTGGCACTTTGTATCGCCTGCCAGAGGGCAACAACTGGAAGGGATGGAGAGGGTGTGTCCGGTCTGAGATTATATTATATGCCATCTTTCTGATTGCATGAAGGTACAGGTCAAAAAGTGGCAGCTGTGTTGTTCCGATAATGTTATTTGCCTGGTGGATGATTCTGGCCAGCTTTGCCTTGTCTTTGACGAGGAGGTGATCGTACCAGGCAGAGATGTTAAAAGTGAGAATGCTCTCAACTAGAGACCTGTTGATGGCATCTGGCACACAAGAATTCAAATATCTTTGACTTGAGTTTGAATAAAAGTTTCCACACGGTCTGCTAAATGTTAAAAATAAACCTCACAAGAATTATTATTATTAGTTGTTGTTTTATGCCAAGTCAGCAACTATGGCTATCTCATGGCAAAAACAATGTACATGACTATTCAAAGGTTGATATAAAGTAATTGTACAAGTCTATAGATTTCTCTTTTCCTAGTTTTACAAAATAACAGTTTTTAAACATATAAGTTCTATCATATCAGGTGAAAAATCTGAATGGACTTTACATATGCCAGGATTGATTTGGAAGAGTGTTTGGCAAAAAGGTCATCAAGAGTCTGTGCTGTAAAATAGTTTTGACGAATTGTAGCGAGTTTTGAACAGGAGATGAGCAAATGTTCTATGGTTAGGGGGTCTTTACACCAAGGACAAAGTGGGGGGTTTTCTCCTGCAAGCAAAAATCGGTGAGTGATATATATATATATATAATAACCTCACAAGAAAGACAGAAGAAACAATTTCATACCTTTAGACAATACATGTAATTTTAAAATAAAAAGGCTAAAGTGCGTTTTGTTCTCTATATGCAGTTGTTCATAGAAAATGTCTACGTATACAAATCTTACTGATTGCCTCAAATATCTTTGAATACTCTACCTCTCGTAAAGTAAGACAAAGACTCTAGTATAAAAGTTTTCTAATAAACAGAGCGGTATTTCATTCTTGGCGGAGCTCGAGATTATTATTTCAAGATCAAGGGAGAGGTATAACCACCTAAACCAATCACTCAAGTATAGCGGACCCCCCATGAGGGCAGCTCAAGGGGATTTTGAACAAATACATCGCTGGTTTCCGTTAGGTTCAAATCCATGCGCTTGCCGATAAGGGGTCCTTGCCAAGACCCAGCCTTGACAGAGAGGTACGCCAGACCGTAGCAGCTTCACAAATCTATGACTACGTATCATGGTCATATCGGGTGTCAATGTGTAGACACGATAAACTTAAACATGCCAAAAATGCTGGCGAACTGTTCAATGGCATAATGGTGTGACCGTCAGGAGAGTACGGTTTGTGATATTTATTTACTTACTTGCTGTGTATTAAATATATTTGTGTGTTACTCAGGTGAGGGACTCGCCAAGTTGATAGATGTTTGAGTTGATTTTGGAAGGAATGCTCATGTCGACGTGTGGTGTGTGACACCGTGGTTTTCTGACAAATATCAGGGTGCTTTAGCAAGCTGGAACAAAAAGCAGAGCCCTGCCTTTTTCTGCGCTAGCTGTCTTTTCTTACATATCGCAAGTAATAGGCTAGACATGTATACAAAGATAATGAAACAAATTTTAAGGCACAGAATGATATTGTCTTTATCTTCTCGTGAATATAGTGGGCCTGGCCTAAAGACACAAAATGTCATGAAGGAAATTCAAATGTCACATGTAAGGCAAATCTCTGCACTAATTCACTGAGCTATGGTATGTTTATCATACCTATGCATATGGCTCTCTCTTTAAAGGATTCGTGCATTTTCTATTTGACTGACGAGTTTAAAAACTAGATTGGAGACCGATTTGTTTTATTTGAGTTTGTTAACATTTCTATTAATTAACTGACTTTGTTTTGAGCCTCTGGTGTTTTTAAGAAAATACACTTTGTATCGCCGCTGTTCATGACAATTATCTAATATATAGGTAAGTTAATTGTTGAAAAATAACTTCGCTCTAAAAACGAGAGCACTTCAAGTCTTATCCAAAATACTTTGATAGATGTCACGTTTAAGACTTATCATGGCCTCTACTTATCTTGTTGAGAGATTTACATCAAACTTATAAATGCGCTAAGGTCTTTAAACAATAAGAAAACAGAGACGAAGAGGTTTAACTGAACAAACAGACATTTTTGTTTGTGCTACTCTCTCTCTCTCTCTGTGCGTGGGTGGTTAAGAGTGTTGGTGTGGAGGGGATATGTGGAGAGTGTACGCGATTTCTTATATGCTTGTTTATTTTTGCCTTAATTTCCATTTAAAAAATAACAAAAACCCCAAACAAAATGGTGTGTACATTTTTGTGTTCTGGAATTGAACAGCACACCATCAGAGATCTATTGGACGAGCTGGTTTGAAGATGGCTCTAATCCGATTCTCCTCGATAATCTCGAGTGTCAAGGGAATGAAAGCAGCCTGGCGCACTGTAAGCACAGAGGTTACTACGTACACGACTGTCGGCACTGGGAGGATGTCGGCGTCGTCTGCAACATCAATACCGGTACCAGTAATTAGCAATCATGTTCATCTTGTTGAAAATTAAACTATTGTTTTGAAGAGTCCGCCATTATTTTCTACACAACAGTGATGTAACAGCAAACATATGATGTGTTTCACTGAATATTTCATGTGCTCCCAGAATGAGAAAGACAAGTAACAGCCATATGATTATTGAGAGACACATAGAGTTATTAAGTAGGGAGACAAAACACGTAGTCAGACATGTTGAGGCTACTAGACAAGCGTCTATAATACGAAGAATGGATCTTGCTGTGGATGACATAAAATATTTATCCATTTTTTTGTCTCTTAGTACATCGGAGAATTTTAAATAATGCAATTAAATTTTTCAATTTCAGGTCAGCTGCTGAAAGCTCGTTTAGTTGGTGGCACAGCGGAGGCGGGGCGTCTGGAGATATTGTACAATGGAATATGGAGCACAGTATGTAACCATGAATTCGGACGAGAAGAGGCTTTGGTGGCCTGCAGGATGTTAGGATTCAACAGGTATGTAGCTTCGCTGTCAGACACATTGGCTAGATTTACTTTTTACTGTACATCATTAAATAGTGTGTGTGTGTGTGTGTGTGTGTGTGTGTGTGCGTGTGTGTGTGTGTTAGAGAGAGAGATGTAGTTTAAAAATAATGTGACATTATAGCATAGTTATGTAAGAATTATAACACATGACTTACATATTAAATAAGTGGACAACGTTGAATCACGGAAATATACAATGCACCTACTGAAACAAGTTCCCATCTTTTTTTTTTACAAGCAAACCTATAGCTCACACACCCTTTTCAGTGCATCATATCCTTATTTCTCCTTGTAAGTGCTTTTTAAAGAACACATGCAAATCCCCGTGCCAAATTTGGGTTACTGTTTGACTTGAGTATAAAAAACCTGTAGCAGGATGGGTATTAATAGTACATTTTTCGGAATATCTGTATATCTGGGACATATTAATACAAAATACAGTTCGGATTCATCGTTATGGCACAATAGACATTGCAAAGACTATTGCAGGGTGCAGCAACCGAGTTTATGACAGTTTAAATCCGTTATCCTACACGTAAATGAAGACAACGTATTTCTAAAGCCAATGTGTTAAATTTATGACAGGTGCACATTCTGTTTAATTGTTTAATTTAAATATACTATAGAGAGAGTAGCGTTGACTACTGTCAATCTTAAAATGCCGCTCTTGTGATAGTAATCTGTGAGCCTTCACTTACATTCTTTTAAAAAACAGTTCAATATCCCCATATCCCATACACATGCAAAACCATATTTGTACAGTAAAGTCATAATAAACCCAAGTAATTTTATTATTCAGATGGTTAAAGTACAGCATTTTATAGATTTTTATGGGCAATCTATTTTCCGATAAATTAATAACTTGCAACCAAAATTTTATACATTTATTGCAGTTTATAAATGGGAAGTGCACACATTCATAATACACCATTATATTAGGTGTCTTTTTAGATACCCCCTAAAATGTATATGGCACACGTGTACTATATTTGCATTAGCTGATAGCCCCTACACTTATCAAAGTAACTACAGACATATTGTCTGCCCTTGACAGCGGTGATGTTTCTCTCTTAACTCTATTAGACCTGTCTGCTGCATTTGAAACTATAGACCACTCTCTGCTTCTTCATAGACTGCATACTCTTCACGGAATTTCTGGACCTGCCCTCTCAAGGTTTAACTCCTATCTCACTGATAGGACCCAGACTGTGTTCGTTGATAGTCAGACATCTCGCCCATCTCCTGGTTTCTGAGGTGTTCCTCAAGGCTCAGTACTTGGCCGAGTTCTGTTCATCTACACTAAACCACTTTCATCATGCATCCAGTCTCTCCAGGTTTCTCATCAATCCTATGCTGATGACACGCAGCTTTACTGTTCTATTCCACTGGCTGAGTCTCACTCTGCTATTAGCTCTCTAGCAGCTTGTATTAGCGATGTCAAGGGCTGGATGGTGAAAAACAAGCTAAAAGTAAACGACGTTAAAAACAAGAAGCCCTCTTGTGCCATAGAAGAAGACATCAACCTTTGCTCGTCAGTCTGCCCAATCACATCAAGGTGGGCGAAACCAACATCACCTTTACGTCATCCGCTAGAAATCTGCAGACATGAACCTTGTTAAACATGTTACAGCTGTCTGTCAGTCTGCCAACTTTGAGCTCCGTAAGATCAGCGCTATCCCTCACTTTCTCTCTACACGAGATACCAACACTCGTGTCTGTGCGTTTGTTCTTTCTCGACTTGTTTACTGCACCTCCTTGCTGGCAGCCTGCCCCTCATCCCTCATTCAGAGACTCCAGAGAGTACAGAACTCCGCTGCACGTCTGGTGCTTTAGGCCACGAAAGGGGACCATATTATTCGTTTTCTACACTGGCTACCCATCCGTTCTCGCATTCCTAACAAACTGTCTGTGTTGTATTTTAATTTCTTTGCTGGCTCCTGTCCTGACTATTTCTCTGAACTTCTCATCCCTTACATCCCGGGCAGAGAACTTCGCTCTTTGTCGGATTACCGTGTCCTAACTGTTCCTGTCACCAGAACAACAACATATGGTCACAGGATTTTCAGCTACTGCGCAGCAAAACAATGGAACTCTCTCGCTTCCCATATCCACCACCTTCCTACAACTGAATTCTTGAAATCTGCATTGAAAACGAACCTCTCTCACATCAAATCTCTCTCTCTCTCTCACACACACACACACACACACACACACACACACACACACACACACACACACACACACAGAGCTTACTCAAACATCGTTATCCTAAATCTCCGGTATATAGACCTATAGACATTTATTATATATATAGAGAGAGAGCAATCGATTTTTTTAAGACAGAAAGACCTATAGACTGTCCGCTTACCTGTCATACAAATTGGCTAGATTCTTTTCACTGTACATCCCCTAACTGTATGCTTCTTTTAAAGTCTTTATAAAGAGTGCAGAAAACCTTTTCAGAAAAGCAACCATAGTGGTACAGCAAATAAAGCAATATTACGGTGTTTTTTTCAGGAGTATTCTTTTGAGATTGTAAAGTTTACTTGTAAGGCATTTATAAAATTTTCTTCAAAGTGCATTGTAACACACTTCCATGGTCTTGAAATAATCCACCCCCAATGCTGAATGTGAAATAAAGCTTTCTGCAACATCCTTCTATTGCAGCAAGACATACTTTCCTTTTTTAAGGACATTTCCGTCGCCTGCATTTTCACTCACTCACTCACTCACTCACTCACTCACTCACTCACTCACTCACTCACTCACTCACTCACTCACTCACTCACTCACTCACTCACTCACTCACTCACTCACTCACTCACTCACTCACTCACTCTTTATTACATGTATTAGATAAAGGCCAGAACAATAATTTGTCTTTCGCTCACACATAAACTCTTACAAATAAAGACAACATGTTATTACAATGGAAAGTGTGAACAGGGTTTTGTTAATTAAAGGCAGTGCATAACGACCAATGCCCCCATATCGTCATCAATAGCTTGTGGATCCTAATCTACAGTTCACAGCTTTACAATTAATTCCTTTATTGTCCTTGGAGTAGGAGTTAGTTTCACAGTTTTATTTTTAGTTTTATTTTGTAACCTCTGAAGCGTAAGAACAACAGACACACTAGCAAACGGCGACACACATCGAAACACGATCAACCGCAAAACCAATCGAAAGTAAAAGCGATTCACGCCGTTTAGAGATACACACTCGTTCTCTCTCTTTGCACCTACTCTGTTTTGGTCTCTCGCGGTAACTTATTTTTCTCCTTGTCCACTTATTGCCTGTCTCTCTTTACACTCTAAGGATTTATATAATTTTCAAGGGAAAGGTAGAAACGCCATTCCGCAGGAAACTGTCTGCTTGACAACGTTGACGTCCATTATAGTCTCCGAGCGACACACCCCGCCATGGTTACACAATTTAATTTGTAACACATTATAGGTTGATAACACACACACACATACGGACACGCACCCGCATATGCCTAAAGCATAATTTTCATACAGCATAATTCTATAAAATTTTTGGCCAGTTATTTAGGATGGTGATGGTTTCTGGCGCGCAAGAATTGAAATATCTTTGACTTTATTTTGAATAAAAAGTTTCACGTGGTTTGCTAAATACTAAGAAATAAACATCACAAGAAAGACCGTAGAAACAATTTTATAACTTTAGACAATAATTTTAATATAAAAAGGCTTAAGTGCCTTCAGTTTTTTATATGCAGTCGTTTATAGAAAATGTCCAAATATTTAAACTCTGCTGAATGTCTCAAATTTTTTTTTAATACTTTACCTCTTCTAAAGTAAGACAAAGACTCTAGTGTAATTTTTTTCTAAATAACAGAGTGGTATTTTAGTATGAGCGCGGTTCGAGATTATTAGTTTCGAAATCAATTGAGAGGTATAACGACCTAACGAGAGTAAAACACGAGAGTAATGACCAAGTATCATTAGCTGTCTTATATAACGCATCAAGACAGGCTGTTCAAGCGACTGTCTTATCAACATAGGCTTTTTGTGGCTGTAGATTGGACAGCAATTAGCTTGCGTCTTAATTGTTGGAGATTTTTATGTCCCTTCCAGCCAAATACCAAATGAAATAATATTCCGTGATTCACAGACAAAAAACAGGGTGGCTTAGCAAGCTAGAACAAAAAGCAGAGCCCTGCCGTTTTCTGCGCTAGCTGTCTTTTTTTCAACTTACATTTCGCAAATAATAGGCTCGACATGTATAGAAAGATAATAAAACAATTGTAGGGCGCAGAATGGTTTTGTCTTTATCTTCTCGTGAATACAGTGGGCGTGGCCTAGGGATGCCATCAGGCAATTCACTTGTCATATTATTAAAGCAGATTTATATTGCGCAATTTTCAACTGCTGAGTCAACTTCAAACAAAAATACAAGTTAGAAAAAGAAAATGTTACACACAAGAATGAACACATCTAAAGGATAACAGTAAGAGAGTCACGATGAGGCGAAATCTACAGTTGTGACATTCGACGAATGTCAGCGGACACAATCATAGTGCATACACGCATGCATATCCAAACGACGACGAATTCAAAGTGATACATGGCTGCCCATGTCTGGCGTGCACACACAAATTGCTGGCAGAGGCGTCGCCTCAACGCAAAGGCCATGCACAACAGTTCACAAGACATCAGAAGGTTTCAGTCCACGTTGCTGGTGCACGTTGAGCTAGAAGCCAAAATATAGCGAAGCGATTCGGAGATGAGAAATTGTCAAATGTGCAGTGATCAAAGTGGAATTAAATATGAGTGTAAAGATCTCTAGTCAACAAAATCATGTGACGCAAGAAACCGTCACGAACAGACTGGCTTTCGATGTGAATGCAGAAAGCCGTAGTTGTAACCAAAATGCCCGCAGACAAGCAAATCATTGAACAGAAAGACGATAAAGCATGTGTCAAATAATAGGCACGAAACTCACAACAGGCCATCGAAAACAACAAATACAGAGAGCTAGTCTCCTCCAGCCGGTTAAGCGAAGGGACATTACTCACATGTAAGGCAAATCTCTGTACTACTTTACTGAGCTATAGTATCATACCTATGTATATATTAATAATATATTATTAAGTTGATTGTTGAAAAAATAACTTCACTTGACAAACTAAAGCACTGAAAGTCTTATCTGAGATACTTTGAAAGTTGTCGCGTTTAAGACTTATCATGGTCTCTACTTGCCTTGTTGAGAGATTGAAATCAAACATATAAATGCACTAAGGTCTTTTAACAATACGAAAACAGAAACGAGGAGGTTTAACGGAACATCAAGGCATTTATGTACGTGCTACTCTTTCTATCTCTCTCTCTGGGAGTAGGTGGGTAAGTGTGCTTGTGTGGAGGGGATATTTAGGGAGTGTACGCAATTTCATATGTGCTTGTTTATTTTTGCCTTAATTTTCATTTAGGAAAAAACTTTGTGTACATTTTTGTGTTCGGGTGTTGAATAGCACACCATCAGAGGTCTATTTGACGGTTGGCTTTGAAGGAAACTCTGGTCCAATTTTACTCGATGACCTCAAATGCCAAGGGAATGAAAGCAGCCTGGTGCACTGTAAGCACAGAGGTTACTACGTACACGACTGTGACCACTGGGAGGATGTCGGCGTCGTCTGCAACATCAATACCAGTACCAGTAATTAGCAATCCTTTTCATCTGGTTGAAATATATATTGTTTTGAAGAGTTTTGCAATTAGTTTCCACACAACAGTTATGTAACAGCAAAAATATGATGTATTTCACTGAATTTTCCATGTGCTCCTAGAATGATAAAGATAAGTAACATTCATATGATTATTGAGAGACACATGGAGTCAGAAAGTAGAAGACAGAACAGGTAGTCAGACACATAGAGGCCACCCCTTTTATAAAGTTTTACTAGAATTGTATGTAGTATTCAAAAGTTATTGATTGTCAGTACCTGCTCGTTTAGGTAAGGAGAATCGCGTTTACGTGATCTAGTTGTCAAGATTGTTTTCGCTTTCTTGACACACTTTTAACTCATTATTCATATATGTATGTATTTGGTCAAATGTTATCGAATTTTGGCCCTTTTTCCATCGTGTTTAGGCTAAACTATTGTAAATTTATGCTCAAGTTTTATATTTTGTTCAAGTTTCAACATTATTGTCAAGCGAAAACTGACCTTGTTACAAAGTTCATTCGTAAACTATACTGATTGTCAGTTTGTGTTCGAATTAGCAAGAAAATAGTTGCACTGTGTTAGTGTTGTCCTGTTGTTACCTTCCTCTAAAGTGCTGTAAGCTTCCAAACAGAATATGTATGCATATATGGTAAGCGGCGTGGTCCCTGGTCTTTGTAGCTCGCTTTGTGTGTGTGTGTGTGTTTTCTTGCGACATTCATGCCTCGTCGATGTTTGAATTTGTACAGCTTTCTTTGTGAAAATTATCTATTATAATTTGTATTATTACACTTGATAATCTTTCTGGTAAAGTGTCATTTACTGTGACAAGCGAGAACCGATAAAGTGCGTGGCAACGGCGTATTTCTCCAATAGTCGTCTTATCGTTAGCTGGACTGAGATGGAGAACATTGGTACCTGTCCGTTTGTGGCAGTTATTGAAAACATCAGTCAGTCACTCCAGCCTCTAAGTCCTACAAGATTGTTGATGTACGTGAAGCTGTAACATTTCTGTCTTCGTCCAGTGCCTTGTCAGCCACAAACACTGTGCTGTACAACAGCATCTCTACCTACTTGATAGCTGATTTTCTAATGCCAAACCTTGGTAAACAGTCGTATTATTACTTGAAACATTTCTCTAAGGTAAGAAAGTCTGTATGAGGTGTATAGGTGTTGGTGAGTTGTTGAACTGGCTGATTAGTAAGCTTTACATGAAAAATCATGACAATAAGATTGTCTATATTACTTTGTAATTTACTGTCACAATAAAAAAGCCCAAAAAGGAAGCTTGCTTCTGTTAACTTCACACGCATGTCTCCCCCTACCTCATTCATGTCAAGTACGGACATGTCATTGTACGGATTGTTATAGACAAATATCTCTCTATATAATAACATATATATCTATTAAGTTTTTATGGAGACTGCAGCAGTTTTATAGAGTGTTTGTGTGTGTATGTCCGTCCCTCGTGTTCTATCCATGTAGTCCATGTCTCTTTCCCGTTTTAAGCGCTAAGAGCATGCTCTCTATGAATGTGAATATGCGCTAAAAACGTCTTCATTTATTATTATTATTATTATTATTATTATTATTAAAGTTTACTGAGAATACTAGGTAAATGTCATCCGACCATTGATGACATTACCAGATATCTAGTCCTAGTTGTTTTGTGTATTTATGGATAGGAGAAATGGATAAATGTGTTAATATAAAATTTAATTTCAGCTCAACCGTTGAAAGCTCGTTTGGTTGGTAGCACAGCGGAGGCGGGTCGTCTTGAGATATTGTACAATGGAATTTGGGAGACAGTGTGTAGCAATGAATTCGGACACCAAGAAGCTTCGGTGGTCTGCAGGATGTTAGGATTCAACGGGTATGTAACATATTGCAAACGCGTATATCGAAACCCTTTTTAGCTCACAAGACCATTCGTTTCTTTCCTTCTTTACGTTTGTTGGGATATTAAGTTTAAAATGTAAGCTAAGTGGACTGGTGATTAGTCTGGAGCTACTCGATAGCAAACTCTTGATGGAAAAACTCTTGTTCACCCAGCAGCACTATGTTCCTGGTTTATAAGGAAAGGTAGTAGGAGACAATAAAATCTAACTGCGATGTAGACATAGCAAACAGATTACATTTCACGACCTGTGCAACTTCACGTGCATTAACCAATTATATTATTTGTTTTTGTTTTGCAAATTCTATCACTGACGTTATTTTACGCTGTAAGAAGCAGTCATAAACAATGATTTCTGCATCATAAATGTATTTTCAGACCACTGTACACCAGTGTCGTATAATGTTTTCAAAGTTGTTTATAAAAAGTTTGGCCTATAACAACATAAAGACCGCTGGCGTACGACCTTTTGTTTGTCAGTAGGACTTAAGCTCTAGAAAACTGCAGTACCTGGCATTCATGTCAAAGTATTTACATAGAGTTTAGAAAACATTTCTAAGAGAAAAGTCACATCGATTGCAGTTATTATATAGTGCTTGTTCTGGAGTAAAACCAAGCTGTGTGGCCTTCGCATATTTATATGGCCTTAATCCACTAACAATGGTGTTTGTGAAATAAAGCTTCATGTAGCAGCACACTATCGGTACAAGATATACTTGCTTTAAGGCCATTTCCTACGCAATCAATCAATCAATCAATCAATCAATCAATCAATCAATCAATCAAATAAAATAAAAAGGGCTGACCAGCGATTAACAAGTTTAATGTCTAAAGGAGAAGGAAGAACACAGATAAACGTGATTGATGATGACGATTAGTGTTCTACGGCAGTGTCCTGCATAGAACTTTCGAAGTCGACACAAAAATATTTGACCCAGATTCCTACTTTTAACCATTGAATAGAATATTACTGTTACTGAGCGTTAACAGTTACAAGCACTGCTCGGCCTTCAAAGCTAAATGATATCTCTCCATCACACACACACACACACACACACACACACACACACACACACACACACACACACACACACACACACACACACACTGCATCACGGTTAATCAACGACATGGTGTTAAACTATCGCTAGATGTAAGTGGTGGTGGTGATGGTGGAAAATGTCTCTACACTCCACCTTTCATAATCAAGACTAGTGGTCGCATGGTTTTCTATCATTCTATTGTCTCTCTCTCTTCCTACTTCAACAACCAACCACTCCTCTACAAAGAAACTTTTGGCTCCAGACTTGGATATTTGTCGACTTAATCACGACACATCCGCCTGCAATCAACATGTGCGCACAGTGATGAAGAAAAAGGGAGGAAGCCTGCGATCATTTGTCTTGTCTTTTAGTACTTAAATGTATTTAGAAAATATTATTTGAGTATAGTGATATGCATTTTAATCATTTTAAGTTCTCCTAAAGTAACACATAGACTTTGATGTAAAGTTAAAAACATTGAGCATATTTAATTAGGGGCGAGGTTTTAGATTAGTATTTTGAAATCAAGGGAAAGGTATGACAATATAACGAGAGTTAAACTCTAATGTATTGCGAGGATTTTCTACGACCACTTATCATGAGCTGTGTGAAATAACGCGTGCAGACAGGCTGTTCAAGCTACTGTCTTATTTACACAAATGTTTTATGCATATAGATTCAAAAGCAATTAGATTGCTTCTTATTGTAGGAGGTTTCTACGCCCCACGCCCCAAAACAGATTACCAAATTCTATACATATTCCGTGGCTCACTGACAAAAGTGAAGATGGCTTAAAAATGCAGAGCCCTACCATTATCTGCGCTTCCCGTTGTTTTTTACCTAAATGTCGTGAAAAAAAGGCTCGAAATAAAAACGAAGAAAATAAAACAGTTGTAGGGCACATAATAGTATTGACTTCATCTACTCGTGAACTCAGTGTGCGTTGCCTAGGGAGACACAAAGTGGGATCAGACAAATTCAATTCTCACATGCAAGTCAAAGGCTCTGTACTAGTTCACTGAGGAATAGTATGTTCATCGTACCTATGTACATGACACCGTCAAAATGCCCCGTGCACGTTTTATTTGATAAATGAGTTTAAAAGCTTAATCTAGATTTGTTCTATTTGAGTTTATTAATTTTTATTTTACTTCACTGGCTTGGTTGCTCAATGATCTGTTTAACGCCTGTTTGTGCGTGCATGTGTGTGTGTGTGTGTGTGTGTGTGTGTGTGTGTGTGTGTGTGTGTGTGTGTGTGCATGAATTTTAATCATGTGCGTTTGTATTCATTAAATATTTGCGATAAAAACTTATTTACCAACAGCACTGGAGCTGCAGCTGTTTGGTCTGACAGACACGGACTAGATTTAGGTTCGTTTTTCCCACAAAGAGTGAAATGCCTTGGATCGGAAACTAGTCTTGCGCATTGCACGTTTAGAGCAGTGCCTATGAGTCACTGCAGGTTTTGGAGTTCTCTTGGTGTCGACTGTCGCATAGGTAAGAACAATTATTATTTTTACTTCGAAACAGACATATAACCACTGATCCTTGAATAAGCGATCGTGTGTCAATTGAGATTAGCGACTCTGTGTTTATATTAATTTTGGCGTCTAATGCATTTCGAGATGCTTTATATATTCACTACAGAAGAGCTATATATATATATTATTGATTGTACAATATACAGCGTCTTGTCTAGTGAGAGACGCTCTTTATAAATTCATTATTGTTAGTAGTAGTTGTAATACTATTCTTATAGAAACACATCCATTAATTTATTCTGGCATGTATTATGCTTATTGCTTATTGGCACTTTGCTTAAAAGGCAATTTCGTTAAAGATAATATAAGAATTAAACAAAAAATAAACAAGGAAAACATGACTATGTTGCTACGATCCTGAAAAAGGCGTAGAATATTTTTTGTAGATTTCTGATTTATGTAGATATAAAATTGCTTTAAAACAATGAAACATTCATCTGAAGGATTATGCATTTCTAATAGTACTGCACTTTCTACAAAAATATAAAATGTTCACCGTCAACACTTTTTCAAAAATTACATCGAAACAGCAGAAAAAAGTTACACTGCTAATACGCAAGACATTACCCCTTCTCATAAAAAGTTTAACTAAATATTAAGTTTTAATGCTGAAATATATTTTAATTTAAAAATAACTCTTCTTTTCTGGTAAAATGAATTCGTTGCGTGACATTTTTTAGCTGAGACGATGAAAGCTCGTGTAGCTGGTGGAACGTCAGAAGCTGGAAGTCTAGAGGTATTTATCAGTGGAAAATGGGCCACGGTTGTAGACGTTGGTTTTGGACAGAAAGAGGCGGAGGTGGCTTGCAGAATGCTAGGATTCAACAGGTGTGTAGACTAACCCTTAGTTTTATGTCTATTATGCTTTACTTGAACGAGTTTATTTTCAGACTTTACAATTAGTGTCAACTGTGGCTGTGCTTGTAGACAGTGCCCTGCAATTTTCACACTTACAAGATAATAAAATAATCTCGTTAAGCTAGATAAGAGTTGCAAATAAGTGACACACTTCATGTTTAGTAGTGTATCGCATTCTCGTAATTATGTTTATGTTTGTACATATTAAATATTTGCTATGTGAAGTTTACGTCATTTACCAACAGCACTGGAGTGGCAGTAGTTAGTTCTGCCAGGTACCCACTAGGTCGGCATTTCAGTGTCGTAATGATCGAACAGTGCCTTGGAGTAGAAACCAGTCTTGCGCATTGCCAGCTTCGTACGTCTATTCGCTACTTCAGTCACCGGAATAGAGTTGGTATCGTCTGTAACATCAGTAAGTACAAGAAATATTTGTTAGCCTTGCCATTATTCTGTCGTTCTGAGAGAACTGTTAGTCTAATCTGAATATTCGTATACAGCAGTACCTTTACATACGAGTTCAATCTGTTCCACATCCCAGCTCGCATGTCGAAAAACACATATATTTAAACTATTTTTCCCATATCAAATAAAGAAAATAAGGTTTATGCGTTCCAAGCCTCCCACAACAACACAATTTATATGTAAATACGGTATAATACACAGTACTGTATAGTAAATGTTAATGGCACAACAACATACATAATAACATAATACAGAATATGTTATATTTATTAATCTTACCTTGGAGGAGACGAAGACTGTCGATAACGGAGGTAGGAAGAATGCGTGGAGGGAGCCGGAGAGCAGACGGGTGCTGAATGAATCAGCTGATGAGACAACATTATTTACATTGTTTTTAACTTGAAACATTTAGATTTTTGTCAAAACTACTTTCTTTTTTTGTCTTTAGGTTACGACTTATAAATGACTCGAGCTCGTATATTGAATTTCCGCCCGTAAATAAGAACAAAAATTTTGGCTCATATCTCGATTTACTCGTATACTTGTTCACTCGTGTGTAGAGGTCTTACTGTAGTTTAATCGGATACAGTTTACAACAATAGGTGATACAGGCCAAACACATTAATTAGTTTCAACGGTTTGAACCCAACTATTGACTCAATATTTTTAATTTGTTAATATTTTTTTCTGCACTGTTTTTTTTTTGTTAAGCTAAATCTTTTCTCGAATCTATACTGAACAGAAGACAGAAGTTGATATAAACATTGACGAAAAATGAATGCTTTAAATAGTGAAAAAAATGAAGGTATGGAAAGGGAATTCTTATTCCTTTTAAGAGACACTTGCTTAGTGTTCATGAATTTCTTAGATACCTGTTTAGGAGGACATATAATAAATGCATTATAATATTTTTGGTAAAAATTGCCACCTAAACGAATATAATATTTTCTGATCCTGGTGTTGTTGCTACCCGATGATATGTGCACTACTTACGCCTCCCACAAACTTTTCTATACTGTTATATATATATTTCTCTACAATCTGTTTTACTACAGTGATATTTATCTGGAATATTGAAAAGTAAAGACCAGGGTTGTTAAGATTTTTTATCTATTAGTTTGTTTTTCATGAGTACGGATAATTGTTTCCACTAGAGTGACTTATCCTGCCTTTTCAAATAAATGACTTATTTTTATATTAGTACTGACTGTAAATCATCTGAGTGCCTAAATACTAAGGACTGCTGTAAAATGATGGCAAAGGCGAGACAATCAATTCTTCTAGCAATTCTGATATGCCAGTGGCTTGTACATACAAAACGTTTCCGTCATTTTGTGTAACTTAAACTGGCAAACATTTTTCGTGACTCTCGGTGCACGTCTGTGTTAACGTTTATCATTTGTCGTACACTTCTTGCTGGTGATAACTTGGTTTACCCTTTACAAACTGGCGGTAGACACTCATGATAGCTCTGAAAGTGGTTTGAGACTTTTGCTACTTGGTTACCTAGGATTGATTTGTTCTCCGCGAGCAGTCTCGCAATATTATATATATATTAATGTAGCTTACGTGACACATCCCACCAACAATTGGTGCCTCGTCGACCTACAGAGCTGTGTCGGCGGGAGCCTTGTGCTCCTGGCAGGTCCAACCAAGCCGAACATGTCTGTCAGGGTAGAGGCCAGACTAAAATGTTGCACCCTGCCCCTCCAGGTTGGGGGTTTTGCTTTGGGCTAACAACTTATTTATGTAAAACACAAGCTGTTACAGAAACCGCAACAGTATCACAACAGGGACCTGGTCGGGAAGATTCCTTTCTAGAAGAGCTTATGACGCAGGCTGGTGAAAGCCCTAGCGAAGCCAGCTCGCCGACTCATCTTCTGACGACCAAGGCAAGAACCAGGATAGGGACCTGGAACATCAGAACCCTCTATGAAAGTGGCAAGTCAGCTCAAGTGGCAAGGGAAATGAGAAAATACAACATCACAGTCCTCGGGTTATGTGAAACCAGATGGAATGGAAGTGGGCAGACCAGGCTAACATCAGGAGAAACCATCATATACTCTGGTCACAAAGACCTGGACCATGACCATACCCAGGGAGTAGCACTGCTGACGTCAACAGAGGCAACAAAGGCGCTGATGGCCTGGGAACCAGTCTCACCACGGCTCATGTCAGCAAGATTCAATTCAAAAGGAAGGAAGATTACCATCATCCAATGCTATGCACCAACAAATGCAGCAGATGAAAAGGGGAAAAAGAATCCTATAGCTCCTTGCAGTCTCTGCTTGACCGCACACCAAGCAAAGATCTAAAGATCATTATTGGAGACCTAAATGCCAGAGTGGGAGATGACAACACCAACAGGGAGCTCATCATTACCTGCAACGAAAACGGGGAGCTCTTCACAGACTTCTGCGCTTTCAATGACCACATCATTGGTGGCACTGTATTCCCACACAAGAATATACACAAAACAACGTGGACTTCCCCCACATGGCCAGACAGAAAACCAGATCGACCAAATAACGGTTGGTCGAAAGTGGAGAAGGAGTCTCCAAGATGTTAGAGTGAGAAGAGGAGCAGATGTTGCATCAGACCACCAGCTCTTAATAGCAGTCTTCAAGATCACGCTGAAATCCTTCATTGATACAGCACGCAGACCACACCACAAGTTCAATACTCAGTACCTAAAGAACAAGGAGACAAGGGAAGTTTTAACTGTGAAATTAAGAATAAGTATGAGGCCCTTTCAGGACTGACAGAAGAATCAGTGGAAGAACACTGGTCAACACTCAAGAGCATTTGGAAGACAACCTGTACACACACGAAGAGGGAAAGAAAACATAAGGAATTGATGACTCCAGAGACTTGGGCAAAGATTGAATCAAGAAAACGACTGAAACAGAAGCTCAACCAGTGCCAAGACCAGCAAGAGAAAGAAGGTCTCAGAGCAAAATACTGGGAAGCCAACCGCCAAGTGAAGAGGTCGGTAAGGGAGGACAAGAGACGCTTCACCCATGAACTGACAGAGGAAGCAGAGACAGCAGCCATACAGGAAAAACGTGAAACGAATATACGAAATAACACGAACTCTGTCAAGCAGGAGCGTAAACCCAAACAAGCCGGTGAAAGACAAAGACGGCAAGACCATAACAAACGATGCAGAACAAAGAGACCGCTGGATGGAGCACTTCGAAGAGATGCTGAATAGACCTCATCCACCATCCTTACCTGACATACCACCAGCAACTGTACAACTTCATGTCAACACCAGCCCTCCCACTAAGACAGAAATCATCAAAGCTATCAAAAGCATGAAAAATGGCAAAGCAGCAGACCCGGACGGCATACCCCCAGAAGCACTAAAGACAGACCCAGAAACAACAGCAACAATTTTACAGCCCCTCCTACACAAGATCTGGGAACAAGAACTAGTCCCAGCAAACTGGAAATTAGGTCAACTGGTCAAACTACCAAAGAAAGGAGATCTCTCCCAATGCAACAACTGGCGGGGGATCATGCTGCTGTCCATCCCCAGCAAAGTCCTGACAAGGATAATGCTAGAGAGACTGAAGAAGGCACTAGACAAGAGACTGAGACCAGAACAAGCAGGGTATCGACAGGAGAAGTCATGCACGGACCACATTGCACCCTCCGTATCATCATAGAACAGTCCATCGAATGGCAATCCTCCCTTAATATAATTTTTGTGGATTTCGAGATGGCCTTTGACAGTGTAGACAGGGACGTCATCTGAAGGCTGATGAATGACTATGGTATTCCGCCCAAAATCATAGACATCATCCAGGGATTGTATGAAGACTTATCCTGTCAAGTTTACCATAACGGAAAACTCACTAAACCTTTTGTAATGAAGACTGGCGTAAGACAGGGTTGCATATTATCACCGACAATCTTCCTGATGGTCATAGACTGGATTAGTGTAAAACAACCCAAGGCAACAACACCGGTATCTAGTGGACCTTCACCAAACAGCTAGAGGACCTGGACTTTGCAGATTACATTAGTCTCCTATCTCATCGGCAGCAGCATGCACAAACCAAACTGTGCAAGCTAGCAGAAGAAGCAGAGAAGACCGGCTTAAAGGTCAACAGAAAGAAGACCGAAGTGATGAAAATCAACAACAAGCAGGAACTCCCAATCCATCTTCAAGGAGAGAACATCCTAGAAACAGACCGCTTCAAATATCTGGGAAGCATCGTTAGCAAAAATGGTGAAGCGGACGACGACATCAAAAGCCGCGAAAACAAAGCCAGGCATGCTTTTAACAGCCTACGCCCCATCTGGAACTCTCGAGCATTATCCCTCAGCAGTAAGAACCGCATCTTCAACACCAATGTGAAGGCAGTCCTACTGTATGGCTCCGAAACCTGGAGAGTGACAAATACCATCAACAGCAAGCTCCAGACCTTTACCAACCGATGCCTTTGCCATATTTTGGGAATAAGATGGCCTGAAAAGATCTCCAATAGCAGCCTGTGGGAAAGAAATAACCAGAATGCCACTAGTTAAGACATCAAAAAGCGCAAGTGGGGCTGGATAGGAAACACACCCTGCGCAAACCAGCTGACACCATTGCCAGGCAGGCACTTGACTGGAACCCTCAGGGGAAGAGGAGAGTTGGGAGGCCAAAACAGACTTAGAAAAGATCAGTTGAGAGCGAGGCAAAAGAGGGCGAAACCACATGGGACCAACTGAGGGGGGCTGCCCAAAACCGGGTCCGCTGGCGAGGTGTTGTTACGGCCATATGCTCCTCAAGGAGTAGCAAGGAATGATGATGATGCCGTGACACATCCAACATGCTTCAAGGTAATAATCAGATACGGAGCTAGTCTTCCTTTTCCACTAGCCGAGATAGGATCGCACGCCAAAGATATTTTCTTGTATACAAGCGTGTGACAGTTGTTCATAGGTGTCTGTTGCATACTACTATTAAAGTAACACATTAGTGTGATACTAGTACCACCAGAGTTGGCGCTGCGTTTCACCAAAATCAGCGCCCTGGTCATGCGTTTCAACCAGAGGCTAGAACGTGTACTGACTATTCTACTGTACGCACACAAGCGCCGAAAAACGATTTATTGTTACTGTTACTGCATATAAGATTTTTAAATAAAAAGGAAATGCATAGAAATAATGGAAGTTGTTTTTCCAGAATTAGCGTGTTTTTGTTGTAACATTTACAGCTCAGAAGATGAAAGCTCGTGTAGTTGACGGAACCTCAGATGCAGGACGTGTGGAGATATTTTTTAATAGAGAATGGAGCACGGTGTGTAACAGAGGATTTGGACATAGAGAGGCGAAGGCAGCCTGCAGGATGCTAGGATTCAACAGGTGCGTAGTCTAACGATTTGCTTAGGTACTCTTTGTCAGCGCAAATCGTTGATTTATCTAGTGGTATTATCACAGTTCTAATGTGAAATTTAGATTTGTATAAACTGTATTTATTATAAATACTGCATACCTGGGAAAAATTTTTTAATGTTGTTTTATTTATCAGTTTTGTGGGTATTTTTGCTGGGATTAAAAAAGTTGACGTCCAAGCAATGGGCAGTACTGTGGGTAACTGTGGCCTTGGCAAAAATTGTGACAGGGGCTTAAACTTTCACAGACCTATAGACTTACCTTAGCCAACAGGTTACGGTCCTGCAAGAAATCGAAGACACCCACTTGATCTTCATCAGATAGATTGATGCAATACCAGATCCAGTTCATCCTGCTACCCGAAGCTTAAAATTGAGCGTCAAGAAGAACGAAGACAAATCCAGGCACTGACAAGGGCAGCGACAGTGACCTCGTATTACGAGCCTTAAGCTCATAAGAAAGAGCCGCTTAAACATCCCGCATATTTGCTTTGATTTAGAAAGGTTAAAAAACAAAAAAACGTGCAAAAAAGTCGTCAGATATGATACCATACCACAACTGTCCTCACGGGGTAGGTGTAGGAAGGACGACTTGCAGTCAAGCAGAGAAAAAGATTGCTAGGAAACATGAAAGAATCGACAGGGCGCAAAATATGTCATCGACTGCACAGGAAAAGTCAGGTTGGCAAGCCTCGTGTGTGCTGAATCTTATCTAGACCCCGTCCAGCAAATACGGGTGGCACAATTTTTTGCAAGTTATGATGATGACCATTATGCTGATCGTGGAGGTGGTTATAGTGATGGTAGTGGTGGAGGACTGCGGGGAGCGGTGAAGTCGCTTTTCTTGATGGGGAGCTCGTACAGTTTGTCATAGCGTAAATGCAAACATGAAATTCAATATTAACTTGACCAGTAAATCAGGGCCATGAACGTTGATATAAACGTAAAAATTGATTGGCATGCCAACAAATGTCATGTCCCTCCCAGATATCATCTAGCTCCATCTTTTGGCCTACGTAAGCTATAAATACATTAAATCAAATCAATGATGACTGCAACGGCAAAGATGTTTTATTTTTTGCCACTAATAAATTAACTCTATGATTTATGTAAATTGTTACGGATAAAGGTATCGATGTTGAAGACCCTAATTAAATGGAGCGACAAAGCATAAGTCCTATGTGCCTATGTCGCCGTCTATGGCTCGTTACGGGTCCTAAATCTGCGGTGCCAGCCTCTCCAATAAACAGAATCCTTGCAGTCACGATATTTCAACTAAACACTTTATTTACAAATATGTACAGCAGTCTCCACGCTTGCAAATCGGCAACACACGCCGGCAACTCGATCCATAACAGCACACGCGGCACTCCTGCTTCTCAAACACGCCTGACACAACTCTGGCCACAGCGACACACGCTGGCTAAAGGCGACACATGCCTGACACAACTCACTAGTGGCGACACACACCCGCAATAACTCTCTTCTTCTCCTTAATACCCAATCAACACTCGTTCTCACCGTTTATATACAAAGTACAAACACATATAGAAACATCCAGCATCTACTCGTCACGCATGCGCACACTCGCACTTAACATTCCAGGTATCATGGTTTGCGTCAGTCACACTCACGCACGCACCCGCTAGACTGATCTCGACGCGCTCGGTTAGAGTTGCGCGGCCGACCGGCAGGTCAAGCGGGGTCAGATACCTCATCAAAGCGCTGGCAGCACGGGGTGACACCTCACTCAGACCGCTACAGTATTTAATTCGCAACATAAATATATCAAGAATTTAAAAGATGACAATAAAAAATTTCAAAGTTCTCTGGAGAAAGTATTTGAGAATTAGTGCAATTTAAAGGGGTAAACTTTTAGAGACATATGAGTGTAGGCTTGTGCGCAAAACGTGTGTGTGTGTGTGTGTAATTTACAAATAATATCAATAATAACGATGATTTCTATAGCACCTTTCTCCACCATTAAGATGAACTCAAAGTGCTTTACACAAAGAATACTATACATACATGATAAATGCTAGCGGCGTACAGTCATCAATTCTGGAATCAAGGACGTACGAGGACAAGTGTTTTCCTAATGGGTTAGCTTTAGAATCACTGAAACATAGCTGAATTCTTGTAGTAAGATCATCAGGATAGTTTTACAATCACCATAAAAGCCAGATTCTGTTCAAGAATTTCTGGATTGAATCACGGAAGGCAATCAACAACATTTTGGGAAAAGTCATAGTCTGTTCACGATTGTAAAGAGAGTTGTGGGGCCAGTGAGACTCGCCCCTATGTATTACACCTCCGCTATGCAAATATTTCAGAGCATGAAGTACATCTAGCAAGATATGTGTGAACACTAGCTCTATACACAAGACATGTGTGACCACTAACTCTATGCACAAGATATGTGTGACCACTAACTCTATACACAAGATATGTGTGACCACTAGCTCTTTACACAAGACATGTGTGACCGTTAGCTCTATACACAAGATATGTGTGACCGCTAGCTCTATACACAAGGTATGTGTGACCACTAACTCTATACACAAGATATGTGTGACCACTAGCTCTTTACACAAGACATGTGTGACCACTAGCTCTATACACAAGATATGTGTGACCACTAGCTCTATACACAAGATATGTGTGACCACTAGCTCTATACACAAGATATGTGTGACCGCTAGCTCTATACACAAGATATGTGTGACCTCTAGCTCTATACACAAAATATATGTGAGCACTAGCTCTATACACAAGATATATGTGTGACCACTATCTCTATACACAAGATATATGTGTGACCACTAGCTCTCTACACAAGATATATGTGAGCACTAGCTCTATACACAAGATATATGTGAGCACTAGCTTTATACACAAGATATGTTGACCGTTAGCTCTGGTAGTCCTGTTGTAAAATAAGAAGGCAGCAGTTCACGGCAAGAACCAGAGCCCACAGCAGGCAGATCTGTCCACAGTTCAATGCAATGGACGAAGCTACAGTAATGTTGGAGAATAATCTCATGTTGTAACTTCTTGGTTAATACAACTTCTTTCTGTACATAAGAGAACTCGTGATCTCAGTTTTCTAGATCAATCCGTTTAACAGCCACCTGCAATCCTGTTTGCAAGTGCTGAGCTGGATGCACTCTGGTTGTATCTTTGTAATCATTGCATGTCAAATCATATAGCCGATAGACATGGGCTACACTGAATAATGATCACTTTTGATGATAATGGCTCACTGATGTTGAGAGTGACCTTGACCTTGTTTTCTGCCAGTGGTGAGAGGTGATGTCATAAGGCTGACTTGGTGTTGGAGAATCAGACAGTTGAGGTTTGGAACAAACACAATGCTTTGTAACTGATTTGTCTGATATAACTTTTGTCTGTCACTCTCGAATCTATGAACTTTACCAGCTTTTGTCTTAGGAAGAAAAATATGAAGTACAATACTCAGGTCAAAGGTGTGTTAAAGAGCAAAGGTGTGTCTTACAGCAAAAGCCATACACCACTATGTCATTGATCTTTGAAAAGTATATATTGTGAGTATCAAATTTAGTATTGCGAAATTGTGTGTCAATAGCAATGAAGTTGCGGCTGTAGGTTCAGCGAGATACGGACAAGGTTCAGGCTACATTCTCCTTCACAACGTAGTCTGTCAAGGAAATGAAACCAGTCTGGAAGAGTGCCGACACGATATGCTATACGGGGGCAACTGTTCTCATTCTCAAGATGTTGGTATCGCCTGTAATATCAGTAAGAACTACGAATCTTTTATAAAAACTTTTGCCAGCTCATTAAAATATTATTACTATTTCTTTTTCCCTACAATACTTTAAGACAATAATCGATGGATATTATAAAGTATGTGTTGAACATTAATTAGGAAATGTTAGAAAAAAAAGAATCACAGGCACAGCTTTAAACTGTTGATGGAGTTTTTTTTTATCATAACGCGGAATGTTGTTATAATAGTTTTAATATTTTTTATATTTTACAAAACGTTGATAAAGAAATGTGACTGAAAAAGAGATTGCTTATTTACCAAGAGAGGTTGTTTGTTATAAAACCACCAGGTGACCCGATGACAGCACGTGTGGTTAACGGGACGACAGAAGCTGGGCGTCTTGAGATCTTTTTCAACGGAGAATGGAGCTCAGTGTGTGGTGTGAGCTTCGGACAGAATGAGGCTCAGGTGTCCTGCAGAATGCTAGGATTTAACAGGTTTCTAATTCATTTGTATCCTCTGACAGTGCGTAAAAAAATTAATTGAACATTATGTTACTGTCATATCGCACTCGTATTCTGTTTAACTATAGTGTAGACAAGCCAGCGAGCGATATATATATATATATATAAGTAGCATATTCGTGTGCAACGTTGTCGATAATCTGGTTTTCGTGTTAGACACAGCTAGCCAAAAATCCTTTTATTGTTTCTATTTTGATTTTATTGAATCTTAAAAGGATTAATCTTGTAAGTTATGCGCTAAATTTTAAGAAATCATGCTGCTTGAATATATTAAAGACTTGTTCGATAAAAAAAGTCAAATTTATATATATATATAGTCCAGTTTGTAGTGCTAGTGTGCGAACATGTGATAGAGTTTGTGTTTATATATATATATATATGATAGAGTTTGTGTTTATATATATATATATATGCGTGTGTGTGTGTGTGTGTGTGTGTGTGTGTGTGTGTGTGTTAAACAGAGAGGGAGAGAGTACCATCCTTATATTACAGAATTACGAGTCTTTCAGCAAAAAGCATACACCACTGTGTGTCATTGTTCTTTTCCTAGCATAAATTTTGTACCAACTTAAGTATTGTAAAATCATCTGCCGACAGCAATGGAGCTGCAGCTGTAAGTTCAGCGAGATACGGACAAGGTTCAGGCCACATTCTCCTTCACAAAATAGAGTGTCAAGGAAATGAAACCAGTCTGGAAGAGTGCCGATACGATATGTTATACGAGGGCAACTGTTCTCATTCTCAAGATGTTGGTATCATCTGTAATATCAGTAAGTACGACCAATCCTTTTTTAATTTGCTTTTTCAGTGAAAATATTCTTACTATTCTTTTTAAAAAACCTACTTTAAGACGATAATCGGTGGATATTATAAAGTATGTTTAAAGGATTTAATTAGGATACGTTAGAATAGAATTACAGCCACGGCGTGAGACTGTCGATAGAGTGTACTTCATTAAAATGCACGATGAGTTTTGTAATAATTTTGACACTCGTTACATTTTACAAAACTTTAATAAAGAATTGTGAGTGAAAGGCGATTGCTTATTTACCAAGAGAGGTTGTATGTTATAAAACCACCAGGTGACCCGATGACAGCACGTCTGGTGAACGGGACGACAGAAGCTGGGCGTCTTGAGATCTTTTTCAACGGAGAATGGAGCTCAGTGTGTGGTGTGAGCTTCGGACAGAATGAGGCTCAGGTGTCCTGCAGAATGCTAGGATTTAACAGGTTTCTAATTCATTTGTATCCTCTGACAGTGCGTAAAAAAATTAATTGAACATTATGTTACTGTCATATCGCACTCGTATTCTGTTTAACTATAGTGTAGACAAGCCAGCGAGCGATATATATATATATATATAAGTAGCATATTCGTGTGCAACGTTGTCGATAATCTGGTTTTCGTGTTAGACACAGCTAGCCAAAAATCCTTTTATTGTTTCTATTTTGATTTTATTGAATCTTAAAAGGATTAATCTTGTAAGTTATGCGCTAAATTTTAAGAAATCATGCTGCTTGAATATATTAAAGACTTGTTCGATAAAAAAAGTCAAATTTATATATATATATAGTCCAGTTTGTAGTGCTAGTGTGCGAACATGTGATAGAGTTTGTGTTTATATATATATATATGATAGAGTTTGTGTTTATATATATATATATATATGCGTGTGTGTGTGTGTGTGTGTGTGTGTGTGTGTGTGTGTGTGTAAACAGAGAGGGAGAGAGTACCATCCTTATATTACAGAATTACGAGTCTTTCAGCAAAAAGCATACACCACTGTGTGTCATTGTTCTTTTCCTAGCATAAATTTTGTACCAACTTAAGTATTGTAAAATCATCTGCCGACAGCAATGGAGCTGCAGCTGTAAGTTCAGCGAGATACGGACAAGGTTCAGGCCACATTCTCCTTCACAAAATAGAGTGTCAAGGAAATGAAACCAGTCTGGAAGAGTGCCGATACGATATGTTATACGAGGGCAACTGTTCTCATTCTCAAGATGTTGGTATCATCTGTAATATCAGTAAGTACGACCAATCCTTTTTTAATTTGCTTTTTCAGTGAAAATATTCTTACTATTCTTTTTAAAAAACCTACTTTAAGACGATAATCGGTGGATATTATAAAGTATGTTTAAAGGATTTAATTAGGATACGTTAGAATAGAATTACAGCCACGGCGTGAGACTGTCGATAGAGTGTACTTCATTAAAATGCACGATGAGTTTTGTAATAATTTTGACACTCGTTACATTTTACAAAACTTTAATAAAGAATTGTGAGTGAAAGGCGATTGCTTATTTACCAAGAGAGGTTGTATGTTATAAAACCACCAGGTGACCCGATGACAGCACGTCTGGTGAACGGGACGACAGAAGCTGGGCGTCTTGAGATCTTTTTCAACGGCGAATGGAGCGCAGTGTGTGGTGTGAGCTTCGGACAGAATGAGGCTCGGGTGTCCTGCAGAATGCTAGGATTTAACAGGTTTCTAATCCATTTGTGTCCTCTGACAGCGCGTAGAGGAAAACTAAGTTAAACATTACGTTAGTGTTTTTAGAGAAGCCTACGATAGTCATCTAAATTGAGTATATTCGTTTAATTTTAGGAAGTATTTTTGTTTGAAGTGCTGATCTTTGAAACGTTGGTTAGATTATTTTTGTTTTCACGAACAATTAATTCTTTTATTTAGTAATTAAAATACGACACCTATAAGGTTATCCTCATCACAAAAATACAGGCGCTCAGTACATTTTATTACTCAGCCCCATATAAATTTGTATACTGACAGCACTGGCGCAGTAACTGTGAGTTCAGACAGATATGGTAAAGGAACAGGTCACATTCGGCTTGACTTTAGCAAGTGTAATGGATCGGAATACAGTCTGGTTCAGTGCGTTCATCAGGGTTTCTACACCACAGACTGCGATCACTTGAGGGATGTCAGCGTCATCTGTAACATCAGTAAGGAAGAGGAGTTTACATCAATAATGATTCTACTCTTTACTTTACTTGCAAAGCCTATCTTAGTAAATTTTGACAGGTAACATGGAAGGGTACCCGAGTAATGACTAGCCCCTTGATAAACTGACAACACTCAGTGCATTCGTGTGTCACATCAAAATGTAAAAGGAAAGGCGCCTTCAGTCAAGTAGTCAGAACGCTGTCAAACTAACCCAAATACCGGTGTGGCACAGCAAACATCCCAAAGTCGACTTGTTGTTATCAATGGGTATCTGACGTTAAATATGGTTGAAAAAAAGGTACAGAAGACAGGGGTAATGGGGATAGGCACCACTCGTAACAAAAGTCATTGTATAACCTTTTCCTTTACTGTACCTCTGTATTTTATAGCTGACTCTATGCTCTATACAACCGATTTTAAAAAATTATTTACCAGCAACATCTTACAATAGATACTTGGTAAAAAATTGTAAACGTAAAAATATTCCTTTGCAAATTCACGTTATGGCTACCTTTCATGTAGACCAAAATTGGTAATTAAAGCAGATCAGAACTGACATTTAGCGATATATAACTTTCAACATAGCTTAAATTCTTTTACAGTGTGAGTGAAAGAACTCTTTTCGTTCTAAACTCTGACATTCACAACTGCACCTCTACATGTTGACATCAACAGGTGAAAAGCACATTAGGGCCATGATAATGTTATTTGGGTATATCCGTTATTCCGTGATGTGGTGGTTTCGACCTTCTTCTGCATTTTATCCTTGAAACTGGAGACCCTGATTAAGGATAGTCTCGAAGATTTTACGAACTGCACTACTTGTTATTCTTTTGAGGAGATTTAATCACATAGATGACGTTGGCATATGAAAATTTATTAAAAGTGGAGTTAGAATCTTTCCAGACACAACATGATAGTACATAAGATAACAAAAAAATCTCGAGTAACTGAATTAAATAATGGTTAAGACTTTGTACTTACTTTGGGGCTTAAAGAGAAGAACCTTTGGAGAATTATGCATAATTTAATTTAACAGATCGTGAAAAGCTACGTTTAGCTGGACTGCCTCGTACCAGACTCAACATGGGCCGTGTGGAGATAGAGGTTGGAAGTGAGTGGCAAACAGTGTGTGTCTCCGACGACAAAACTGCGAGAGTCATCTGCCGAGAACTCGGATTTTCCACGTAAGAATGAATGAAAACAAAAATGAAATCAACCAACCATGCAACCACACACCCACTAATGCAGTAAGGTCTCAGAGTTTAAAGCTGTTGAAAATTTGCTTTGTTTTTACTATGATGTAGAGGCGCAGGAGTATTATTGGAAGGATGGCCACCTGGAAAAAGACAGAATGCTTTATTGCTGACGAAATTTGCATGCAGTGGCAACGAGAGCAGTGTCTTCGACTGCGACCAGACATCATTCGGAATAGAAAATGTCTGCAAAAACTTTGACGTGGACTGTAGTGAATGTAAGCTGCTTTTAGTGCCGACAAGGCATTTTTTTTGTTAGTATTTCGAAGAGACGTAAAAGCTGAAAGTTTTCATAATGCTTTTCTTAAAGCACTTGAATTAGTATTATTAATAAGCTATTAGTTTTTACTATTAGATTTGGAAGGAGTTTTGACCGATTCACGAACCTAACAATTAAATTAGGCGCCAAAGGTAAGAAGGTTCCATGGATAAATACTAAATACATCCTTCTATTATAAATGTGATGTAAGACTAGAAAATGATTAAATCAGTAATTCAAACAATATCGTGTAACAATTATAACCCTCAAGTAAAATGTTAGTATTTTAGAGAGAAAAAAAGATGAACAAGGACAAGTAACAAGAACACATTATATAGTTGTAATAACTACTTGGAAAAAGAATTGTTGCAATGGCTATTTAGCCGGACAGGCTAGAACGTTACTCAATAGGATTCCTCATGCACAAAATTCTATTTGACTTTTTTTGCTGGTTGTGTATATCCCGCTGTATAAATAAGCATAGTATAATAGACGTCAGCAATAATATATATGTCCACAAATGTTACAACTGAAATTTAGCTATTGCGAGCTAATTGATTAGTATGTGCATAAAGGGAGAAAAACACGCAAAGCAGTAGATGATAGCGTAAAAAGTTAAAAAGGCTTATAAAAGATGTGGATGCGATTCACAGAAAAATAGAAGTTCAGCTTCAAATTTAGCAAACGAGTGACACACAAACGACATGGCTAATGTGGGAGTGTGAGGGGTCAAAGGGACGAGATGTATTACAGCTTACAATATTATGACGACTTTCATTTATATTAGACGTCTACATATTAGAGATGCCGCATGTACTTACTTGTCACAATATAAGAACAGATGTAACTGGTAGACAGGGAAGGTCGAGACGGAAAAACATACAGACTTTAAAAGCTATTCTTCTAATAAAGTGGCAACAATGGTTACTATGTCCAACAATTTATTTTTCACGTAACCAAATTCAGCCGGCTACTTTTATTAATGTACAGAACCAACTAGCATATTCTTGAAACTTACTGGCTTTTCTCTATTTCTGGGTCTGCATTTTTACAAAATAATTTTTAAAAAAATCATATCATTTGGGCACGGGACCCCGAAAAGGTCTGAGTAGCGTGTGATTGCATAGGGGTGTATGTGAGTGTGAGCCTACAGTGACGGCCGCTTTTTCTTTTATGTAACAGTATCATTGAGATGTTCCACTAATATAAATTGTGGAGATAAGAGCTTAGTAACAGAGGAGAGTTTTTTTTGCTGCTGTTTTTGATTTTTATTCTGCAGCGCTTTCCCTCTTAACTGAGTCGAGGAACTTGGTGGTCCTCTTTGGAACTGTGTGTTAAGTCTTGACCAGGCATTTTAAAAGGGTGTAATTTATATACTTGTAAGCATGTAGAATTGAGTCTGTTTCTATTTTTGAATCTTTATGAGCCTGTACGTTTCTGACAGTGTTAATTTATTAACTGGGGAATATTTCATCTGTACAATTGTACATTTGAGCAGAGAGATTGTTAGGTTTTTAGGACTGCATTTTTCGGTCCTGGTGTCTTTCTTTATGAGTGTGTTTTTCGTATGTTGATAAGCTGGATCTTAACGGATTTTGACAGGGACTGAAGCTGGGAAAAACTCTTCTGTGTTCTTTACCTATTGCAGCCCCACCTTGACGGTGGAGGGTTTTCAGTAACTAAAGTGACAGTAACGATAGACTGTAGTTGTCAAAAAGGGAATTGTGACTTTAGTGTCCTCAGACTATGACGGGTGACTTTAGATTACTTAGTGAAAAAAGTAATTATATTAAGCATAAAATTACTAGCACTAGGAATCCATTTTTCTGGGTAGTAATAAAGGCTGGCAGCCTTCGACTTTGTGATAACGAAATTGTCAGCGCCGCTTCCCAAGCATTATTATTATTACTGAGAGGTAATGAATATTTAGATTACGATTTTTAATTTTATTTTCGTTTAATCTTTCAGCCCCTTCTGTTTATATTATGCCTGACGAAGAAGCGTATCCGATGACGGAGGGAAAAAATATAGTTCTAAAATGTTGGATAGTATACAACTATCAACGAGCGAACGACTTTACATGGGTAGAGACAGCGAATGGTCAGACTGTCGGTCCCCTTCTAATCTTTGACAACTTGACCAGGGCCCACAATGGACGCCGTGTGAAGTGCACAGCCAGCTTTACAGTCGATGGTCACAATCTTCTCGTAACTAGTGACGCGCTGGTACTGCATGTGTACTGTAAGCACATTCTGTAAAAACAAAAGATTTCTTTCAATGACATATAGTTAAGAATTTTTTTAATATTGATTTATAGTAAAAATTGACAGACAGGCAAACAGACTGGAAAAAATAAATAAAATGCTTTCTAGAGAGATGATAAAGTTCTATATATTGATAATTTGTACGTAAATTTTAATTTGTAATACAAATTCTATAGGCTTGTAGCCAGTTTGAATATCCTTGGTCCAATTGATTTACCTTCTCTCTGTGTGCGTATATATATATATATATACTTATATACATAAAATCAGCTTAATTGCCTTAGAGCATATGCACTTTTGCAGATAACCCTCTCATACGCGTAACACACAATGATAGCGGGAGAACATCACAGCAGGACCATTCAGATCATTTAAAAATCACACCAGGAGCAAATATTACGTTTTGGTGTGAAGCTGACAGCAATCCCCCACCTGCCTCCATCACGTGGTCTGGTAGATTAAACAGTACTACTGGGAAATTACTGATCACAGCCGCAAATCATGCGAGACACAATGGTGTCTACACCTGTACAGTGGTCACTAAAACAGCTGATGATGAGGAAGAACCGTTTTCACTGACGTCATCCTATCAGCTTACAGTCGTTGTTGAAGGTTGTTAAAAATGCAGTTTCTTTGTTGAATATTCAGTCAGTAAACTATATTTTGCTTCTTTGCACTGTATATATATATATATAGCTTTAGTCAAAGCAAAACCAAACTACATCATGAGACAAACATTTATGCGTTTCCGATTTAACATAATGAATTTCCGAACAGGTATTTCTTATCCTTTTTCAAACCGGATCACGGGCAGATTTGTAGGAAATTATTTAATTTCAAACTTCTTGAGCATTCGTCATGCTATCTTCTGGTGAAAGCTGCAGCTTAACGTCTACAGAGCAGATCGGAGGCAGGTAAGCAGGTAAGTCACTACAATTTGCTTCACGGGACTGAGTGAATGATAGTGATAATCTTATTCCATCTGTCATAAGGATTTTTATCTTTCGTGAAGAATTTTTACTTCTATTGAACATTTGTAAAGTAAATGAAAACCTAAAAAATTAAACAGTTTTCGAACTATTCAGAGATCTAACTACATTTATATCTAAACAAAGTCACTGTAAACGCTTCAGTGGGTTTAGTAATTTCAATACAGAAAATAAATAAATTGGTTACTATACATAAAATACATCAATAACGTATAAATAATAAACATTGTTAGGGCGAGTTGATTTTTGGTAGTAGTGTGTCTATCAATCATAAGTTTCACGATGTTTACTTTTCAGAAAAAGATCCAGAAAAAGAAACCCCACGACACCATCAAGTCAGAGGACCAACGCAGCTACCATTTTTGTCATTTAGAAAAACAAATATACAGCGTATATAAGATCATGGTGACTTGAGTACATCTTGTTATTTGGCACACCTTAGGTATTATCATATAAGCATAAACATTAAGGTCTCACTTTGCTCATTTTACATCGGATATTTACACAGGTCTGCGATTAAAAGGTTTTCTATAGATTTTTTTTATCAGTTCAGTCGATGAAATCATACGTTAACATAAAAAGTTAATAAATTTCAGTTTAGTTTCATTAATGATTTCTAGAAGCAATCAGGTAAAAATAACGAGAAGAAGTAGTAGTTGCTAGCAATTCGTTTTACGGCCTTCCGTAGAATTCTTCCTTTCGCATATGAATAACAAATTTTTTAGCATTTTTTTACAGTTTTTATTTAGATGTTAATGCTCATATCAGCAAATAGTTTTCTTTTTAAAAATCAAAACTGCTTTAGACATATAAAGTAAATTAATGTGAACATGGAACGTGGAACAAAGATGTATGTCAACTTGAATAAGATATATACCGTACCTATTACAGGATGAGGCTCAGTCCCTTGATGAGACTTCACAGACCGTGTATTCAGCACAAAGGCCTAAAGTCGCCATGGCAATTCGCTATTGGCAGAATGTGTCCCCTAAACAATGGGGTTCACGGGCGAGTTTATGTATTCATACATGCCATATTAGTCTAAAATCGGCTTTTACAAATTAAACTGTAAGTTAATGTTAAGAAGTATCGTATTATAAAAGGTTCGATTTGTTTGGTATATTTAAGTACGATAGTTTTCACAACAAAGCATCGATTTGATTACTCATACGTTTATCTCTGTAAGCAATGCTGAGACAATTTTAATACGAGGGATTTTATAAAGTTTCAGGTATTACAGAAAACAACCTAGCATCAAAGAGGATCAATAAGAGCGACCACATGAAGCCGCTCTGACCCGTCTATGACCGAGGCCATTTATTTATCAAAGAGGCTGAAGCAATTGTGAAAATGACATTAGTGTATAGATAATAGCATCTCTAAACATTATAGGGAAGTGGAAGGACAGTTGTTACAAATGTTTTATAAATGTAAGACTTCTCTCATACATTCATGAAATCTCATTCCAATATCGACTTTCGAAATCTTAATCTAAGTCTTCCATGTGCATGCAAATAATGGGCCAGCTAGATAGTTTAAGAAATGTATATCACATGATCCTGAGATTTCTTTTAGAATTCTCCTTTCAAACCTAAAACTTCTTCATCAATGAAGAAAGAAAAGAACTGACAATAAAGTTAATGAAATTTTACAACGCCACAGAGATAAACACGAGCAAATAATGGCCAACCTTTGTCATGTTATCTTTAGCTTGATTTTCTATTTCAATCACACCATTGATTAAACATTATGAATGTTTTGCTCACAAAAAGCAGCTTTTTGATACAGCTTAATTGCAAAACCCTATTCCAAGCACAAAAAATGCAATAACTGCAGTTGCCGGCGTTTAATTTGTGTCACGTGCGTTTTTCAATGAGGCCAATATGAATAACCTACCTGTCCTAGTATAAAAAAGAAAGAAATATTTGAAGCAACACCTGTGCTTTTACCTCAGCAGATATGCCATTAACTAGAAGACGAGCCTTTACAGCAATAAACTCTGTAACAGATGATTCATAATATTGGAATACTGATCCAAGATTAACAAACCTAGCCATTGTGTGGATTTTAGGATCCCAGTCCAGTCGTTTTTTCTATGCCATCAATTATAATAGTACAGTAAAAAGTACAAGGATAATTCTCTGCCTTTTTCTTAAGCATGTTTGAAAACTGCTGCGATATCCCAGCATATCTAAAATGCAATGTAATTAAATAATAAAAAAATGGAAAACTGAAATTTTTGTTTTCTTATTGTTTCTATTGTTAATCTAATTATTTCTTTATTTTCTTTAGTGTAAAGGACATAAATAAAAGGGCACCTACCTTTGTAAGGTAGCTTTGTGTTGTAGTGCTAGCTATTCCAAAAGAAAACGATCTGCTTTTGGTCCATAAAAATAAGCATTTCTGAAGGTTGTTTTTGCTCAATGCATTACGATGTTCTCTCCTAAATAGTTCTACAAATTATATTTACATAAATACGTAAAATACTGTAAAAAAAAGTACTAGCAAGACAGTCACTCACTTTCTCTGTCAAACACACGGACGCTCGCGTGCACGCGCAAGCACACACACACGCATAAACAAACGCACAAACGCACACACACACGCACGCACACACACACACACACACACACACACACACACACACACACACACACACACATCCACCTATTCCCATCAAATTTATGGGTACTATTATATATTATTTATTGAAAGAGAACCGTAAACCACACTAAGAATTTTTAATTTAAGAATTTTAAAAATGGACAAAAGGCAATGTATTTCAATCAATAAATGACTGTAATTTGTATCTAATGGTGTTTACTTTTATAGCACACAATCATTTGCTAAGCTTGTTCAAAAAGTTGTCTGCTTTCTTCCAAAATGCTCTCTAAAGTCACCATTGCTCTTTTCTCCTTTTTGGTTTTATTTCAATTGTGTCCTTACCTTATAGAATTCTTTCTACATAGCTCACATTTTCTTTTCAAATGATTAACTTTAATTGTGTGAATATGATCTTTATTTACAGAAGTGTAACTACAAATAGTCATTACAGTATTGGTAAACCTGAAACTCCTACTGTTAGTTTTTAAAGTAATCAGTACACGCCAACCAGTTACCTTAAGTGTCATCTTCCATGAAAAAAAACTGACAGCACTGAATACTCCTAGCAATTTGAATATGCCATGATTACCACAAGCCGAATTCCAGGACGAATCTCTTTTAGAGCTCTGAGCCACAAAGCTCTCCACAGCTGATCTGAATGTAACCTTAAAATATCAACACTGATAACACACCTTTGCATGTGAAGAAACATCATTTTAATTAAACGGATTTAAAGCGGGCAATATTCTTAAAATTAATTGATTATGAATTTAGTGAATATTAACTTAATAAGCTTCTGCAGTGAAATATTTAATGTTCTATAGTGTTGTAAACTTTATATTTATCTGAAATGTCTTTATTATATGTTAACACTATACCATAATATTAACATTGTATAAAATGTAATGTAAATTAATTAAACATATACATTTTGTCTTATTCTTCTCAAAATATTTTTAATGTAATTTGCATGTATGCTAAAGTGCTTTGGACCATTGTTTACATTCTTTTACAAAGTAAACAAAAAACCCAACCATCTGCAAAGCTTGAAGTCACCATTTCTAAAAATGATAAGAAATGTTTAATAATAATTTTGTCTATCCTGGTCAAGAACTTTGAAATCAACTCCATACTCGGTATCACCCAGTAAAACAAAGTAGCAAACAGGGGTAGTTTAAGCAAGCTAATAAGGCCCTATGATAACAATTTCTGAAAGGTTATTACAACTCAGAAGCAAACCATTAAGTAGAAAAAGTAACAGTTGTTCTGAAATCTATCTTATCTCGAATTACAGTGCTGTCAGAATAACTAAAGGTGCATTTCACAATGACAACACAATCGGGATTACATATCATTATCATTTTAATAAACTTTTTTGTTACAGCTTTTACTGTATAACATCCTGGTCAATTTGCCATCCCGTATGCCGTGCATACTTAAAAACCCCAACATCCCATTTTGTCATAGAAGAACAGGGCTATAATAAAGTTGAGTGAACGCCACGGAATGTCAGCTCCTTTACTCAGACAATAACGAATCCTTTCAACAGAAAACACAGCGATTGCATTAGCCTGCCCAAGTAGATAGATGCCTATGAAAGGATTTTACAAGACAACAATCGGAAATCCCTATGATCAGTAGCTGTCTACGGACAAGCAACGTTTGACGCCTACATCTAACAATACTGAGGACAAATGCTAGGCGGCGCAATGTTCACAGCCAGGGTGATAATTAACGCAAATACAGTGAATTAAACTCGGGTAAGGTAAACTGAGTAATACCCGAAGACTACGATTACAAACTTTGATTTAAATCCGTATAAACATTTACATCTCAAATCATCAAAATCGCGAAATAATCTACATCCAGTCATCATTGAAGATAAAATGATCCACTAAATTATCAACATAAAAAAGAGTTAAAATATAATAGTCGAAAAATTTTCTCCATACATCATTTAGAGTTCGCAACTCAAAAGCCAGCAAACTGACATCGTAAGTTAGGGTATAACAACATAAGTGAAATTTCTTTTAGAAATTATTTTAATGAACACTATCGAGAAATATATTATTCAAAATTAAATTCAAGCGAAAAATATGTTAAAGTAAAGGAACACAAGGGACTCGGTAACACGTACACAGAATTATTACTGCGGACTTGGCAGAACTTTGGACCCTAAGATCAAGGAACAACTGGAAGAAGGCACCAACAGTAACCAACTTGGAACACACACACACACACACACACACACACACACACACACACACACACACAGAGGCTAGACTTTCATGTTCATTATTGTGGACGTTTCACTCTCTGCCTCACACGCACACACACACGCACGCGCACACACACACACACACACACACACACACACACACACACGTTAGTTGCCATATTAAATGGTAAGCGATCATGAAATCTACCAATAATACGTACACTAAGATTTATAACAAACCGAAAGTAGAAACCAGTGCTGAGATGTCGAAGTGACGGGGATGGCGGAGGAATGGAAGTGGTGGTGTCTAATGAAGGCGTTGTAGTCAGGCGAGACACACACAGGATGCAAGATGTATTCTGACCGTCAAAGGTCAGACCGCTGGAACAGAACCTTCGCTCTATTTTTAGCTCACATGCATCCGCTAACACTTTTGTAGCCAGCAAATTACAGTCCTAAACTTCCTCAGTGTGTCTAGCTATTTATAGCATATTTTGAAACTGTTGCTATGGGGGACTTTGAATCTTGAGAACTTGTGTCTCTCAGGCCGCAATGGGGTCTCCCACGTCACTCGTCTACAAAAGTGTGTTTGCTCTAAATTTTTTTTTGTTTACAAAATATTACAAAGTATTTTAAAGCTAGTTGCTTTGAAACCGTAAACAGTAGAGAAAAACATCTCACAACGGGAAATATTTCAAGGTAAAATTCGAAGCTTCAAGTACCAGATTAGCATAATTGTTATCTTTACTCATTTACCAGAAGTTGATCTGTGGTTGCATAGTTCGAAAACTAAAACGATTTTGAATATAACTATAGACAATTATACTTCTAATGGTCTTTTCTAGCACGCTGGCTATATTGTGACGATGTTGGTTGAGGTGGTAACTGGAAAGGGAAAGCTGTTTTTATTTTCTTGTTCTTTCTCCTGGTATATGTGCAAATAAACACTTCCACATTTTCGTGATGGCTTCGTTATTCTTCCGGCTACGCCCAACACTTATAAACACGCGCACCAGCCAATCAGTGTCACTCCAGTGGTCCATCGACATTAGATGCTGCTTTCTTCTAGTTACATTCTAGTCAGTGTGCGCAGTAGAATATCAGACATACGAACCTTTTACGTCTACGGTTCCCGTTCATCGAACACACAACATCATGACCATGAGGGTCGCCAGAAGTTACTTAATATTTGCGTTGCTGGTGCCAAGTGTCGGTAAGTAGACGCTAGCATTACTGCACTTTAACCAGTTGTTAGCTATAGAATACTGCTTTTTTCGCGAGGTTCACTGGTTATCACTTCCTTCTCGCCTTAACTGCAGGACTGACAATATTAACCACAGGTACGAGTCGTCAAACGATACACCATGTTCGTCAAAATGCTGAGTCAGTACTTGTTTTCCGATAAATTACCAATGAATTTGAAAATACAATGGTTTTATACTTTTTATGTGTATTTTTTATTAATGAATTTCTTGAATGTATCCAAATCAGTTTTTTTCTCACAATTTCTGGACTTTCCCCCCTTCTGTTTACATTCTTTGTTTGCTGTAGTGTTCGATGATTTCCATTCATGCTTTTCATTTGCACCGTGTTTTAAAATGTCTCATATTTTGCTGTTCCTCATGAAGTACATAACAATATTAGAAATCTTGATAGTGTTTTTACTGTTCTCTAGACGAATAGGTCGCTTGTCTTGCCTTTAACTAAGAAATGTTCGCTCCAACAATGATCTAGATAATCATAATACTAATTGCTTTGGTTCATAAATTATCAGTAAAATGCTTAAATGTTTAAATGTGAGGGTGTTTTTGCTCGTCTATATGATCAAGGCTTCACAAACTGAGTTACGGAATTACTGTAGGTGGCACGCTTAGGTAATTTCATAATTTTCGCTGGACGTGGATGACAATTACAATTTGTAGCGCCTGCCCGAGTGCAACACCTGAAAGCTGGGATGTAGAGGGTGTGTTTGGTCTGAAGTGATATTATAGGTCATCTTTATGACTGCATGGTGGTACAAATCAGAAAGCTGCAGCTGTGTAGGTCCACTTATTTTATTTGCCTGGTAGATGACTCTGGCCAGACTTGACTTTGTCTTTGACGATGTAAAATATGAGAATGCTTTCAACAAATGACCTGTAGACAGTTTCACGCACACGCTGACGCTGAAGCTGCAAAGTTTCCTCAAAAGGTGAAGTCTTCTCTTGGGCTTCATGTACACTTAGTGTGCGTGATCACTAAAGGAGAGCCTTCTGTCTATCACTGTATCAATGTACTGAAAACAGGCATCCCTCTGCACATGCTGTCCTTTTAACTGAATTGTCGGGTAAAGAGATGAAAACTATCTCTTGCATCACATGATCTCGATAAAGGCCATCTCCTCTGTTCTTTCAACGTTCAGCTTCAGAAAGCTGCGGTCAAACCAGTCCTCCAGTTCACCCACGCAGGCCAGGTACTGTGACAGGGACTGCTCATCTTTGAGGCAGGCAACAAGACCTATGTCATTTGCATAATTTCCAATTTTGAGAGTAGCATTGTGAATGGTGATCGCATATGTGTATACAGAGAATAGGATGGGGGAAACACACACCCCTGCTGAGGATTGTCATGCAGAATCATTCGATTCATTGTACACGATTCTTTCTTCTTCCTCTATTTCTTTTGAAAAGGAGTTTTACTGTATTTTATACTAAAGTAATTTTACTTTGTAGTTCCCTGGCACTGCACTATATGAAAAGATTTCCAGGTGAGGACAGGTATACAATAAAAATAATAATTGAAATTTTCATAATATAGTTTATCTCCTTACAACAAAAGGTGAACAAAACACGATTATGCTTAATCTGGTCTGGCTCTAAAGCACTTCCCTTACCCATTCAGCGACAAAGTGTTCCTGACAAAAATAAGCAATAGCGCTTATACGTATTCTTCTACTACTAATGCTAAGGGAATGTTCCGCTGCAGCCCAAAACAGGATCTTTGAGCTGTACACAAACAGGAAATTAGCTGAAAAGGAGAAAGGAAGATAACACCGCTATGTTCTGGAACAGTCTCTAGATACAGAAGGCAGAAGCCAGAATAAGAGGGGCATGTACAAAGTTATTTGCCCAAAAAGAAATATTTTACGAGACACAAGGGGTAAAACGTATGACAACATTATTCCGTAGAAAATCTATTTTCTTTCCGGTGAGGAAGTTGACACTGGTATAATTTAACATAGACCAAGAAGGAAAAAAAACTCTTATTCTTAAGGTTGTGAAAATTTTAGCTCAGGAGTTGAGAGCTCGTATAGCTGACGGAGCAGAGGAGGCAGGACGTCTGGAGATATTTTACAACGAAACATGGAGCGTTGTGTGTGACGACGAATTTGGAAGGGAAGAGGCCCAGGTGGCCTGCAGGATGTTAGGCTTCAACAGGTATGTCATTTTACTTTGTTTTAGAACAACGTGTATCTAACCTCCCCATTTTGTGTGACATATGACAGTGTAGTTTATTTTTAGGAGGTTCCGAAGCGTTTTCCTGATGAACAAAAGGTTGCTGGTTCAAGACCCAGTTAGAAATATGACTGGTAAATTCATCCTGACCAACAAGAAGGTGTTTAAGAGAAATGGGAAAGTGATTAAATTAGCGGTAAATGTAACAGAGGGAGTTTTGCTTCATCATGAAGATGTTGTGCGTATGACATTCTGAACCATTTACCAAAACTCTTACTGTTAAAATATTGTTTAAGAATAATATAAATAGATGTATGCTGATTGTTGGTCATTACTTTAAATGATTTTAATTGTCTTATCATATATAACAGTTCAAAAGATAAAACCCACCTATACTCTGTTTTACTTTAAATGTTATAGACGTTCAAAGAAGCTGCACACTCCAAAATGTATATTTAGACTTATTGTGATGAAGGCATAAACAAAACACGACTAAGATGAATTTTTTATACCTGTAAGTAGTTAGGTTCAAATTTGTGTTTAAAGTTAAATAATATATGTGATTCGGACTAAACTCAGTACTGTTTTCTCACTACGAAGAAAAGATGATCACCCTTGATTTTTTTCATAACGCCCGGGACTTACCCTTGCTCCATAATTACGTGCGTGGTGCAAAGGTGAGACCAAAAAAAGTGAACAATCTGGATGTGTGTGTGTGTATGTATGTGTGTGTACGTGTGTTATGTGTGCGTATGGGCGTGCACGCGCCCATTATTCTGTTGTCTGACAGTACTGGAGCAGCAGTAGGGAGCTCAGACGACTATGATTTAGATGAAGCTTCAAGTGAAGGTTCAGGTTCAGGTTCAGGTGAAGCTTCAGGTGAAATTGTACTGAGGAACCTGCAGTGTAATGGTACAGAAACCAGTCTGGCACAGTGTCACCACAGAGGGATCTACACACAAAATTGCTACAGCTCGGATCATGTCAACATCATGTGCAACAGTAAAAAAGATTATACCACTTCTTCCGAATACTCAACATTTTTCTTATACTGTTTTTCTTTATTCTTACCTAAGTGCTTTGCAGAAACAAAAAGTAATCTTTTTTAAAAATTGCAGGAAACATTTCATGTTGTGAGATACTTAGAAAATCAAAAATACAGGTAGAAGAACCTCAGCCAGACAAGGCAGCACCGATGATTATATATTTAAAAAAATGCAACTTTATATATGTAAAAATCCACTAAGATCAAATTATAATAAGTAAAACAACAGCTAACTCAAGTTACAGCCCTTCCCTCTATCTCTTAACCTCTTCCTCGATCTGCCCATCTGCTGGTTATTTCTCCAAAATCGTCCATATAGGCCGCAGGCAGCCGACGAGAAGCGGACGTGTCTGTCCCATCATGTAGTATATAGGAGTCTCGAAAAATAACAGACAATGCAATAGTGTTAGGCAGTTGCAGGATTATGGTTTCAAAAAGTTTAGTACTTAATTGCTGGTGCACTGACTACCAAAACAAAAATGATATTTATTTTCAGTTTCTAAAATAAAACAACTTGACAACTATTTGAGCTGAAGATGAAAGCTTTTAATAATTGAAATCAGGATTAAAAATCTATTGCAATTGTATTTTCTCTTTGCGTATTGTTTAAAATAAGCTTCGAGTACCGAATATGTAATTGAGTAATAGTGTTTTTGATAGTTGAGTTCCTGTTCCTGACACGGTGAAGGCACCAATTTTTTTTGTATTGTACTCATATTTATATGCATGTATTGGTATGTTTGTATTTACCTCGACAGCATTTTCATCTCTTTTTTCCGTTGGATTTTATATATTGTTTTCTATTAAACAGACGAGCAATGCAGTTCTGGTTTCGAATCAGGTGTACTTTGAAGTTCATACTTCAGTTGCGACCTTAACTTAAACCTTGATAAACTCCTGACAATAACTTTTTTCTGTTTAATATATTGTCACTTTACTTTTTCGTCTCCTTGTATTATTACTTATAATGATAATAATGAAAAGAAAAAATCTATGGATACAGAGTTTAGTTTATTTTAAAGGAGAGTTTTGATATACAATTTCTTAGCTGAACAGACAATAGCACGTCTGATTAACGGGACATCAGCAGCTGGCCGTCTAGAAATATTTTTCAACGGTGAGTGGGGCACAGTGAGTGACAAGAGATTTGGAAAGAAGGAGGCGCAGGTGGCCTGTAGAATGCTGGGATTCAACAGGTAGGCGACTTGTTTTATTTAGCTTTTTGTCGAACACTTACTTCAACAATATCGCTAGCAGTGTTAGTAAGTAAGAAATAAATATTTAAATTGTTCTGCATTATAACAGAAAGTTATATTTTTATTTGTAGTTTATATCTTTTCATCGGAAGGATGATGATGCTCTGCTTTCTATTATCTTTCTGCTACAAACTTTCTGAATTTTTCTCCCTCGAGGCTCAAGTGATTGCTTACTTACACTACACTGTTATAGAAATCATGAAGTTCTTACTATGTCGAGAAGCTTAAGACTTTTATACACACACTGAGGGTCTGGGCACAGATTTTCAGTAGACCCCCTGATCGACTCCTTATTTCCTATTGTGTTTTGTGTTTGTGTTTATGAAAAGATTCACGTTCACGTTTTTTTATTCTAATCCCAAACCCATGGCAGAACTGGCGCAGAAATTGTCAGCTCACACAGATACGGAAAAGGTTCAGGCCGTATTCTCTTACACGTCATGGAGTGTGCTGGAATGGAAACCAGTCTGACACAGTGCAAAAACGTTTTTTTCTACCCTAACTACGACGGTTTCTCGAAGAATGTCGCTGTCGTCTGTAACATCAGTAAGAAAAAAAGATTTTCAACACTTGTAAATGTGAGCGTCCTACAAGTAACCGTGTTACGAAACTAAGAGTTAGTGGCTGAGGACCTTAATTTTTAAAATGTATTTTTTAAATAACACGTAGAAGAAAAAAGAAGAAGAGGCGTGCAAGCTAAAAGAGAAAATAAATTAAGAAAACGCAGGAGACAGAGAACCCCGAGTCCTGTTTCGTGGAAATAAGTAAATCAACAAATAAAATAGCAGTAAATTTATAAATGATGTTAGAAACACTTGTGCGAGCATATGTTTTAGTAAGGTCACATGAAATTGTTTAAAACTTTCAGCTGAACAGGTGACAGCTCGTCTTGTAAACGGGACGTCAGAGGCTGGCCGTCTAGAAATATTTTTTCAAGGAGAATGGGGCACAGTGTGTGACAAGGGATTTGGGAAGACAGAGGCGCAGGTGGCCTGTAGAATGTTAGGATTCAATGGGTATGTTCTCCGTTTTAGATCATTTACTTAAACTTTCATTAATTTATCGCCATATAGCTAGTCGTTGTAATAACAAACATCCTGCGCATCCTAATAGAAAACAAAATATTCAGTTGTGGTTTTCGGTGTTATTATTAGTCAATAATTGTGATGATGATGATGATGATGATGATGATGATGATGATGATGATGATGATGATGATGATGATGATGACGAATCTTTAACACAATGTTACAGAAAGATCGAAGTATAGTTGAAAGCACACATTATTCTTCTTTCTTGGTCTATTTCTTTAATTTTGCCATGAATCCAATGTTACTGAGCAAAAAAAAAAAAAAAACAAAACAAAAAACAACAAAAAAACAACAAAAAACAAAAACAAAAACAAAAACAAACAAACAAAAAGTATAAAATGCAGTTTGGGTATTTAGAGCAGATAACATGCTACAGAAAGTAGGAAGTTCTTTTTTGGACAGGCGTCTGAGACTGTGAGGACTTAATTAGGAGTTTTAGGAGCCGGGCACCAATTTCAAACGTCGTCGTGCAATTTAGGAACATATTGCTTGGTGATATATTGCATGTTTGTGTTAATGAGAATATTCAGTTTTTATTTCTGAAAATATTGTATTTGTTACTTTTTGAAAATTCATTGCAGTTCTGGAGCAGAAGCTGTGAGCTCACACCGTTACGGTAAAGGTTCAGGACACACTCTCCTTCATGTCAAGAAGTGCGATGGAATGGAAACCAGTCTAGCTCAGTGCAAATTCGTGCATTTCTATCCATATGGTGGCGTTCAATCCGAGGATGCTGCTGTCGTTTGTAACATAAGTAAGGAATGGGAAATATTTGCTACAATGCTTATTATGATTATGCCATTAAAATTTTCTTTGTTTTCTCTTATTTTTACAATCAGTGGTAGCTGTTGGACAACTTTAAATGAAAAAAGAAAAAAACATAAAAGAAGCGAAGTTTAACGTTTACTAAGCCCTTTTCAAGGCAGAAATAATCACCATCATCAATTAAGAGAGCTGAAGACAGTGGAAACAAAATATGAATCTCAAAATCAATAAAAAAGTGAAAAAAACCATTGTTGTTTTATGAAACTGCCAGCTGAACAGATTGCTGCACGTTTGGTCAACGGAACGCCCGATGCTGGTCGTTTGGAGATATTTTTTAATCGACACTGGAGTACAGTCTGTAACGAGGGTTTTGGGAGAAAAGAGGCGCAGGTAGCCTGCAGAATGCTTGGATTCAACGGGTGTGTAATAAAGCTTGTTACCTGACATGTCTATAGAACAAAACTAACAAGGAATGATTCTAAAAAGGAACCCAACATGTTCGTTATATCTGTAAGTGTCAGTGTCAAATATTTTCTTTGCCATGTGAGATTTAAGCTATGACCGCCTCCTGATTTTCGATTTGTATTTTGATTTCGATGGAAGTTCTGCTTAGTAAAAGTTCCCAAAACCCCTACTGTAGTCCAGATATCTATATATATATATTTATTTGTAACACAGAGAGCATTTGTAACACTTCTGTATCAAAGCCGCGTGCAATATTACATTTAGAGAGATACACGCACAATATCAAGCACACACACACACACACACACACACACACAAGCACACACAGACACGCAGACTCACTGACTGTCTCTCTCTCTTTTCATACACACAACCACCACTACAAGTCAATCCCATGTTGTTTCCAATTCTTATATCGCAAAAAGGGAATATTTTGTTTGGCACAATCATCAACTCACTTTCCAAATAATCAAAACCTTATATCTAGGATACTATTTTGTAAATAAGTAATCACATTATATTACTTCTGTGTACATCTTTGACTTTATTTCATCTTTTTGGTTACGTTTCATAAACCTGTATATCAACAGAACTGGGGCAGCAATTTTGAGGTCCGAAAGATACGGTCAAGGTTCTAGTTACATTCTGCTCCCCATGATGGAGTGTAATGGAACGGAAGACAGTCTGGCGCAATGCAGTCATCCGCTCTTCTACACCAGCGGCTGCGATCACTCGCAGGATGTCAGCGTTGTGTGCAACATCAGTAAGGAAACTTTAGCCACTACATCTGCGCTTCTTATTATCGCTAATGATTAATGACACTTTTGAACTTCTTATTTGCGCTCCTGGAAATAAAGAAAGGTTAGGCGACCGAAAAAATGAAATCAATCTGTTATTAAGACTGATAAACATTAATTACGCAATAATCATGTGAGCACATAGTAATTAGGAAATTGTGTCTCTATATGTTTATAGTTCATTTATAATTCGAAAACGGTAGATAAGTAAACAGGCCGAGAGATAGCTTAGTAGTTACAGACATACAGGCAAGTAGTTACTTAGGGGAACAGCTTGATAAGTGAACAGGTTGAGAAGGCATATAGGCCTGTCAAGCGGCAATGTGGACCTGCACAAAGCAACCGATCTACTAATTAACGTTTGCTTATGAATTCTTCATCTGTCCACTTTAGTGTCGATCTACCTTCAAGGGATCTTATAGGCGGTCTTAGACCCAGTCTTTCCAAGTCACACATACGATCTATAGCAGCTTACGCCGCTTTTTTGTTGTTGAGGGAGGGAGACGGTCCTGGTGGCCAATGAATGTGCCAACCGTGCTCCATACAAAGCCATTCTACTATTTTCTGTACGAGATTTGAAGTCTTCTCAGGCACTTGTTCTCGAATTCCTGGATTCTCTTCTCGTATTGTCAAGTATCCGTAGAACCAAGGGAAATAATACAAATATTTAGCTTCAGTGCCTTGAACAGGGTTTTATCAAAGTTCACTTTAGCATTATATGCCACAGCCCCTTTTGCTAAATCCAGGTCTATGGCATGTAGTTTTTTTCCTGTTTGCTTTTTCATTTCTTTTGAAAGAATATGGCTAGTGATCGCGTCCATTCTTTGCAACAGTATTTGTTATCAGGTTTTGGCTCAAATAGTTTCAAACCTTTGCTGTGTCTTTCCAACCCTGTTTGAGCGGTTGTCAACTCCAGACGGCTTTCTTCTCTTAACTATGCGTAGTACCCTTAGCATTGTTAGTTCTTCTTGTTCTCTTGCTTCTGGTTTTTGTTTGCAGGACGTTGGCATCTGCCCTTAGCTGGAGTTTGTATAGATTGTTGCAAATATTCAGTCAATTGGCTTAGTACTGCAGTACTTTCTATAAAGGAAGGGTCATTGCTGTTTTCGATTTTTTAAATCATGTTTACATGCTGTGGTAATGGTCTTCAATAGCTGGTAGTCATTCTTTCTTACCCAATTCCATCCCTTTTCTTCAATTTGGCATTGAACCTCATCGTCTAAAAGTACAATCTCCTTCTGCCCTTTTCCGGATAGATAATTCTTCTTGAACTTTGTTCGTGACGATATCGGAAGCGTTTGGGTCTTGCAGTTTTTCTTAATCAAAGCAAATTTGGGGATTTGTTGAGTTAGGTTTGCGTTAAGCATTAACTTCAACCTCGTTTACGACAAGGTTATGATCGATGTCCTTGTCAGCGTATGGTAAGGACCAAGTTTTAACCTTGTTAATGCTGGATTTAAAATGCCTTAGCAGCAGAATAATGTTGACAGTGGGTCTAATCATAAGCAAAGTACTGAGTTGTTGTTCTCGGATTCTCGAGAAACTAGTAACATTATTTATTTGAATTCTTTTCAGTGAATCTTCATTTGAGCTTAATGAAAACAAGAGATGTGAAAAAGATTGTTGTATTTAAACAAGATTGATTGTAGTAGATACTACTGTGACAGATCGTGAAAAACTGCGTCTAACTGGAAAAGGTCGCACCAGATTTGACATGGGTGGTGTGGAGATGGAGATTGCAAGGGAGCTGCAAACAATGTGTATCTCTGAAGATAAAGTCGCGAAAGTTATCTGCAGACAGCTCGGCTTACCATCGTGAGAAAAAATTTTATTTGTTGTCAACTGAATTTTTGGACCATTATTAGTGAGGACGATTGTGACTGCAAAATCTAAAATAAAAATAAATTGTTACTTTAGCAGGAAATCAATTACTTCTTACTTACACACACACACCCATACACCCCCCCACACACACACACATATACACACGCACGCACGCGCGCTCTATCTAAATTCTTTCATCCGCAAATGAAAAGCATGATTTATCTAGTGGAGGACAATCGCAGTTATGGTTTGGGACCACAAGTTGGTTTTAACTGCAGAACAGTGACAGTGGGGGAAGGGTATAATGTTCTTATGTTCTCTAGAAATGGGCCTACAAACACTTTGCGTAAGAAGAGGTGAAAATCACTGTCACATTATATACTGGTATGCTTCAATAAGAAATAGTTTCAGATCTTTTTATTGGCTAAGGCTTGCAAGCTGTAAACTAATCCGTAAACAATGCCGACTTTTGACCATGAAATTTGGAGACGTGTAGCTTAAAAACAAAAGGAAATGTTCACCCAGTATGTTGCACAAGTGTTCACTTAGTCGTTAGAAGATAAACTTGTACCACTAAACCTTAAAAATAAAACTGAGATTTATTTTAATATCATATGAATACGTATTGAAAATATCTTAAATGTCCTAAATTTTCTGTTGGTAATCATAGACGTGCACCAGTACTCACGGAGGGATGGTCATTTGGATCCAGACGTAAAATTCTGTTGATGACAAATTTTACATGCAAAGGCGACGAAAACAGTATCGTCGACTGCGACCAGAGTTTATTTAGTAACGGAAGGACCTGCAGTGACTTCGGTGTCGACTGCAGGGAATGTAAGTTCCTTTAGATATGTGTTGACTTTCATTTTTTGCGTTTCGTTAAACTAGAGTATTATTCTAAGGTTTCAAAAGAGAAATTTTGCATTTTGATGTTTTTAGACTTTTATATTAAGACGGAGAGGAGTTATTTACCAGAAAAGTATTTCGTCGTAACTAGTTTACCTTTTATTGTAAAAAATGCAATTCACAAGACCTAAACACAGACATGTTTAAAGCGGGGACTGTTTCACAGATTAATCCACGGACAATTGTCTTAGTTCTCTAATGAGGATTGACTTAGCAAGCAAGATGGTATGGCCAGATATTTAGATGGGTAATATAGTGCAAAGACTGACAAACTTACAAACTTTATTTTTCTATTGTGCATCTTCGTTTCGTTTTCAGCTCCTTCTCCTTTCATTGTACCAGACAGTGGTGTATATCCGTTAATAGAGAAAAACAGTAGATTGCTAATATGTGGGATCTCAAACATATATGGACGTGTACCCGAATACACATGGGTAGAGACTGCAGGTGGTCGACCTTCTGGCGACATCCTAATGTTTGACAGCCTGACAAGGGAGCACAATGGATGCCGAGTAAGGTGTACGGCAAGCTATGTCAAGGATGATGTCAAGCATTACCTGTCTAGTGACACCCTGGTATTACAGGTTTACTGTGAGTGCATTTTGTATACCTTTGTACTTTGTTTAGGTAATGGCTTGGAAAAATGAGCAAATAGACTTAAAGACAGACTAATTGAAAAATAAAAGATACGAAGACAGTAAATTAGTGCTTGCTTGATAGGTAAAGATACATAGTAGGTGTTTGAAAGACACTCACATACTTTTCTCAAAGCTTCGTGACTTTGCAGATACAGATATAAAGGTAACACGAAAGTACAATGGGAGTACACTAGAGGCCTCCCCAGATCAACTAGAAATCACCCCAGGACAGAATGTAACGTTTTGGTGTGAAGCTGACAGCAACCCTCCCCCAGCTTCCATCACGTGGTCAGGAAGAGTCAACAGCACGACTGGGGAATTACGGATCATAGCGGCAGAGCACGTGACACACAGCGGTCTGTACACCTGTACCGTCGTCACACAAGCAGTTGATGATGATGACAGACTTCCATTGATCTCATCTCACCAGCTTACCCTAATTGTTAAAGGTTGTTTAGTCTGCATTTATGATGAATATTTATGAACAGTTTTTCATGTAAGTCAGTTTTCAAAGCAAATACACAAAAATGGCATAATTTCCAGTTTCATGTTTTAAATAACCGCCCGACATACGGACTAAGTTTACGCGATGTTAATCAGCCCTCGTCACACTGGAGGAAAAAAAAACGTTTGCTTTTACAAGTTGGATCTAACACAGGTGAGTCAATCTGATTCGCTATCGAAAAATGTGCATGGGTTTTGAGTAAATCGTGAATTATATATTTAAATATATTTATTGCACCAGTAACTTATATTTCTTCTTTTAAATCTTTGCAAGAACCCATGCAACACTATTTTCTGGGAGATTATAACAGCATTTTATTGGAGTCGTATAAAACGCTATTAAAGTAAAACATTATAACGATGCACAATGTTATGATACGATGTGTTATGTGAGTATGTGTCGGCGTGTTTGTGTTGACTTTGATTTAGAGTTTGGTTGTATGATAACAGAATTTTTATTTGTGCAGATTGGTGGAGTAATCCTCGTTTTCAAGCGCTCCTTACCCCTGAACATCAAGTAGAAATAGAATTACAAATTGTGTTATAACAGCAACGCGATAGTGTTTAAATGTAGATTTAATTTTTGAAACAGATTGACTACTTACCATGCACATTGAACTACGAAGAAATAATCATGTAAATTTTACAAAAAAATATGGTTAAGTTTTTTCTCCTTTTGCTGCTCATAAACTGAACGTATTCATACATCAACAAAGTTGGTCATAGAAGTTTTATGCGGAATGGCAGGCATGAAAAGGTTGGTTCAGACGCTTATATTAACTTATTCCTTTATTGTGCCCCACGTGGGCATTTCTCAAAAAAGTCTTTGAGTAATGTGCCAGATCTTTGCAACGCAGTCAGACTGAACCCCTTAGTACTTAAATTTTTAGATGTTGCCCGTTTACTTAACCTTCCCGTTTCCGCAGGGAAACAATGCAGTCACCTTCAATTTGGAGACGGGAGGGTGAGAGCAGCATACAGTTGCTTGACAGTAGGCGGGAATCACAAAGTCGCCAAAGCTGTGATGATGATCAGAGAGAGAAGGCACAACACAGCGGTTCGGTTAATTGCGCGCTAAAATTTCTTTGTGACTGGTTCCTGACCAGCTACTGCTGTCTCGCTCGTATAAAGGCCGAAAACTATTTGCCTCACTCCCCCATCTTGTCTCTTACCTTTGCTTACATACTTTTGCTATACCTTAATTCTCTATTTCTTACTGCTGCTTTCGAAAATGAAACTAGGATTATCAAACATAATTGATTGATTATGGAAATTGTTCAACTTCCTCCTATACTTCCGCAAATGACAGTATCTTCAAAAGACGTCTTCTAGAAATCATGTTGCTGTGCACCCTGAACCTTTATAGATTTTTAAGTGTTCTCAGTGTTATCAACATGGCAGTGTCAGCCAGCTTCTCTGCTACAAAAGGATTGCCTGGCAGCCAGGAAGCCAGCATTTTAAAAGGCCAACTATCGGCAGTTGATGTGCAACAACAGCATCACCAGGGACCTTCTCAACTTAAAAGGGCATATATTTCTAATCATTATACTAAAACAATACTTTCAGTAGTCAGGCTGCTTAGCTGACATCGCACCATTTTAAGAGATTTTTAAATACTGCAATATGCGCCGTGATCATATCAAAGGTAATTAGTCTGCGAATCCCATACATTTAAACGAGATAACCATATATTAAGATATTTGATAATTCCTGAAGTTTTTCATTCTGTTGTAACTAGATGTCTCCTCTTTAATCGTGAATATCATAACGCATTCTTTTGCCCCTTGTTCACACTATGTGCGTATTGTCTACTATGTATTGTAGAGATAGCTGTTTAACTGATGATAATGTTTTACTATTTCTTATATTTTACAGAATTTGTGCATTCTCATAATTTGATGCAAAAGATATACTAAAACTGACACTTTAGATCAATGACTGTCCCTGTTATTTGATTTCTCGTTGTGTTTTCTGTATTTGTTTTTAGTCATTATCTGTGCTGTTGTTTCATCCTTCGTAGTTCGTATGTAAATTGTTTGTTTTCCTGTCCCTTTGTATGTTGTACATGTCTCACTCTTATTTCTAAAAACTAAGAACATGCTCCTTAGGAGTGTAAGTATGCGATTTACACATTTTTGTATTGTTTTATTCTAATAATTAGCAGTTCACTTTAATTTGTATTTAATGTTTTATTGACATGCATCTAGGTTGTCTTTTTCTTCTTAATTGATCATTCTCAGTGTTTTTTTTTTATTTCAGGTGCAATCTCCAATGGCCTCAGACACAAGAAAGCTGGTGAGGACTCTCTCAGCACAGGAGGGGCTTTGACTTGGCATCATAAATCCTTGAAGATGTATCTATTTTTTCATTATTTCTGTTTTGAAAAATAGTCAAACAGGTTTCAACGTTAGTTTATGGATTCCGCCTTAAATAAAACAAAATTAAAAAATCATTAGTGTTTACCTGTAGCCATAGGGACTGCATCTAAGTAAAAAGAATCTACCAAGTGTTATTATAAAGATTGTTAGGTCTGGCGTCATTCTAAACGTAATCCCTTAGTTAAAGATCATTCTAATGGTAATGACAGTTTTCAAAGTTTGAAGAAATAGAAGTGAAAAAAAAAGATTGTGTGAGTGTAGTCTCTTTAGTTACATTACTTTTAGTGGGAAAATATGGAATCTAAAAGACATTATTTTTAACACATTCACTTCTCTTTCTCTCATCTTTTGGTTTTTGTTGCACACACACACACACACACAGCGGCACACACACACAGCGGCACACACACAAACTAAATATGGCATTTGCAGTTGCTACTGAAAAACTCAGATAAATTCGTATTTGATAGATAATCTTTACCAAAACTTTATTTCAAGCAATAAGAAAGGTTTTATGGATTTCGCCGGTTATTGTGTGCTTATTATTCCCAGCTTTATTTGAGCATATAATTTATCGTTATTAAAATATTTTATTGTTAGAAAATAGATTGTAAAGTTAATAGTCGTCTGTGCTTAAAATTTTTTATCTTAAATATGTTGTCTGGGGTTAAGAAATGCATCTTCAATTGGATCCTGTGTCAGAATGTGGTTACCTTTTAACATCTGTTAAATGATCTTAAATTTTGAAAGGTTTATGACTATACTACTCATGTATACGAGCACTTTTTTAAGCACAAAATGTTAAGATGCTACAATTTCTGCAATCTAAATAAACTTTGTAAAATGTGTTAAATATGTTGTGCATTCTAATTCCTGAATCCTATTATCAGTTTGAGTAGAATTCATTTTGCATATTTCTGCGAGGTTACTCTTTTATTATCATTATTATCATTGTAAATATTCCCAGAAAGAGTGCCACATGACTTTTTTTATAAACACAGTCTTCAATTATTTGGGAAGCATAATGATATTGTGATCTGTCCAGAAAGTATACAAAGGATCTAATGTGTCTATCCAAATTTAATTTTTAAATAAAAGCAAATCTTCACCAAAACGTCTTTCTTTTTTGCTTTGTGGTAGTAGAAAAGTTTCAGTACCGTGCTTTTTGACATTCTTATAAGTCTTATCGTGTAAATATTGCCAGACTATAATTGGAATAAAAAAAATCAGAAAAAGAAGAATTTTTATGATAACTAGCTACAATCAAAGCAATCCTGAATGGCTATTAATAATACAAAAAACGGCAGTTAAATGACATGATAACCAAACTACACAGTATAAGTTTGCTTATTTGTTTCGTTTGTTAATGAAACTAATGCCTCTGATTCGACGCACTTGCGTAAACATTGTTTAGTGATGTGTTTTAATCATTTTCTACGGAACAAAATTACAAACAGTCGAATCTTATTTTGTTGGTTAGAAAATTGTTGAAGATGTACGAGGTAAAACCAGAAAAAATGCGAAATAAGTAAGAGTTTTCTATCGTTATACAAAAGTTATCATATGGTGTTTAAAAAAAACTACACATGCTCAGCATCTAAGAGTCTAAGTCTTATTGCTTAGGTTTATTTTAAATGTTGTAAAGGGAAGATTCCCATAAAAATATAAAAAATGTGATATAGTTAATAAGCATCAAAATCGACGACATAAAATATATGTCAAGTTGCTTTTACCGAAAAAAATTTAAATACACACAGAAGAGATCATTGATGATGTAGATTTATTATATAACAATCTCAAAATCCGCGTTTTCCGACAACCATGAAGTGTACAATTATAGCATTCATTTACGTTTTCATAAAATGTTTATGAGATTATTGAAAGCAAGTAGTTCTGTATCTTTTGAAATTATTGTGACATTCTAAAAGAAATACTATAGCATCTCATTTGCTGATTTAGGAGTAAAACGTGGAAATTTACTAGGAAGAGGACAATGTGAATGCCACATGGAATTTTGCATGCATACATCTTCTCGAAGAGGAATCAAAATAGGAAAATTAAAAGTTGAATAATTAATTTTAATAATTAGGGATTTAAAGCATCAAATATCCCAACATGTAAACTGCTATTAACCTACAGAATATCTCTGTATAAATCATTATAAAGGAAAGCTGAAAACAAACCCATACGTCAGTACAATATACAAACTGTTATCGCTAACTTACAGACTTGATCTAAGACTTTCTTGTATTTACATAGAAAGTGTCATATGTATTTCCTAAGCAACCTCCGTTGTGAAAGAAATTTCTTTTCACTTTGAAAAAAAAAACTGACGTTTCTTACGAGACATCGAAATGGATATCCGCGTTATATAAGGTTAGGCCCTCGCAGAAAGGGAGACAACAAGACCCCGTCGAAAAAGTGGTTGACCAGCTATTATGACAACGTTGTGAAGTCAGGCCGTGAGGTACCCTGGGGGGGGGGGTCACTTGATAGCCCACAACTGCCACACGCTGCACGCTGCATGTGTGATGAAGTGATGAAGTAGAAGACAACAAAGGTCCAATGTATGGACGATCACTGTAAACATCTACTAAAGAGCTTAAAGACACATTAGCGTGGGTTATGCAATAGCAACTTATACTATCAAAAAAAACTTCTACCCGGGAGGGGATCTCGACGGTCGATTCCGGCAATTCCCACCAATCTTACTATAGGTGTTACGTGTTGATGAGTGAATAAACACACGCACACAAGCAGGCACGCACACAAAAGAGTAGCTTCCACCAACTTCCTGCCGCCAACCTTATTGTCTCCCTTGCATCCAAACGCTATTGTTTACTTAGTTTCCTTAGACACGAAATAATTTTTGCTTTGCATTACCTCCCATTCACACACAAAACATCATCACCACACATTTTACACCACAGCTTTTAGGACACGGAGGCATCCGCGACAAAAGGATTGTGTACTGTATTACTGCAAGCACTAACACATGAAAGCGAGAATTTAAATCAAGTCACATAACTGACGAGCCTCTTCTAGTGGAAAAATAACAAACATTATGTAGAGATGCAAAAATAGCAAACAAACAAAAAGCTAAACTGTTATGGTGGACGCTGAATTCGGAATCAAAAGCATTCCCTTTTCTTCACCACAGGGGAGAGGGTCAACCAGTGTTAAAGAATTTCGGTCCACGAAGCGAAACGCACATCATGTTGCTGAAAGACGTTTCAAATAGCGTGAAGCTTGTGTGTTTGCTTTGAAAACAACGAAGAATAAAGTTTAGTGACGTTTACTTACTTACTTACTTAATCCTCTTCGTACTTAGGTTGTACATAAGGCATCCACTAGAGACCTCCATCCTTGTCTGTCGGCAGCAAGTCTGGCTACTTCGCTTCAGGTCAACTTCTGGTCCCTGAGCTTACTCTCCACTGACCGTCGCCATGTTTCTTTTGGCCGGCCACGTCTCCTCTTGCCATCCAGTCAAGGGCTATTTTGGGGGGTGCCTCTGGTTTCATTCTGCACACGTGCCCGAGCCATCTCCATCGTCTTTTTTTAATTATGGTTGTTTTAGTGACGTTTAGCTTTTTAATAAAAGTGGCATGCTTAATCCAATCTTTCACAGTAATAGTCATCTGGTACAAGAATGTGAGTGAGAGACGTTCATCATCATCAGTTGTTTTAGTGGATACGGTACAGGTGTAGACACCGCTGTGTGTCTTCTGCTCTGCGGATATGATCCGTAATGTCTTAGTAGTGCTGTTAACTCTCCCAGGCCATTCACAGAAGCAGGAGGAGGATTGCTGTCAGCTTTGCATCCAATAGCATTTCGACCTTGAAAGATGTAAATATCTGAGGAGGTTTCATTTGCTTTTTTGCAGATTGCCATCCCGTGTGATAGTGGTGATCGAAAAATCTGCAAAAGTAAAAAAATGTCAGAAACAATGTTAATATCTACGTTTTTACAGTATATTATCATGCTTGCAATGGACTCTAGAACCATAAATGTTTTTATGTCTAAGTTTTCATCCTCTCTGTTGCATTAATGTTAATACTTCCATCCCAAGATTATGGTTATAGTTTTCGTGTTCTAGACGTTCAAAGTTTGATTGACTCTGAGTAAACATTCATTTAGTCAAGAATAAAACTTTGTTCCATACCTGTTGAATCCTAACATTCTGCAGGCCACCTGAGCCTCTTTCTATCCAAATCCAAGCGCGCCACACACTGTGCCCCATTCTCCGTCGAATGATATTTCCAGACATCCCGCCTCCATCGTCCCGTTACCTAGCCTTGATCTCATCTTTTCAGCTGGCAGTTTTGTAGTATAGAGAATACTTTGGTAAATATCTTTAAATTTCTCTACTTCAATTTAAAAAAAGTTTTAACAGTTAAATCTTTTGAAATTACGAAAAGTTAAGAACAGACTGTGATTTGCACTTAGGTCTGGATATTTCAGTATATCTCTACATTCCTAAATGACAGATCCGTGAAGACACACAGAGCGATTGCATGAAGGAAGCTGAGCTAAAACACTTGTCTGTTAATGTGCAAAATATCACGACGAACAAAGGGATTGCAGAGATAAGAACATTGCAGGATAGCTTACAATAGTCAGAATAGTACAAAACATAGAAAGAAAGATACAGTGTAGTCTAGAAAAAAAAATACAGATTATATTTTCGTCAAACAGTTTGCACTAAGAAACATTCTACGTGTCAGCAAATTAGTATTGTTGCATCACCTTGAACCTACTAGCGGATCTGTTGATAACAAGTGATGGTTTACGACTAGACTCTTGTATCTGCCTTTCATTTACTGCGTGTTTAGTGCCTCTCTGTAAGGTCTGTGTGTACACTTTATACCTATATTTGTTTATCTGTTTTGCATGCTTATAAACAAACACATATCCAATCGAAATGTATGTATAACTTTAATATTCCAAAATTATTTGTCCAATAACTATCAAAACTGTCTCACTTAACTCAGGCATAATGATCTTTAAGAGATGGAGAAATAATATTTCTTACTAATGTTACAAATGATGCCGACATTAGGTCGACGACAAAAGAAGGGAAAGAAAGTTGCGTGACTGCACTGCGCCAAGCTGGTTTCGGTTCCCCGACACTTCAAGTCTTCGACAATAACACTATGGCTCCTCTGACTTTTCCTTACTGAAGTAACAGCTACTGCTGCTGTTCCAATGCTGTCAAGACATGGAAAACAGTATATAAATATAAAACGGGCAATTTTCCCTGTTTTAAAGCGCCTCGCTAAATAATTTGAACAATACCTAGCATTTTTTTAAAAGGTACTTGCTGTTTGGTTTACAAATATTATATTAAATATATATATCGCCGTAAATATTAGTTGTTGAATGTTTAAAAATACACACCTGTCAAATCCTAGCAATCTGCAGACCACCTGAACACTTTTCATTCCTGAGTCATTTTCACACACAGTTCCCCATATTCCGCTAAAGAATATCTACAGAAGTCCTTTCTCTGACGTTCCACCAGATAGTCTTGGTATAACTGGATCTGCTAAAAAAGCCAGAAATAAAGTTTGGTTTAATAACTTAAAAATCTCTTTGAGCAGGCATTTCCTAATAAATGACTAGGTAAACAAATACAGGTTAATATTACTATTACTAGCTTCAGTGAAAAATCTTCACTTTCCTCTCAGATAATTTCTAGCGCATAAAGCGAATTACATTTTTATCGCACGTCTCAATATTTAAGGAATATCTGCCTTTAAATATATAATTCCTAAATCTCTCCTGAACCTCAAAAACCCTCCCAATTTCTAACACCATTATTGAAGACGTAATAATGGAATTAACTCTACTTGTTTCCATTCTAAGGTAAAAATGATATACTTACTTCTTGGATGTTAGAACTAAGTCCAGCAATCTATCGGTTCTATACAAAATTAGTGGATATCTCCTTAGATAAAAAGCATAAATAAATAATCTTGGAATACAGCCCTTGAGGTACTATATAATACATCCTTACATCGTACATCATAAGAACTGCACTTTGACATTACAAATAGATTGTATACTATTATAAAGAAATATTGAAAACACTGTGGTACCACCCTGTCGCAGTTTACATAATATTAGTGTTTTTTTAATTTAAAGCACACTCTTTCATCTATGTTAGTTTTTTCCTTATGTAACCACATACCACCACGTCGGTGTTGTCTGTAGCATCAGTAAGGATGAATGAATGTTCCCTTCAGAACTCTTTCCTTATAAGGGCTGGGTATGAAAGAATACTAACAAATTAAAAGCTTAGTAAGAAACTGTATGGTGATTGGTTGCTGGTGCTAGCGGCTTGTCGGCAAGAAAGGCTATTATTCAACGTTGAAAACGTAAATGAAAAAAGTAAGACAGACGAACTAAACCGGTTGAAGACAGACATTTGCACACTATATATCTGCTGGTGTATCTGTCTTATTGACAAGGACGGTTATATACCAACATAAGTCATAAAAAACAAAACTCAGGTTAAGCAGCATAGGAATGTAAGAAATAAAAGTAATAAACAGCTATATCGAAAGATTTCGTGCCACTTAAATTAAAAATCTGGTATGGGAAGCTGTCAAAGTCACTATTAAAAGCGATCGAATCAATCTATTGGAGTCATTCGAAGATAAATTCTTTTTAACTCGAAAAGATATGAACTCTCATGCAGTATTAAAGTATTTAGGAACAGATTTCAGTTTTACAAAGTGTTTTTCAAGGAGTGATTTCAAATCACTTACCTCCTGCTCGTCCTTCTTTTGCGTATCTCAGCGGGAAAAAAATCGTGTTGCGCAAATTAACGCAGAAATAATTAACAGCCACAACTCAAAAACTGCAAACGCGAATCACTTAACACCTGTTGTAAGCATGTGACATGGTCAAAGTGTTATTACGTACGACTTGAATACTGCAGGGCATAATGATTTAGTTAAAATGTGTTTGTAAAGCTGTTATTGTACTCAGAGAAGTAAAGATTCTGGACAATGAGAGTAGATGTAAACCTTGAACACTGAGAGTGAGCTGGTAAGATGACATCAGCGGAAGTCTGTCATCATCATCAACTGTTTGAGTGACGACGGTACAGGTGTACAAACCGCTGTGTGTCACGTGCTCTGCCCCTATGATCCGTAATTTTCCAGTCGTGCTGTTGAATCTTCCTGACCACGTGATGGAAGCTGGGGTAGGGTTGCTGTCAGCTTCACACCAGAACGTAACATTTTGACCTTGAAATATTTCAAAGGTGTGCGAGAAAACTCCCACTGTCTTCCCAGCATCATCAGTCCGCGTTATTTTGATCAACGGATTAACTGCAAAATCAGGAAAAAAATGTTCAGGAAACTGAAGCACCTTACCATCACTTGCAGCAGCGTGAAAGAGACTATTGCCATAGTTAATAATACAAGACATGCCAAAAACGTCTTGGCGTTCTTGTTGTTTACCCTTACCTTTTTGTCATGCTATTTAAAAAATGTCCTGATTTTTATCTCCGGACCTCTTTAATCTTCGTTTCATCAATTTTTTGTGTTTCTCAAATTTTCTCCCCCTTTATTCGTTTTGTATCTTTTTTCTTTAATTTCCTCTTGCAGAATTTCTTAGATTCAAATGATCATTTGTGACTAGTCACTAACAAAAGATGAAAGGTGTTCAGTCGCTAATATAATGTATTTACAATTGTGTCCAATGCTCTACATTCAAGTTTTGCGCTGAAATATTAATACTAGTTCCTTAAATATTTTTAACCTAGCTGATAGCTAACGAGCGTTATGAAAGTAAAATATTAAGTAAAACTTCAGCTCAAATGGCAAATTGGTACTAGTCAACTTTCTGCTGCCGTTGACTGATTCGCTGCAAGGTCAAGAAAAAGTGAAATTTGAGTCTTGGCCTACAATTTTTGTTCTGATACCCAGGTATACAAATATTTTAAAATATTTTAAAGGTTATAGAAACAATACACAATAAAGAAATGTAACTGAAAATTATAATTAAATTTAGGAAACAAAAATCCTCTCTTGAAATCCTGCAGAAAAGAGGAGGCCAGCTGAATCAACCTCATCAACTACGCGGTATGACGGTATACCCGAGCGAAAGCACTAAGGAGACGAACGGTACCCATCTGAAGATTGCTATAGGGAGATCTGTGAGCCCTTGCAGTGCGAGACGACGTGATTTTCTAATACAAGCCCTAGAGTATTCCCTTTTAGTGGTAGTTAAATGGAGTGTTACCTTTACCGTGCCTGTGTAATCCAGGGATATCACTCATCAGTACTAAACCTGGCTTCCTTAGGAATGTAAATATTGTATAGTGAGGACACGGACGTAGCTAACGAAAGGTAAAAACAGTAAATAACATTTTTCGTCCTTTGACAATGACGTGCATCAGACCCAGCTCAAAGATCTACTCCTGCGGGAACAAGTTAAAAATATTCTCAGATTTTAAGGACAAATAACCTTTTATGACAGAAGAGATATTAAAGGATCGAACAATATTTTAGTTGATGTTTTAATTAAAGTGGTACTGTAGTGACTGTAGGGGTTTTTAATGTGAGGGGAGAAAGATCGCCGTGTTATTTCGGTGGTAGTTTAAATTTTTGTAATATGTCTGGCTTTTACGAACAGTAAGAAAAAGAACACAGAGGAACAAAAGAGAGCTAGAGAAAGCAAAACCAAAGGCATAAAAGGAAACGGGAAACCCATGTATAGATGCTCGAATTTTGTAGAATGAAGGAACACGTGCGTACAACGTAGTGTATGTTTTTGTGCTGTACATATCTGTGGCAATCCCTAATGTCTACTTTTATTAAACAACGGAAGGTATTGGAATGCGATTACTTTGTAAAATAGCTCCTCTTCTACACAAAAATCATGACTCAACTCCTGATAAACACTCATTGGTCTCGGTAACCAAACAGCGAACAAACTAAATTACCTCAATCTTCGAGATATTTTTTGTCACAATGCTGTCTGGTATTATAACTTGTAAAGCCAATTTTTGTAAGGTAAACTCCGTTAGTATAAGTTAAACATATTGAAAATGAGAACCTGTTATTATATGATGCACATAAAAAGTTAATATGCCTGTAGTGCGTACATATGACTCAATACTTACAGTAAACCCGGAGCTTGAGGAGAGTACCCATAAACAAGCCTCTGTTAAGACCAGTAGTGGAGGAATGTGAAACTCGACATTCCACTTGACGTCCGTTGTGCTCCCTGGTTATATTTTCAAAGAAAAGAAGGTCACCAGCATGACGACCGCCTGCTCCAGCTATCCACTCGATGTTGCTTTGACCGCTCCTTAGTGTCACACACTTTAGAACGTTCTTTGTTCCCTCAAAAAACGGATATCTCTCTTCCACGGCAATGATGTAAGGACCCCCATGACCATACAAGTCTGCATAGCAAGTAATCATGAAAACAAAGAACAAACAATGCAAAGAATGGATAAACCAAAACTTTCCTATTTTTCTCTGTTGCATCAATTAAAACAAACATGCAAATACAAACTGTATTTCATAGAAGCAGACGTTTGTTGGTAACTTTCACTAAAAAAAAACTTTTTTTTTATGGTTAATATATGAGCAACAAATTTTATAGACAATATCCGGCTTGTACTCGACAAACCAATAACTAAGGTAGAAATAACATTTACTTGACATTCATTTTAAAGGTATGCACATGTGGTTTGGTCGGTGTTATTAAAATCGTACAACCTTACTCATATGAATATAAGATTCTCCAGTTTGTGACAGAAAGCAATATTATAGATAATTTAAAACCATATTTCATTAGAAAATGGAAAGACACACCTAAATTAAATAAATATAAAAGCATCTTACCGTTTTTACAAAGAATGCCGAAATCATTGTTGTAACATTCAGGTTTAGTGACATTCATGATACAATCAAAAATGCTGTTCTCGTTGCCCTCACAAATAAATGAGTACTCAAATATAGCACTCTTTCTCATCCCAAACCATGATCCGTATACAGGTATCGCTAAAATGCTGATCAACAGACAATGCTATTTGAGTAAAATTATTTTCTTATATATTTATTATAATATTGCAAGTAGCTGACATAACAATAGTGCTGGATTGACTCAGGACAGGCTTATTTGTTGCAGTATTATATCCACAATAGCATGCACGCGGCTGTGTCCACAAGTTACGAAGTGAATTAAATAGTTTATTCTAAAAATAAGATCTCTGCTAAAAATCAGATTCGCTCTTTATGAATAAATATATAAATATAATATGTGTTTGTATATATCTATAACTGTATGAGCTTACGTGTGCCTATGTGAATGCTGTATGCCTGTGTATTTGCATGTTAGAAAGCAAGTGTCTGAGGTTTTTGTACGCGTACATGTACAAAGTGTGTCCCTCCTGTACACATTTATTTTCCAAATTGCTCAAATTAAAGGTATTTTTACATAACAAGAAATCTTGATCTCCTGTAAGCTAGCTACGTCTCTTGTATCGTCATACGTAGTTACTAATTCATTTATGAGATTAAAATGCAGGAAACTACATACGACGGTAACTTTAGTTGTCTGCAGATAACGCTGGCGGTCTTATTGTCCGGGACACAGAGTGTACTCCGCTGCCCACTTCCAAAATCAACTTCCACACGCCCCATGCTAAAATAGTTGTCTCGATGTCCTGCTAGATGCAAACCTGTCACAAAACACTGTTTTTGTGTTATTCCTTCCACATTTTGTGTTTGAACATTACAAATCTCTAACAATATTTCTTTACTTTCTTTTAGTTTTTACCTGATGACCTAAATGAGAAATAAATACCTGACTCCTCAGGAGGTTTATATAAGTAAAGGAGGCGAGTAAGATCAGACGTGTATCGTGGTCACAAAAGACAAACTCTTAGGAAATTTTGATCTGTAACATCCTATTTCCTAATTGCAGAAGGCTAGGGGATTACACTCTCCTATCTATTCTTTACCACGTTACTACGGGTATGCTTCAGAAAAGTAGTTGTCAGTAGCTTCATACTACATGCAGGAAGCTATTTAGAGGTCATACTGTCTGGGCAATAAGATTTTGTTGTCAACGTGGACAACTAACAGAGACGTTAAGAGCATTGAGAAAGAGTTCTTATACATAATGTTAAAAAGTCTTCTGGCTATTTTTTTCAAACGTAACGTTCAAAAAATATATCAAATGTAGTCAAATAGGCAAGAATAATAATAATAATAATAATAATAATAATAATAATGAAGACTTTTATAGCGCATATTCACACTCATGGAGAGCATCCTCTTAGCATTTAAAAAGGGGAAGAGACATGGACTACATGGATTAAACACGAGGGACGGAAGAATAAACAACAGTACTGACGACAAACAGAAAACCAAGATAGTAAACACAAAAAGGCACCAGGAGCAGGAGCGAAGAAAATACTGATTCTGCAGAGAAAGATGGGTAGACAAGTACCAAGAGCGGGAGGGGGAGGGTGAGGGTAAGAAGGACAAGCATTGTGTGGACTATGTTAGGAGTATTGCTCAAAGGAAAAGGTGCGTTTTCAGTGCAGATTTAAAGGATTCAGCTGTAGGAAGGTGGCGGATATGGAAAGGGAGAGAGTTCCATTGTTTTGATGCACAGTAGCCAAAACTCCTGTGACCATATGTTGTTCTGGTGACAGGAACAGTTAGGATACGGTCATCAGAGAAATAGCGGAGTTGTCTGGCCGGAACGTAAGGGAAGAGAAGATCAGAGAAATAGTCAGGGCAGGAGCCTGCAAAGAAACTAAAACACAGCACAGATAGTTGTACTGAATGCGAGAACAGACGGGTAGCCCGTGTAGAGAAAGAAGGAGTTGCAGTAGTCAAGTCGGAAAAGAACAAACACACAGACAAGAGTGTTGGTAGCGCGTGTAGTGAGAAAATGATGGATGGCGCTGATCTTACGGAGCTCATAATAGGCAGACTGACAGATAGCTGGTACATGTCTATCGAGTGTCATGTCATCAGTGACAATAAATCCCAGATTCCTAACGGATGACGTGAAGGTGATGTTGCTGTCGCCCACCTTGATGTGATTGGGAAGACTGACGAGCGAAGGTTAATGTCTTCTTCTATAGCACAAGAGAGCTTCCGTTTTATCGTCGTTTAGTTTAAGCTTGTTTTTTACCATCCAGCACTTGACATCACTGATACAAGCTTCTAGGGAGCTAATAGCAGAGTGAGACTCACCCGATGGAGTGGAACAGTAAAGCTGCGTGTAGTCAGCATAGGATTGATGAGAAACCTGGTGAGACTGAATGCATGATGAACGTGGTTTAGTGTAGAAGATGAACAGAAATGGGCCAAGTACTGAGCCTGGGGGAACACCACAGAGAAGTGGAGCAGGGCGAGATGTTTGACCATCAACCACCACAGTCTGGGTCCTATCAGTGAGAGAGGAGTTGAACCATGAGAGGGCAGGTCAAGAAATTCCGTAGAGGGAGTGGAGTCTTTGAAGAAGCAGAGAGTGGTCTATAGTGTCGAATGAAACAGACAGGTCCAGTGAGTTAAGGGAGAAACATCACCGCTGTCAAGGGCAGATGATATGTCTGTCGTTATTTTAATAAAAGTAGTCTCAGTGCTGTGAAAGGGTCTATATGTATATCTGTATAACAATTCTGATTCCAAGATTAGTAGCATTGTTACCTCAGAATTCTTCAGAGAGCATGGATTAGTCTGTCCATATACATAACGAGACGTTTAAAATGTTGCTTTGTTTAAGAACTGAGCATCGATCTTAAGAGGAATCTCTATACATATTCTTTGCTCACCTTAGGCAATTGACATCTTTATATATATATATATAATCATATGCATAAATGCGCACACATTTAATTTTTATAGCGCTTTCTCGAGTTGCTAAAAATAGATTGTTACGTCACGCAGCAGAGCATCATGGGATTGCTTTGCGGACAAACACTGCACGTTGTTCTGTTTACGCTACGGCGACTGACAAACAGCGACATTTTTGCTATTAATCTCTGAAACAATGCTGAAAACGGGAGGAACCAAGCACTGCTGTTGGGGTTTATGTAAATCGGACTCCAGATATCCAGAGCGATTACCGGAGGGGACGTTTTTCAATTCCATTTCCAAAGGCTGGTAAGACCAGTGACAAAATGACCCAGTGGGAAAGAGAACAGACCAAGTTAAAGACTGAGAAAGCAAAGCGCTGGCAGTTTTTATGTGGGCGATCTGATTTCCAAACTCAAACTGTCGAGAAAATAAACAGGAACACATATATCTGCTCTCTGCATTTTCTTGGTGGAAAAGGCTCAACATCTGAGAACGACGAACCAATATTAGCGGCGCTTACAGACGAGGAAACACAAAAGCGACAGGGACGTAAAAGGAAGGCTCCAGCGCAAAGTGGCGACCAAACTGAACTTTATCAACGTGAACGTGTGAGAAAAAGGCTTCACAAAGAAAACTCATCATTTCCAGAATCCAGAGAACAAAGTGACAAAATAACATTTGAAGACGTAGGCGAAGCCGTGGCTGAGAGTGCGTCTGCTGAATGTAAGTCGGCTAGCCCAGACCACAAGGATACACAAACTTCTTATGATCAGTACATGCTTGGAGCTAAAATGCTGCAGCGGTAAAAAATAAGCGAAGTGAACCTGAAGTTACCAACAGGATGGATCCAAGCTTTGTTTTTAATGACAGGAAGAATACAAAGTTTTTAGTTGGACTATTTCTCAAGCAGTTTGAGGTTTTGTACACATTTCTTGGTCCAGCAAAATACAACCTTCAATACTGGGACTCCAAGGGAAATACCAGAGAAACCAACGGGACAAATGAGAAGAAAACTGGTCCATCTAGGCGTTTTACCCCAAAAGAAGAACTTTTCATTACACTTCTGAAGCTGCGAAGAGGACTTTTACCGTTGTCTAGCCCTGGATTAACTTGTATACTCAGTGCAATACACGCACGAACTTTTTCAATTGCCTCTCGTAAAGTCACATTCTTACTCTGTCCGTGACATTCGAGCCATCGTTTCAGTTCTGTATACAAAAAATGTTTTTTTTTATGTGCTGTACCATTCACATATCCCTAATATCTCTAATAGCTTGGGTTTGAGAAGGTGCGTCGCCTTCCTTCGTATATTTTTGTGTCTGTCTCGTCTTATTATTCCATATTTTTTGTTTATATTTTTAGTATCCTTAATTTTTCTGAGGATGTTTTAATGGGTAACACAATGCTAGTATAACTAAGAGATGTTCATGCTACGTAAATGATATTTACAACTTTGATATCCACCAGTTAGGCGGAGACAAAGGAAATTCGTTTGAGATCAAAAGGTCTAAAAACCTAGTAGCTTATTTACAAAGTAATATAAATTGTATGAAGAGACGAAAAACAGAAAACGGAACCTTGTTGTTCCGCTGGCTTTAAGTTTAATGATGAATATAAAAAATGTTATAAGAAGTCCTTTACAAGTCAAACTTACAATAATTTTACAGGCAAGACAAGGTTTTGCAGCAAACGTCAGGGTTACTGAAGAATACCAGGCCGGGGTGTAGACGGACTTTAGATACGACGAAACATATATGACAAACCAGAAAAGCAGCACTACAGTCGAGTAGGACGTAAATCCTGATCCTGGCTTGTCTTTTCTTATTTATCCGACGTGGGAAGGCAACGAACACCGGGCAGTAGCAGCGTAAGGAACCCAGTTTTGGCTTTTAGTGATATTTGATTACGGTTCATTAATGTTTATTATAACTCGGCATCTAGCAGGGTATTTGACTGGGAGTAACATAACAGCCGAATATGCGACGATCTTTAAATGACTTACAACCTCCCCAGTCAGGCTTGCGATAGATAAGCATTCACAATCTGTAGGTTTTCAACTATTATGTTTAATTCTATCTCAAATTATGGAGGCACCGTCTTCCAGGCAAAACAAAAAAGATCACCCATATCATTAAAATAATATTCAACAGAACAGCAACTTACTTAAGGGTAAAGATGGCGACACCTTGGCGACTATCTGAAAATTAATTTCTCTTTGTTTTACCACGTTTCCCCCAAATGATGCCCTAACATGATTTTCAGGATTCTCGTCGTATAAGTCTTAGTTACGATCGTCGGATACACGGACGCATTTTGTTTGTCCATTGAAAAACACAACAGACGTATCGAATTCTAAGTAATGATATCAATAAGGAAACAAATAACGATATTAGTTATGACGATGCTTGAAGAGTAACGGACTTTAGTAGAATAAATTTGATATGAATGTAGATTTTTGTTCATTAAGAAATAAAATATTTTCTGAAAATAGGCACTGATTCTTCTGTTAATTAATGTAAGACCATTTCTTACTTTCGTGGAAACACGGTTTGTCACATAAATATTTTTCTTCTCCGTATTTTCTTCAGCCTCTCTCCCACGTCAAAAGTCCTAATGACATCAGTTAAAAACATTCTGACCATTAGTCTGAAGTAAATTACACTTTTTGGCTCCAATAAATCTGTTGCTATTATTATTAATTATGCATGTGATAATCTGTCAAGGAGTTTTACATGAAAAAGTGAAATATGTATGCTATAAAATAAGTACACCACAGAGATTAATTAGACTACTGTAACAGCGCATTATGGGGTACACCTGCTATGCAGTTAGAGCGACGCCAAAGACTTACTGGCATTACCGAAGTCACAGATGATGCCGACGACCACCGACGAAGAGAATTCATATGACTTTGTCAGCCGTCCCAGACTACACTGTTCAAGACTCGTTTCGTTTCCCTGACAATGCAAGCTCTCAAATCTAAAACTTGAACCTTTTCCGAGCATGTGTGACACCACAGTTGCAGAACTAGATCTGTCAATAGATATTTCACCATGAAAAAGCAAAAGGCATACGTACGGCTTTTGCTCATTGACACGTAAGCCCATTTATAAGAGACTAAGAAAAGACACAAGATTATCCGCTGATAAAACTACAAGAGTGTGTCATTCGTTTCACAAAACTCAATATAGAGGAATTGCAAACGACACAGCTCTAATGTTTTTACTTAATTTCATTATGTCTTAAAGACTTCTACAAGAAATTAACATATACAAAAGAAAGAACTGCTGTTGTTTAGTACCCACCCACTTTAGTTATCGCGATGATGTGTAATGCCGAAGACCGGTGGGTCTTAATATCTGATTGGATGTATGTCTACGTTTACATTAAATTAACCAGTATAATATATGATAGCGAGTAATTGACTCAAAAACATATTTTTATAATGTTACATTACGTTTAAAATCTTATTCGATTTTAGCAAACTCAAACACATGAGTCTTGAGATGTTAAGAAATATTACTAAACCTGCTTAACAATTGCTCACAGACGAACCGCAATTTAACAAAATTAAGCAAGAATACAAAATTAAATAAGAATAAAACTATGACACTGTCTACAAAACGTCTGTGCCCTATTAGGTAATCAGCAACAAGATTAAAAAAATATGTTGGTTAAAATGTAGTTGAAAGTAGCCAATTGGTTTGTATGAAATGTCTTTGACAGTTGTGTGCTTTTCATTAACAATTTTGAGAAAAGCAAAAAAATATTATCAAACTGCCTGTATGGTTATTTTTTTTGACGGTTTCAATGATTTTGTTTTTAATTTACGGTTACAAAAGGGAGGTTACTCACTTGTTAAATCCTAACATTCTGCAGACTACCTGAGCTTCGTCCTTTCCAAAATTCCAGGCACAGACCGAGTTCCACTTTCTATTGAAATATATCTCCAGAGGTCCCGCTTTCGATGTTTTGCCAACAAGACGCACAGTCATTTGTTCAGCTTAAGCGACATAAATAACCATATATGCTCAAATGATCTTATATAATAATAATAATAATAATAATAATAATAATAATAATAATAATAATAATAATAATAATAATATTCTTGCATAAATAAAAACATACGAACTTTTCAAAGTATGCTCATTTATGTACAACATCTTCTAGAAGGAAACATTTTGGGACAAATAAAAAACGCTATATAAGATAAATGGTGCGAAATAAAGCAGCCTTTTAGACGTTGCCGATACCTTCATATTTGATGTTTTATTATAAACGCTTTTCCATCCAAGGTTTTGTTTTTATTTACAGATTTTGAAATTTCTCTCATTGATTGTATGCTGACGTGAATTTTCTCTGTCTACACGTATGGTATGTTAATTTAATGTCTTAATTTTATATCTGTATATTACGTTCTACTTGTAGCTTGTGAAAACAAACTAATATAAAAGATATTGCATCGATCTTACTAATATTACAGATGACACCGACAGGAACACAGTGAAAATAATCGCTGTAATGTGGATACTGCTGACACTGTTGAAGACTGATCTCTGTTCCTATGCACTTCACGCGTGTGAGAAGAACGAAACCTGAACTTTGCCCATATATGTCGGCATGGACAGCTCTTGCTCCAGTGCTGTATTTTAAAAGATGTAAATAGCAAATCATTAGAGATACAAAGTGTGCTTTTCTGTGCACTTTAATGCAAAGATAAAAGTTGGTTCGAAATGTTACTATTCTTGTCATTAATACTATGTTAAATGTCATCTGTCTTACATTTTTTATGGCTAAGTAGTTTCTAGAATTTTAGCGTTTAATCTTCCCCGAGCATTATTATTATTATCCTTCAAGTTCATTGAATGATAGTCTTCGACAAGGTGTTGTGCCGCATCACGTGGCTTTTGTTGCTTGACTGTTGCAAGTAGAGGTAGCTGAGGTATTCCGAGTGTGGCAACATTACAAAGTCATTTGTCTTGTTTTCTGTACGATATCTAGAACAGTCTCTTCAGGCACTTGTTCTCAAATGCCTGAATTCCTCTCTAAATCGGCAACCAGAGCTTCCTTTTCACATCCTTAAAGAAGTATCAGCATAAGTTCTAGTCTTGTTGTCTTAAAGGATGCTAGCGTCTGTCTTTAGCCGTAAGTTGTATAGATATGAACAATATTCAATCTGTCTTTTCCTAGAAAAGCGGGCAATTGCTGTCTTCGATGACTGATGTTGTGTTGACCTGGCTAGGGGAATGGTTACTTGGTAAAATTTGTTTTACTGCTATCCCGTGGCATCCCCTTCTCTGTGGTTTTGCATTGACTTCCAATTCAGTTCTCCTTAGCTTTCTTTATAACTTTCTTGATGACACAGTTACCTTTTTGTATTTGGAAGATGATTTAGGTTGCTTTTACTTTCTATCTTTATATCCCTTCTTTGGTCACAGAGATCAAGGATGTCGTTGGAGACCACAGGTTATTTGTTGTATCTTTGACGCTCTAGCATTTTATGGGCAGTTGTCAGCAGCACCTCTTTAATGTCGCCAGAAGGAGTCTAATATACAATCCACCAACTTTCAAATTAGCAAATTTACCTCTGTGGCCGCTTTGGTTATGTAGCTTCTCTAAATTAAAGCGAGTTTGAGGAATGTTTGAGCAGCCGTTTTCAACCAGCTTCATCTTCAGGCTTGTTTACACGAGGTCATGGTCACTAAGTCAGCTTCTGGATATACCATTTTACATTACCTGCGGCGTGAAGCGGTCGACACACACCTCACTTATACGATGGTATCTGCGACATTTCTCATAAATTTGTCTGAGTAAACTGTGAAGCACAATATAACACTTAAAGACGAACACACGACGCATCATCCTAAGTTTTAAATACACGACGTGTTGACGGAAATCTGATGAAAATATATATTATTTTTACATTAAAGTGTGGTAGGTACACTTTTACAGGACAAAAAGGACAGCTTACTCACTCTTTGAATCCTAACATGCTGCAAGCCACCTTCGCCTCTTCTTTTCCAAATCCCCGGTCACACACTATGCCCCATTCTCCTTTTGAAAGTATCTCCAGTCGCCCTGCCTCAGTGGTCCCATTAACCAGACGTGCTTTCATCGGCTCATCTGGCATTTTAATAATAAACACATTGTCTTTGACACCTAATAAAGTAATTGATACATTGTTCCAATTGGGTCGTTCAGCTTGAAAGAATATTTCCTCTAATAACACTTAGGCCATTTGTCTCAAAATCTTAGAGTACTCACTGTCTTAAAAAAGAACTGTAAAGAAGTATTGTGAGTATTGTAGGATGATAATATCCAATGGTCTTGTGATTCACTCGCATATTTGTACTATAAGAACGATGAGAAAGGACATGAATGTGCAAATTATTCTGTGACATTTCTGTTTTATGGTTAAGGCCCGACATTGCCCGAAAAAAATTACGTTTTACAAGATATCGCTAATTTTTTTATGTCAGCTATTTTGCACTTGAATGGAAGTTCAAAAAACGCTTTTAGTACACTTGTCACACTATCAGTTGCCATGGAAACGATCCAAAATGACGCCTAAACAAACATTTTAAAAAGCTTATAACTCGTGAATTTTTGCGAAAAAGCTCAAAATTCTTTTGTATCTAGTTAACTAAAAGACAGGTCTACAATCTTACCAAGGTAAATTACCAAATTCATCTTAATTATTTTTATGAATTATTTTGTAAAAAGTGTGTTAAAATTTAAGAAATTCTGATGTAAAACAGTATAACTACAAAACTACTACATTTTTTTAAAAAACGCCTTGGTCGAAATGTTTTGTATAAAGAAAAACTTAACGAAATTTTACGTCCATATCACATCTTAATATAATGTTATTGGAATTTGAAGTAACCAAAATAAGAAACTAAAAAAATTCACGAGTTCTGAACAAAACAAGGAGGATTTTGAAAGCAGTTACTGTGTTTATTGACAAAATTTCTAGATGTTCTTATGAAAAATTACTTTGAAAGTGGATAAATGACATGTTGACATTTCATAATATGCTAATGTCTCAAAATGGCCAAAAATTAACATGGGGGGGAGTGTCTGGCCTTAAAAGCATTATTTCCAGCTGGAAAGAATAGATAGATCCGCGGAAGAACGAGAAGTGAGTAGCATACGCAGTTTTGTCTCATTAATAATTACTCTTTGTTGTTTTCTTTAATCTGGCCATCAAGAACCCTCACCTCCCTCATCAGGATCAAATAAATTCCTTCCTGCCGGACAGTGAAAGTTTGGCTTTTAATTAGTTCCTAAAAATTCCTCACTTCAAACACTTTTATGTAGAGAACTCGTACATATCTACACAGGAAATTCATACAAATAATTTAACTTTAGACAAGATTTTATGTAAAATTACCTGCACTTGTCAAATAAAGCGTCAGCAATAAATAACTAAACCAGAGCATCTGATTCTGACAATTTACAGTCTATACCTGTTGTTATTTGATATTTTGCATGCTTTACCATTAAGGTATGGTTATTGTCAAAAAGTTTTGTAGTAAAGCACAGTGGTAATTTAGATCATTTCCTATTATTGTACAGTATAGCTTTTCTTTTGTTACTATTTTGTTAATACTGTAGTATGTTTAAATCAGAAACAATATTTGCGTTGCCTAAATGCCCTTCCTGCTACGAAGAAAGCGATCGTTTTTAATCGGCTACAATTACTGATTTAATAAAAACAATCTAGTTCGAACATTTTCAGTACAACCACTTATCATAACACCATTCTTTTGTTGCAAACTACCTGGGATCAAGACTTACTGCGATCTGCCAGTGATTCTGTGTGACTAAGGCATACCATGGATAAAGAGTAAACTTATTATATTTTTACAATCCCCCTTACCTTTTGTTTACGTTTACTGTTAGAAAATGACATAAAGTTAATCATCAGCTTAATTGGAATTGCCATCTTCTCCTATGTCATGCTCATTAACCACGTTACTGCAAAACCTGCACTGAAGTTTTTGCTTATTTATTGGCTGACCCTGTAGTGCTGATCATTGGAGTAGGGAAGTTTCTATACAGGGAGCATTATTAAGCCTGTTGCATTTAATATCGTTCTTACTAGCGTTACTAGCGTTACTGACGTCACAGATGACACCCATATCATCCAACGCCCGCGCCTCTCCAGACCACGCTAACGACTTCATTACTCCAAGTTCGCAATCTTCAAGGCTGGTAGCCGGTTCGGTACATTTCAAGTATTGAAATCGAAAACCTGAACCTGCTGCGAACATGTATGGTAGCATAACTGCAGAGCTAGAGCTGTCAATAGAGATGAAACAATAAAACGTTAGGTTTGTGCTTATGTACACATGTCAATATATGACCCAAAAACACTTTAAGTCGTATCTACAGTCAAAACATCAGGTAGGTACCATTTGTATCGCATAACAGAATTGCAACTAATGCTTAATATAAATTAACTTATGTCCTTATGCTCAATTGTATAATATACTTCAAAAAATAAGTAGTTACCCTCCTTATCCATCATCATTGCCGAAATGGAAAACGACACATTTACACTTCACACTGTATTTCTCATGAGGATGTGTAAGACTAGAGTTCAGATCTTGTTAATGTCTAATACTATGTGTATACAAATCTTTATCGAAAACTTAACAAGTGATGCCTAATAGCGTCATTAAGGAAGAGTTTACAAATATTTTCAAATATGTAAAACCTGTTTTGATCCTAACAAATAAAATGACACAGCGAAAACAACGTAAAACATAAAGCAGGATTACACTAGTAACAATAAAGTGAACAACACCTTACTGCATGGTGCAGGGAGCAGACAAAAAGTTTTGAAGGAAATATTTTAATCAAACTGTTTCTGGAAAGGTAAGATAACTGACAGTTGCTTAGGAGTTTGTGCGTGTTGTGAGTTAAGTTTGTCTAATTAAGTTTGAATTTACAACTATCACAATTGTTTGCACTGCTAACTAACACTTTTACTGGACAAAGAATGTACTACTGAGAATTATGTCTTGTGTGTTGCTTGACAATTTTTCCTAAAACTTTTGCAATAGTATTATAATAGAAAGTCAATGAAAAATACCTAAAGATTGTCCTCTGCAGTACTGCTATCATCAAATACTAAAGAAAATACTATACTCTATAGCTTAAACTTTCCATATTACAAATTATTGTTAAATGTTTTTGCAACAATTTAAATACATTTAACTGTATTTCTAAATTACGCTCACAGAAAAAAGGTTATAACCTGTTGAGTCCTAGTATCCTGCAGACAACCTGCGCCTCTATCTGTATAGACGATCGGTAACCCACCCGAATCCACTCTCTATTGAAATATATCTCCAAACGTCCAGCGTTCGATGTTTTTCCAACCAAACGTGCAGTCATGTTTCCAGCTTGAACAACAGAAATATAACCACAATATTTACAATTACCACTACAAAAAAACATACTCTTAAATTGTATTCTTGAATTCAAGATTTTCGTTACGCTGTATGCAACAAAAAAGTTAACTGTCAAGCTTAAGCGACATAAATATATATGCCAAAGATATGTACAATTACCACGGTCATAAAAAACAAATTCTGTGGATTTTATTCACGTATTTACTATTTTCTTTACTCTGTATGTAATAAAGTTTAAAAAACATCTTTTTAAACCTGCATGACCTAACTACTAGATCATTCTGTTCGTTGATAATTTTTTACGCGATTTGTGATGATTTTTGTAATTACGGCTATCACTATTTTTCTATATAACCGTTTTGTTCTGTGTAAATTCATGCGTAATGCTGTCTTCATTTGTATATATATATATATATTACCTGGGTGCATAAGCGTAAACTGATGAAAAATACATAGACCTGGCTAATAATCTTGCCATGGCGCTCGATATTTTTTTCTAGTTTTTTTTTTTTTAGTAATCGAGTGGGAAAGTTAATGCCCGTAAAACCAGAGGTGAAGAGGAAAAAAGGCGAGAAGCGGAGTGGGGGGGGGGGGGGCGCCGCTCATCGCACCTGATAGGATCACTGATGTTCGGGCTGCTTCTTTCAAGAATGAGCCTAAAGAATGAATTGCATGTGAAATTAAGCAAGGCCTCTCGCATTGCATACCCACGACGCCCCAATCAATGACAACGAACCATAAAGACTTCCATCTGGAGAAGTCGTCCATTCTCCTAATTTGGCGACTTTAATAAGTCTATACATTTCACCTCTATATTCAAATGACAACTTGTTTTCGAGAGCTCAGCGAGAACTCCTGCATTTTGTGGAAACAGTGTAGTCGAGTGTGCAAGCAGTCGCCAAAGAAACCAGACAGCGGCCATGGACTATCCAGCATTCGTTCACCCGAAACGCCAAAAGTCGTCGTCTCCTTACATAGAGGGATATGGGGCAGAGTTAACAGACACAGCGAGGAGATTACCGGGTGCCATGACTGTCTGGGTGTTAAAAAATCCTAGCTTCTCTGAAGCGAAGAGAAATAGAGTAAGCATATGAGTAAGAAATTTTCTGTCATAATAAAAAATAAAATTTAATTTTAATTGTCAGAGTAAATTGCAAAAAATTACCATTTCCATTTGATAAATACATGGATTGTTTCATAAATGCAGGGCAATAAAAAACGAGATTATTGCTGCTGTTGAGGAACCACCTGTCTGGCAAACCTTTGCCACCTAAGTGGTTCAAATCCGGCTGCGTGTGAATTCCTCGGAGATTTTATGACCACCTCGATCTACTCTAACACCTGACTTCTTAAAGTATACATCTGCTTATGTAGTGGCGTATTGGTAGACATTAATCGAATCTGCTTAGCTTGTATCTGTGATCGGCAATTGGTTGAGAAATGCTCCTGGCAAATGACACTCCTCTGTCGTGAATGTTTCGACTGTGTGGGTCGCGACATGAGAAAGAACATCGCAAGAATTATAATAGTGAATAGCGCAAATGTGAACAGGCTGGAGTGCTTTCCCTTGTAAATTGGGCTGTCATCGTGCAAAATGAGGTAAACACAATAGACAGAACGAAAAGGATGGCAAGGAAACGAGAGGGAATTCGAAAAAAGCATAAAAAACTCAACTAAGTTCACCTGACTGTGTTGTTCCCGTTTTCATCCAAACTTCTTTGTTATTTCTCACACTACCCGCCATTATGGCAGTGGAGACAGTGTGGTTTACTGTCTTTAGCTAAGCCGTTGTGTAGAGTTCTCTCTGTCCTCGTCATCAACGTTTGAATGTGACTGTAGATTTCTATGACTTCATGATCTAAGTTTGAAGACGACTGTAGAGTTCCCATGTCTCACCGAGCTGGTGTGTGCAGGTGTCCAACCTTTACTGTGCAGGACCACTCAGCTCCAGGGGCTTTCGTTGTTTTTCTTCCATTTCAGAACATGATGTCCGTCCGTAGACTTCAGGTGGCGCATGATTTGGTTTTAACTTTGCTTGGTTTCACTTTTCATTTCGCCATTATCTTAGATAAGAAGGGGCACGGAGATGTTTTCTGCTGTTTTACGTTAGCAGCTACCCAGAAAACCTTTGGCCTTCTAAGGCTTTATTCTCGCTGCATATGAATTGCCTGGAATTTATGTGACTACCTTGATCTCCTCTACCGCTTTACTACTTAAAGAATACGCCCAAACATTTAATAGGGAATTGGAATGCTAAGCAAACCTCGTATGTGCTTAGCTCGTATCTATGGTCGGTGCGCGCAAAAAAGTTTTAAGAACAGAGCATACAGGCTTGTACAAATGGTAACTGAGCATTTGATTAAAATACCAATGAAGTAAAAGTAAATTTTTTCTTACTAGGGTCGCAAATGACGCCGACAAACACCATGGGATAACAGTGGTGGTTGTAGAAACCTGCATGCCAACATTGCGCCAGGCTAGTTTCGTTTCCATGACAGTACAGGTCGCTAAGTGCAAGAGGACCTGATTCTGCCTTGTATCTGAATGAGCGTACATCTAGCGGTCTGGTTCTGTTAAGCAACACACAACAATATGCAAACGGAACAACAATTCAAAGCAGTATAACATTATATTTGTAATGACGCCTATATATATATATATGTATAACTAATCCCTTATGTAAACGCATTTCTGGGTGTAAGCAACAAGTCGATGAAGACGATCAAAGAAACTAGTCATGACTGAATACCTTTGTTACAAAACAGCTTACTGCATTCGTTGCTCATGTTTTGTCATGGGTGTTTTCTTGTTTAGTGTCGAGCATTGTAACACGCAAATACAACATTTGTTTACAGTTTCGTTGCAAAAATTCTAATTTCATCAAGTAAACGTTTGCACAAGAAAGTTGAAAAGAAATCAATGTGCTAGCAACTTTCAAGCAAATAATGATAAGTAGTATAGCAACTCGAATTGAAAGACGTGATTACTCATAGTTTCATGTTATTCTATTTTAAATAGTAGTCAAAAATTAAGGGTAAAGTTCACACCTGTTGATCCCTAACATCCGGCAGGCAACCACAGCTTCTTTGTCTCCAAATCCATTGCCGCATACTGTGCCCCAAGTTCCGTTGTAAAATATTTCTAGACGACCTGCTGATGCTGTTCCACTAACTACACGGGCTGTTAAGTGTTCACCTGAAACTTTTACCACACGAGTAAAATTGTATTTAGATTATATATATATATATACACATATATAAAACTTTCTTTAATATCAAAAATATCATATGAAAGGAAAACTTTATGTATGTGAATAACTGAAATTAATCATATTTTCTGATTGTGTCTGCCTTGGCAGAGGGAAAGTGAAGTAAACAACAAAAAGTTTCCTTCAGAACATTTAAAACGAAGAATCAGTCAAGGATTTTAGCTTTTGAATTTTATTTATTATAATACATCGAAGTCATTTCAAAAGCACGTTAGTTCTTGTATGTTTCAGAGTTACTATGCAGTTGATGCTGTGACAGCAGAAAAATATTTGTCTTGAACTAAACTAAAATCTGAAAAGTTACTACAGGTCATTTATTACATTGATACAAGACGATTTCAACTATCGCTATGCATCAATCTTTCATGGCAGTAAACTATTTCTTCTTCTTCTTATTCCTGTACGCTCCCAGTGGAGCATAGGGCCGCAACCACACCCCGCCAACGGACCTGGTTCTGGGCACTCCTTTCTAGTTGGGACTATGTCATGCCAGCTGTCTCTGCCTCTCTGTGGACTGATCTCCTCCACGTCTCTCTGCGCCTCCCCTGTGGGTTCCAGCCCAGAGCTTGTCTCGTTAAGTTGTCGGCTGGCTTTCGTAAGGTGTGACCAATCCAGCCCCACTTCCGCTTCCTGATGTCGTGGCTGGCAGGTTTTTGATTGGTTCTCTCCCACAGGTCTATATTGGAGATCTTCTCGGGCCATCTGATGTTGAGGATGTGGCGCAGACATCTGTTGACGAATGTCTGTATCTTGTTAGTAATGGCATTTGTCACCCGCCATGTCTCGGATCCATATAGAAGTATTGCCTTTACATTTGTGTTAAAGATGCGGATCTTGGTGTGTAAAGATAGAGCTTTGGAGTTCCAGATAGGTCGTAGGGTGTGGAATGCAAGCCTGGCTTTGTTTGTTCGGCTTCTTACATCCTCATCTGAACCTCCATCTTTGCTGACTATGCTGCCAGGGTAGGTGAAACGGTCAGACTCTGTAATGCATTCCCCATGCAGTTGTAGTGGGTTTTCTTGCTTGTTGTTGACCCGCATTACTTCCGTCTTCTTGATGTTGATGGTCAGGCCCGTCATCGCTGCTTCTTCTGCGAGCCGAGTGAGCTTTGTTTGTGCGTGTTGTTGTTTGTGGGACAGCAGGCTGATGTCGTCTGCAAAGTCGAGGTCTTCAAGTTTTTAGCGAAGGTCCACTGAATGCCCGTGTTACTGTTAGAGGTTGTTCTTCTCATGATCCAGTCTATGACGATCAGGAAGATTGTCGGTGAGAGCATACAACCTTGCCTCACTCCAGTCCTCACCGTGAAGGGGTCAGTCAGCTTTCCGTTGTGGATCACCTGGCATTTCGAGTCCTCATACAGCTGTTGGATGATGGCAATAAACTTTGGTGGAAATCCGTAGTGCTGCATCAGTTTCCAGATGGTTTCCCTGTCTACGGAGTCAAAGGCTTTCTCAAAATCCACAAAGGTTATGTATAGTGGTGCCTGCCATTCAATGGACTGTTCAATAATATTTCGTAGTGTAGCGATTTGGTCTATGCATGATTTTCCCTGCCGAAAGCCTGCCTGTTCTTGCCGCAGTCTCTGGTCTAGGGCATTTTTTAGTCTCTCCAGGATGATTCTGGTCAGAACCTTGCTAGGAGTGGAAAACAGCATAATCCCACGCCAATTGCTGTACTGTGTAAGGTCGCCTTTTTTGGATAGCTCAACCCTCCTCCTTCATCCGGGCTTGGGACCGGCAGGTTACCCGGGGGGTTTCCAGGCGGAGTTAGTAAACTATTTAGACGTTTAAATATTGATAATGAAAAATGCAAAAAAACGTACTCGGAGAGCAAAAAGTAAAATTACTGTCAACATTAATAAATATATAAAACTTTTTTTACTTGTTAGTGTAAGCAACAATAAAATTGCAATTCCATTTGATGTTTCTCTAAACCTGACATAAATGAACAAATAAAAACAAAGAAGCAAAACAAGAACTTTTTAATCAAGAAACCAGAGAAGCCACAAACATTTCTCACAAACATGAAGTATTAGAAAAAAAGTTATAAGAAATCAAAGGACAAATCCCAGTTACAGTAGTTTTGAAAGTCACCTCAATAAAGGGTCCTGAAGATAATGTTAACATGGAATCTTTTGCTAAGGGTTTTAAAAGTGAAATAGAAGTGATATCATAGGATGGAATAACTGATGTAAAGACTATTTTCTGTGCGTGTTCACATGTTCATATTAAAACAAAAATCAGTTCACGGTCTCTTATTCATGCCTCACAATAACCTGTGAATTCTTTTAGTGTCTAACTTTCTTCTACAGTTCACTAAGCTCTAGCAACTGTCGTTTCTGTTGTTCCTTTTTTCAAATTATGATGACCGTCATTAGAGTGCAGGTGCTAACTTTTCTTGATTTCACTTGAATACGCCAAAATCTCAGATTGATCGGAACCGTGCAGCGGTTATTGCCGCTCCTGTAGAAGCAGGTACCCGGAAAACTAAGTAGTTCCATTACCTCTGCATGCGAATTCCTTGAAGATTTTGAAGCTACCTTGATCTCCTCTAACCCCTTACTACTCAATGTGTACAGCGGCTCATTTAGTGGTGTGTGGGTAGGCTATACAAAACTCGTATTTACTTAGCTTGTATCTACAATCGGCGTGTGCAAAATAATAATAATAATAATAATAATAATAATAATAATAATAATAATAATAATAATAATGAAGATTTGTATAGCGCATATTCACACTCATAGAGAACATGCTCTTAGCGCTTAAAACGGGGAAGGGACGTGGACTAAGTAGATACAGAACACAGGAGACGAAAGAAAACGACAGTACTGACGACGAAACAGATAACAAAAGGCATCAAGTAACAGGAACAGAGAAAAATAGTGATGGGTAAAGTAGCAAAAGGGAAGGGGGGGTAAGGACTAGCATTGTGTTTGTGTTAGAAGTAATGCTCAAGGAAGAGGTGCGTTTTCAGTGCAGATTTGAAAGATTCAATTGTAGGAAGGTGGCGGATATGGAAAGGAAGAGAGTTCCATTGTCTTGCAGCACAGTAGCCAAAAGTCCTGTGACCATAGGTTGTTGTTCTGGTGACAGGAACAGTTAGGATACGGTCGTCAGACGAAGAGCGTAGTTGTCTGGCCGGAGAGTAAGGGATGAGAAGTTCAGAGAAATAGTCAGGACAGGAGCCAGCAAAGAAATTAAAACATAGCACAGACAGTTTGTACTGAATGCGAGAACGGATGGGTAGCCAGTGTAGAAAACGAAGGAGAGGAGTGACATGGTCCCGTTTCCTTGCTCTAAGCACCAGACGCGCAGCGGACTTCTGTACTCTCTGGAGTCTCTGAATGAGGTAGTCAGGGCAGCCTGCCAGCAAGGAGTTGCAGTAGTCAAGTCGAGAAAGAACAAACGCACAGACAAGAGTGTTGGTAGCGCGCGTAGAGAGAAAGTGATGGATGGCACTGATCGTACGGAGCTCATAGTAGGCAGACTGACAGACAGCTGTAACATGTTTATCAAGGGTCATGTCTGCGGTGACAATAAATCCCAGATTCCTAACAGATGATGTGAAGTTGATGTTGCTGTCGCCCACTTTGATGTGATTGGGCAGACTCACGAGTGAAGGTTGATGTCTTCTTCTATGGCACAAGAGGGCTTCCGTTTTATCATCGTTTAGTTTAAGCTTGTTTTTTACCATCCAGCCCTTGACATCATTGATACAAGCTTCTAGAGAGCTAATAGCAGAGTAAGACTCAGCCGGTGGAGTGGAACAGTAAAGCTGCGTGTCGTCAGCATAGGATTGATGAGAAACCTGGTGAGACTGGATGCATGATGAAAGTGGTTTAGTATACAGGATGAACAGAACTGGGCCAAGTACTGAGCCATGGGGAACGCCACACAAAAGTGAAGCAGGGCGAGATATCTGACCATCAACTACCACAGTCTGGGTCCTATCAGTGAGATAGGAGTTGAACCATGAGGGAGCAGGTCCAGAAATCCCGTAGAGGGTGTGGAGTCTGTGAAGAAGCAGAGAGTGGTCTATAGTGTCAAATGCAGCAGACAGGTCCAGTAGGGTTAATGGAGAGACATCACCACTGTCAAAAGCAGATAATATGTCTGTTGTTACTTTAATAAGAGTGGTCTCAGTGCTGTGGAAAGGTCTATATGCCGACGGAGCTTGTGGGATAAGATGGTGCTCTTGTAAGTAGGCCCAGAGCAGTGTCAAAACTATTTTCTCTATGATCTTAGAGAGAAAAGACAAGTTGGAGACTGGGCGATAGTTGTTTAGCACATTGACGTCAAGCGTGGATTTCTTAAGAAGTGGCCTCACAACCGCATTTTTGAACAACGGTGGGAAAGCACCTGACGACAGGCTAACATTTACAATATTTGTGATGGCAGGAAGTAGAGTATCGAGGCAGTCGAGCAGAAGGCTTGTGGGCATCGGATCTAACTCGCAAGTTGTTGGTTTAGCTTTTAGGATAATCGCTTTCACATCGGTCTCAGAGACTGGTAGGAACTTGGTCATAGAGCATCCTGGGAGGACATCACAGAAGATGCTGTCAAGCGCCGACACCGAGTCTAAAGATGATCGAATGTCCGATATCTTGCTGGTGAAATAATCACTAAAAACTTGCGGCAGCAGTGAAGCAGTGAAGCAGGGTAGGCAGTGGGCAGTGATGTTGCTGTACGAAATCCAGTCATTTTATTGCAAAAAGCAAAAAGCTTTTTGGAGGAGGTGCAGTTAATTATCTGGCCCTGAAGATATGATGTTTTAGCCTCATAAATGCATTTTGCAACGCTTCGCTTTGCAGCGTTATAAATTTCTTTGTGGATGACGAATCCAGTCTTCCGCCAAACACGTTCAGGTCACGGAGTTCGACACGGATCTGTGAATGCCAAGGCGCACATTTAGACTGGCGTATCAGACGTGGAGACACTGGGGCGTGGTCATCAACTACTCTACGCAAAACACAGTCAAGTTGCTCGGCAGAGGGTGGTTGGAGGAGCGCCATCTGCAGCTGTGCTTTGAATGCCAGTCTATCCACATTTTGTAATGACCGAGTGGGTCTGAAAACTGGCGCCGATGATGGACATTTGGGATCCAGTTCAATTAGAACAGAGTAGTGGTCAGATGAGAGATCATGGGAAACATCAACTGACTGGACTAAGTGGTCCTCAGGTCGATGTATGACCCAGTCCAGAATGTGATCTCTTTTGTGGGTTGGCTGCGACACGGACTGGACAAAACGAAAGGTGTGCAGCATTTCTGACAGTTTGACAGTGTCAGGATGAGAAATGTTGTCAAAGTGCACATTCACATCTCCGAGGAGTATGGCGGGTCCAATTAGTGCATTGCTATAATACAAAAGATCATGGAATTCTGAGAAAAATGTAGAGGCTGTAAGTTTGTTCCTGGCGCTAGAAGAAGGTCTGTAGATGCAGAGCAGGTGCATCAAGCAATGAGGAGCCGAAGAAGAGACTTGTACAAATTCAAAAGACGTGTGAGGGAACGATACAGCAGTAGTAAAAGACAGGTACTTGGCAAATGATGATCTGAAGATTATAGCAATACCACCACCACGTGTAGGTCGGGGAAAAGATTTCAGGCAGTAGCCCACTGGAGTAAGATCGACACACACACTCTCGTCACCATGCTGTTTCAGCCACGTCTCGGTGATGACAAAAATATCGTCAAAACAAAAACGTTTTAGAACAAAGCATACTGACTTGTACAAATGGTAACTGGGCGTTAGATTGAAATATCTGTTAAGTGAAAGTAATTTTCTTCTTACTAGTTCCGCAAATGACGCCGACATCCATCCAGTGGTGACAGTCGTTGTTGTAGAAACCTCTGTGCCTACACTGCGCCAGGCTAGCTTCGTTTCCTTGGCAGTACAGGCCACTAAGTAAAATTGGACCTGAACCTTCCCCGTATCTGAATGAGCGTACAGCTCGTGCTCTGGTGCTGTCAGATAATACACAGCAAGATGCATAACAGTTACACAGCAGTACAAAACTACGCTTGTAATGACACCTATATATATATATATATATGTAACTAATCCCTAGTGTAAACGCATTACTTGCTTTAAGCAACAAAACAACAAAGACGACAAAGAAACACATCGTTAACAAATACCTTTGTTACAAAACAGCTCAATGCATACGTTGCCATTATTTTTGGTCATGGGTGTTTTCTTTCTTTAGATGTCAGACATTACAACATACAACATTTGTTTATAGTTTCATTCCAAGCATTTTCAGTTTTAGCAAGTACACATTTGTACAAGAATGCTTAAAGAAATTAGCATGCTAGTAACTTTCAAGCAGGAATAGTGAGTATTATAGCAACTAGAATGGAATAAAGTTATTACTCATATCTTCATACTGTTATCTAGGAGACACAAAATAAAGAGTAAAATTCTCACCTGTTAAGCCCTAACATACGGCAGGCAACCACAGCTTCTTTTTCTCCCAAAAAAATGTCACATACTGTGCCCCAAGTTCCGTTGTAAAGTATTTCTAGACGACCTGCTGATGCTATTCCACCAACTACACGGGCTGTTAAGTGTTGGTCTGAAACTTTTACGACAAAAGTAAATGTGTATTGCAATTTAATATATAACTTTTTTTTGATATTAATATTAACAGACTTAAGGAGACACTTTAGTCAATGAGTTTAGCTTCTTATTTTCTTTGATAATAATAAAACGAAGTTATTTTCAAAGCAGCTGCAGCAGACGTTTGCGCTCACTCTCTTACTACAAGTTAGTTCCGGTATGCTGGAGAGTTATCATGCAGCTTATACTGTGACAGAAAATATATTAGTGTCTTGCACTAAACTGAAATCTGAAAGGTCACTTTAGGTCATTTAAACTTCAAAGCAAGACGATTTCAACTATGCTTAAGCTACAATACTTCATGTCAATAGACTATTTAGAAGTTTAAATAATAAGAATAACTATACAAAGAAGATATTCGGATAGCATATGATTAATAAAAATTCTGTCATAATAAATAAATAAAATTTTATTTTAATTGTGAGCGTAAACAGCAATAAAACTACATTTCCATTTGATGAATACATGGATTGTTTCTCTAAACCGTTCATAAATGAAGGGCAATAAATAACAAAGAAGCAAAACAAGAACCTTAGAAACAAGAGAAGCCACGAATCTCTGTTGTAAACGTGAAACATAAAAAAATCATAAGAAGTTAAAGGAGAAATGCAGTTTGAAGCAGTTTTGAAATCAGGTAAATACAGGGTCTTGAAGGAAATATTAACATGGAATTTCTTCTTATTGATAATAAAAGTGAGATCAAAGTGATATCGTAAGATTGATATCTGATGAAAAGAATATTTGATATGAGCGCTTCAAGGCATGTTTTCTTATTCATATGGATTCTTTTAGTGCCCAACCTTTCTTTTTCATTTTACTCAGATGCAGCTGCTTCCGTTGATTTTGTTACTTTTTCACATTATGATGTTCGTCATTAGAACTCAGGTGCTAACTTTGCTTGATTTTACTCATTGTATACCCCAAAAACCTCAGTTTGGTCTTCGCTTCTCACAGATTATTGCTGCTGCTGAGGATGCACCTACCCGGCAAACCTTTGCCACCTAAGTGGTTTAAAACCGGGTGCGTGTGAATTCCTCGGAGATTTTGTGACCACCTTGATCTAATCTAACTCCTTACTACTCAAAGTATACAGCTGCTTATGTAGTGGCATATGGGTAGACATTAATCGAATCTGCTTAGCTTGTATTTGTGATCGGCACTTGGTGGAGAGTTGCTCCTGGCGAATGACACTCCTCTGTCGTGAATGTTTTTGTGGCAACATGAGAAAGAAGATCGCGACAATTAGTCCTGAATAGCGCGAGTGAGAACAGGCCGGAGTGCTTTTACCTTGTAAACTGTGTATTCATCGCGCTAAATGAGGTAAACACGTTGGACAGAACAAAAAGGGTGTCAACAAATTGAGAGGGAATTGGCAAAAACAAAAAAAATTCAACTAAGTTCAGCTGACTTTGTTGTTCCCTTATTCATCCAAACTACTTTGTTATTCCTGGCAAGCCTTAATTAATTGTTTTGTGCTTTGTTAAAATAACGGGGGAATCTGTATGTGTGTGTGTGTGTGTGTGTGTGTGTGTGTTGTAACGGTAATTAGAAAATCCATCAAGAAAAATGAGGATTCACGTTCTTTTCTGACAAAGTTATGCTTACAGTTGTTCGTTGCTTCAATGTCCTCTTCTACCTGTTCTCTTGATTCAGCACTTGTCAGCCTGTGGGATAGTCGGCCGACTGATTCCCCAACTGATTCTACAAGCGAGGACGAGAAGTGGATGAGGGTATGGTTTGATATTTCCGAACCCTGATTACTGTCCTTTCATCCATTACGGGATGTCCTGCGTCTTCCTGGCGTCATGTTTACATTTTTTGTGATGCATCTCTAGAATTCTTGAGATTTGTTTGGTGTTTGTCCGAAGCGACTCAAGCATCATCATGGTGAGTATATCTTGTATATGCTACTGCGTGTTGCTTTTATTAGCGATTATAATGGCTCTTAAGAACACTTAACATGGTTATACCAATTAAACCACAGGTCAGTATCAAAAGTAATACATAAAAGTCTGCTTGAGGGCACAACTTTCAGTGCCGTTTGGGCAAGCCTGGAAGAAATCATTTCTTCTGGAGATGTGAGTTTATAGCTCACTTTTAAAAATAGATTTAAATCTACAACTACTATTCACAGAATATAGCGGACTGAACCAAATGACATTCATTTTAAAAAGAATTGTAGGAGCTGTGATGGAAAGGTGAGTCAAAAGGATAGTAATTAAAGTGACACCAAAATAAGATTCTGAAACGAGACGCAATTACTCTTTTACTTATGTGCCTAATAGGCTAAAAAGGAAGATTTGTTTGCCCTAAAACTTTATCAAAACTACATGAACTTTCATTGGTATGTAGGCTGCTGAAAAAATACGCACCTGCAGTGTCTAAAATCAGTTCACGAATAAGCTTAAAGATACCAAAAGATTTGGTCCTCATTCCTATATGCTTACTGGGATCTCTTCAAAAATGACTGGCTTATCAGCAAACAGAGTTCTCTGAATCCAGCTGCACACTTCCTTTTTTGCGGAAAATAAAAAGTCCGAGGAGAGGCAAAACTGTTAAGCCCTTAAATCTGGTAGGCAAGCAAAGCTTCTCTGCGTCCAAAAATATTGTCACATACCGTGTCCCCAAGATCCATTATTAAAATATTTCTAGACGATCTGCAGATGCTGGTCCATTAACTACATGAGCAATTAAATTTTGACCTTAAACTTTTATTACATGAGTAAATTTGTAGTGCAGTTTTATAGATAGCTTTCTTAATATCAGAGTTAACAGAGTAAAGAAAAAATGGTTTTATCTCAGTAACGGAAGGTGATCATAAATTATTTTCTGACATTGGGGCAGTTCGGTAGACAGAATAAAGTTTTACTTTTTTTAGTTTACCGAAAATGTTTAAGTACCAGCCCTTTGCTTTTTATTTTCTTTGATAATAACAAATCGAAGTTAATTCAATAGCAGCTAGTTCCAGTGCGCTGACTGGAGAGTTACCATTGAAGTTTACACTGTAAAGGCACAAACATTTAGTGTCCGGAACTGAAAGGTCGTAAAATATATATCAATTCAAGACGATAGCAACTGCGTTAAGCAGCAATCTTCATGTCAATAGACTATTAACATGTTTAGATATTAATTATGACTACGACAAGAAGCTATTTGGAGAGCAGTAGATAGGTAAAATAGTCAAAATGAATATATATATAAATGAAATTTAATTGTAGGCGTAAACAATAATGATGAAAGTAAGAAATCTTTCTTTAAACTGGCATAAATGCAGATCGATAAAAAAGAGGCAAAACAAGAACTTTTAAACCTAGAATCGAGAGAAGCTATGAATCTCTGTAATAAACTTTGAACGTAAGAAAAATCGGCACATAAGAAAAAGAAGAAGACAAACCGGGCTTAGAGTAGATTTGAGAGGCAGATCAGTAAAGTGTCCTGAAGGAAATGTTAACATGGGACATTTTTATGATTGATATTGAAAATCAGATTAAGTGATATAATAAGCTTGATGATGTAAAGACTATTTTATGTGCATATTCACTTACCAAGTCCTGGTATCAAAAGACTATTTATCAGACATATACTGACAATTCTGTACATCATGGAACTGGGTGTTGACGGGTACGCTGATGATGGCATGTTTGTCATGTGTATGTCTAGCAAGAGACTGGACGTAGACCGCGATACGACAGGTTTTCATACATCGACGAGGAAGCAATTTATCAAAAAGTCACCTGATGACTCTCCGTACGTTGATTGGCCCTGTCCGCACACGTGGCACTAAGGGTGTGTTTCGCTGGAAACCAGAGATGTGCGTCGGGGTTTGTTTTCCGTGGTTAAAGATTGTGTATAACTGAATTGGTGAAGAGTTTTTCTGTACGTTTTTGTTTTCGCTTCCTTTTGCATTTACATTGATTTACTGCAGTCATTTGTTTCCCAGTTGGCCATCAACACTTGAATCTTTAATCGAAATCAACAAGTGAATACAGCTGCCACGTCTATGCATGTGCTCCCTCCAACAACAAGTTCCAGTCAAAAGACGACCGACTGACAGCATGCGCGCGCGTGCACGCAAACACGCACACTCAAAAAAGAATGACTTCTGTTGTTGCCCTTCGGTTATTTATTTTTTTGAGTGTGCTGGGTGAAAGTTTACTATAGATGGCGTTCGTTAGCTTATACAGGCTTTTTTGTTTACTAACATTAACTGAAGCATGATTTATTATCAACTTTTTGTTATATTTTTCTCTCTTATTCATCAACTTATATTTCGTGTTATGTGTTGAGTTCAGGTGAATCAGTGTGCTGGGTTGGTATTAATAGCTTGTTGAGCAAAATCAAACTGTTTGCAGGATATATCTCTAGGTTAGGCGACCATTTCCATGTTTACCCAAGCGTTGCTATTCAGTAAAATATTAGACAACATTAACTGCTTAGTACTTTTAGAAGATCTAATCAAGGACATCGTCAGAAGATAACTATCGTGCAGCTGTAGTCTCTGGCAAGAGAATTATGATGTTTTAGGCGCCGTCTTAGATTCTTGGAGGCTACTTTTCGCACACAAACTTTGAGTGTAACGTAATGGGTTCGATGATCCAGTATTAAAAGCAGCACTCTCATGGTGTTGGGTTCAAGAGTACCAATTTTAAGTCCTATATTTGTGGAACGTTATGTAATCTGCTTCAAAGTGTTTTATTAGAGAGCAAGATAGAACTGGACCAAATGTATAGAAAAGACTAGTCTGACTTCTTTGCTTTATGAAAATAGGTACAAAATACTTTCTTTTTGTTCCTGGTAAAAAAAAAGGAAAAAAAAAAACCTCACTAGAGTTTGATCTGTGTGTAGCAAACCTTCCTACTTGACTTTCGTGCTTTTTGTCAGGTTGAACCCTGTCTAATGATTAACAACTGGTATGGTGAAATGCGCAAAACCCAGAAACTTTTTATCCATCACAAGAAGGAAAATACAAGAAAAAGTGGTCTATGATTTCTGTAATATCACCTAAATATGTCCTAAACATCACTTAACAGTAGGCTACATAATCTTTTGCTGATGTTGTTACGACAGTTTCACATAGGAACTTACTACTGGTACGCTTTGATGTACTTCATTATTCTTTTGTATCTACTATCTACTATCTACTGGCAATCCTTTGTATAAAATTTAGGATACAAAGTGCGTGTGTGTGTGTATGTGTGTGCGTGTGTGTGTGTGTGTGTGTGTGTGTGTGTGTGTGTGTGTTTCAATGTTATCATGCGAGTGTGCCGCCTTTCTCTTTGTAGCGGTAGTGAAACTTACTTTCATGGATTATGAAGCTAACTGCACGTGCAGTATGTGGGTCTCGTGAAGGGTTTTGTGCAGAAGATTAATCGCAAGATTAAGCGCTTCCGTGATTCTAAGCCCCTTAGATGTTGGCGACTATGATCGTTACTGAAACCGATATCTATTATACTTCTTGTTGGAAAGGATAGGACAGGCATAAAGCACAGAAAAGTTGAACTTTTTATATAAAAAAGTGTCACTGGTGAGTGTAAGGAGAGCTGTTACTGGCTAATGTACATGAGTGGGTAGCAGGAGCAAAACCTGCAGCATATCATAAAACCTAGGATTTGAAACGTATTCATGCCATGATAAAAAGAAACCTTTTACCTGTTACGAATGATTTTTATGTATTATAAAGTGTACATACACGGGTACGTTGTGTGTGGTGTGTGTGTGTGTGTGTGTGTGTGTGTGTGTCTGGTTTGTATACCAGCGTAAATGAGAAAGGATAGCTTACATTGTAACACTTATACAGTTTGTAACGATTTGTAGTTTGCTTCGCGGATGATCAGTAAGTGGCAAACCAGTTGAGTAGATATCCACTTATTGTGAGCAGTCGTTTTTTTTCCAATACCGAGAGCTAAATTAGATTTTCTAGGTGTCGCAGGATTTTCTACAAATTTATATATCTTTTATTTCGGGGTCATTAGTTCGTAGTCACTTGGTCTTCAGGCGTTCTGTAAAAGTTTTCATTTATTTCTGATCGGCAACATTTATACAAGCATTTTACATTCTGGCGTCACGTCCACGCGTGCTGATAGAAAGACTGAAAAATGTGTATCTTTTTCTTGGTGCATGAGCACGCGCGCGCACACTCGATATGGTTTGCAAGTGCTACGGACAGTGTTTAAGTCTCAAACTTTTGTAATAATTTGTTTATTTAGTAGATCTAATAACATGTCAAGTTGTAGAAAGATGCATACACCACAATGTAAACCACAATGTAAAGCTACATATTAAGCATTTCTAATGTAGGCATTAAAGAGGGAGAAACGCTTTAGTCCTGACAAAACGAAAACTAAAATTAACAGCACCGGTCACTGTGCAACCTCACTTGTTAGAGAAGAGTCTAGTTTCGGACTTCCATTACCTCCACCAACTAACTCTCTGGATCCTGGACTTTTCAACAAACATACAGCAGTGAGTTTCTGTTAACGGTCTTCTCTCAGACCCTGTTGTCACCTGCCGTTTGTCTACACTTCTGTTCATACTCTATGCTAGCAGGAGAAGCAATACCGATAGGAGCTTTCTGTTAAAATTTGCTGATGACTCTTCCTTGCTGTCACTTTTGTATGATAATGAACATGTTATGTATTTTCATTCTGTGTAATGATGTAGGACTGTCAATGCCCACCCGCATGTACACTTTCAAGCATACACATACAACCGTAAACACACATATATATATATATATACACACATGCAACCATAACAAATATATAAGCAAATATATAAGCCCAAGCACTCACTCACACCCACAACAACACCTCCCCACACCACCCCCGCACACACACACACACAACGTTCCAACAGATTTTGCCAAAGTAAAGGTCACCAAAAGGCCCATAGCAACAAACATGTAAATGTACGAAGACGTTAGGTGTAATGGTTTGACAAAGCAATCAATTAACAACATCATGGCCGTGCAGCATCTGTCAAACACAACAGTCACTGACTGCAGCAGCCTTGACGGCGCCTCTTGACGGATGTAAAGGGAGACTATCATTGTCCTACAGCGCACGCGCCTCTCACCACACGACCCGGAAACACAGCGCATAGTGACGTCATGTATTCTGTATAACAACTCGTAAACTTAGTGTATGCATGTACGCAAATTAGTTTGATATTGCATTGAATATAGCTATACAACACACCACATACGCTCTTTCTGAACAAGTTGAATAACGTTTCACTGGATAAAATAATTCATAAAAAAATTATGAAAGCCATATTATAAACTTATTTGACGTGATAAGAGGCAAGGTAAATCGACAGCGTGTAAAATATTTACGAAACACCCCCCCCCCGCGCGCGCACACACACACACACACACTTACACATATACATACACACATACGCACGCGCACGCACGTAGATGCGGGAACTTGACTACATCTTCAGTCCATAACTGTGTTCACATGTCTAGCTCTCTTCGCGATGTTCCAAGTATTGCTGAGAGTTTTTGTTCAGGAAGCCAGCACTCAACTTTATCCACATCACAATCTTTATTCTGCATGCTCTTATTAATGTTCTCATCTCAATGTCTCTAACAACAGAAACCCAGCCACGACCAGCATCAGTTACACACAAGTGAGTCAACAACAGTTTACAAAGAAGACGTCCCACTTTCTTGCACTCGGCTCATTTTACTTTAACTCATAACATACTTAATTTTTTTTAAATTTGACAATACAGCCCTGATCTACAGAAAGGTGAAATATTTCTAAGAGAAAATACATGAATATGAAAAATGGGTGTTTGGTCAATGATTGTAAAGGGTAAGAATATTTTTTTCCTTTTCACTGTTTAAGTTCTTAATAATTGCCCTTATATTAAAACAAATATCAGGAATGTGACTAACCGCCATGAGGCAATTTACTGGCACATATCTCTAGCATCCCCCCCAACCCAACAACCTGAAGAGGTTAGGGGGCGACCTTTTCCTTCTCTCTAACGGACAGATGTAGATCCAAATAGAGTCAATTAGAGTAGTCACTTCAAGTTTGGAATTGCTGAAAACAAAGTTTCATGCTTAGTTATTAAGTTATTTCTACCCATCAGATAACTTCAATAAGGCTAACAGACAATTTAATTTACCTTCACCTTACGCCGTCTACAGAGGAAATATTTAATTAATCTGCATACTTCATCCTTGCAAAATAAAAGACGCACTAAGAGATGGGTCGATCACAGATACCAATGCACTTCAATTTAAATAAATATGAATAACAACTTGACTAACAGTCAAGTGGCCAGCGTCTATATGGAATATTTGTTTTTCATTTGCTCCCTTCGTTCCACGTACTCTCTGATAAATGTCTTCGGCAAGATGTCATGCCAGGTGACACGGACAAGCCAGACAAAACTCTGCCATAAAAACAACTGGTTTATGGAAACCCATCAAAGTAGTGGTCTAATTTTCTGCGAATAGCTACTTTGGTGTACCTTGTTTTAGATGTTTAGAATTCTCGTGAAGTATTTCCTTTCGAATGCCTGAATCCTTTTCTCTGTTTTTAGCAAGGTCTACGTTTCCCAGTAGTACAAAGAGAGCTTGAATTTGGCTACAAAACTAACACTTTTGCTGCCCCCTATCGAGCTCAGTATAGTTATCGCTGCTGCCTCTGCTGTGATACTGAGAAAAAGAGATCTCGGGCTCGTCCTCTTTCATCTTCCGGCTAGTTGCTTATATTGTTTATATGTATACATGCTTGTGCCATGCCTGCGTGTGTTCATATTTGGTTGTCGTAGGATATAAAAAAAATATGTAAGCAAGAGCCACAGAAAAAAGCCCACATTTCTGATCACTATCAAAATTTTCGTCACTAATATCCGATATGCACAGGGTCTATTATAGATGCGCTGAAAACCAAAGACTTTTGTGAAGCCACGCCAACAGAGAAAGGCTTTATATAGACAAAAGGTTAACAACCTGAGAAAAACAGACGAGCCTCCTAAACACACTCACGAACGCACGCACAATTCCATCATGAATTTTATGACGGAGAAGGCCCTTGGCTACAGCCTCACTTTATATCTGTGTTCACATCTCTCGCCCTTTCTGCTGCTTCTCAAGTATTGATGAGTGTTGTCTTCCGAAAGCCAGCACTTGTTTTTATCAGTGTCTCAAACAATGTTCTGGTTTTAATCTTCTTATCTGCAAGACTCGGACGTTTCTAACACAAAAAGAGTCCATTTTCCAAGGAGCATCAGGTTTGCGCGAGCTGGTCAGTTCAGTTTGCACTAGAAATGTTTGCAAAGCAGAATTGTGGGACGTTATTAACCATTTTACACATTGACTTGCACCTGCTTTATCATACCTGGTTGTAGGCTTACTTATAACGTGTGACATTTTCTTATTTTGGTTAGAGACCTCTACAGGAATGCACACCAACTCTTAATTTTTAATGATACAAATACTTTTAATAAAGTACATTAAATTGTGGCTATAGTTAGCGCATTAAATATGTGCAACATCTAGTGTTGTGGTAAATTAGCTTAACAGCTACAACTGATATAAAGACAAAATAATGAAACTGCAAAATACTTTTCTGAGATTAAAATAAATTTTGAGAGCGTGCTATGTTTGTGGTGGGCTTAGGGTGTTTTCGTTGTAGTGCTGTTGATGAGTTTGTTTGATAAAGTTTTTGTTGCTCACGTAGAATGAAAGATTGGCTGATAAAGCAGGAAGAGCCACTATACAGTCCTCTGTACTCTATACAAAGAAAAGCTGGCACAGAGTCTTCCGTGTATCTCAATTTTCATCTACATCCGTTTACACTTGAATTGCCAATCATTGGACGTCAATAAAATATCCGTACAGTTCATTGGTATTTATAGCATGTTCTAGAACTGTTGCTAGGCGGTAAATCAATAGAGTCATCCCCTAGGTCTTTCATCTGTAGCAGAGGAAAGCGATAAGGGTAAAAAAAAGGAGATGAAAGTTCACTTTAAGATGGTGGCGGTAATTATGGTGGTGACAGTAGTGATGGAGGTGACGGTTGCAGTAGTGGTGATGGCAGTAGTGATGTTGGTGAGGGTGATGATGGTTGCATGGTAATGGTGGTGGCTGGGATAGTGGTGACGGTGGTGGTGGTTGTGGTGATTGAGGTAGCCTTAAAATATTCTTCAACAATTATCATCAATATCAATATTGTCGTCAGAAAAGTAAATGATTCAAACATTCAGTCGTATCGTCGATGTGAGTAACATCATTTTTTATATGTACATGGTACAACAATTTATATCAACGAAGTCATGCTAGAAAAAGATAAAAAAATGAAACGCTTGAGAAATGCAGACATAATCAATAACTATATAAATATTTACGGTTGTTACTATCTGTAGAGATTTCTGCCGAAAACATTTTATAAAACAGCAAGGATACTCTTCCAATTCTCGCTATTGTTTATTTGACTGTCTGCTGCCTAATAAGAAAGCAAGCATACTCCTTTTAACTGGTTTATTCATCTCGTCTGACTGTTGGAGCCCCTAGCACACGAAATTTTTTTTACGAACAATATCATGTTTCCATAAACTTTTCAGCTCAGTTTGGCGTAAAGAAGTGTTGATTAACCTTTCATAAACACGATCCGTCGCCCGCTCATTCCTGACCATTTTAACTTTGCTTTGTTATGACTTAAATGGATGTTTTCCTTACTTACTATTTTATGGCATGCAAGTGGAGTAAATGAGTCAGTAAAGCGAAGGCAGCTCATGATGCACGTGCTAAGTGAGTAGTGGCGAGATCATGAGTAATCAGCCGTTGAAGAACTAGTTCAGACTAGAGATACTGGGTTGTATAATTAACCCTCTCCGGCCAGCGCTTCATTTCTCATGGATAGACGGTAATTGCCAAGAAACTGAGTCCGACACAGAAACTACTCCCAGTGAAAAATGCAGCCTATAACGGCTGTCTTCCAGGCAAGCAACAGAAACTAAGTCTAGGTAAATACTAACCCTAGAGAGCCTTAACCAACCAACCAACCAACCAACCAACCAACCAACCAACCAACCAACCAACCAAGAGACAAAGAGACAAACAAAAACAGCAATGACACATCCCATCCTTTTCTATCTTAAATGTTATGGCTTTAAATGTGCCATGGAACGTTAGACCTGTAAACATGGATGAAACACAGAAAAAGAAGTACGCGTTAGCTATCGTAACAGAAGGGATTGAAAATTCTATGCAGGAGTTATCGCGCATAGGACTGGCTTTAGTGGAAGACGAACATAGGTCGTTAGCTGGTAACCGTCAAGGACTAAATGAATGAAATTGCCCTCGACAATATTTAATATAAAATAATTTAAAAGACAATCTACAGCTGTCAACTCATGACGATGGGTAATTCTTAACTTAATACTAAGATCGTTTGCCAATTTAAATGTACACAAAATAATAAAGCATTAATTATAGAGTAAATGAGGACCTCTTAATACATCTTAGACACTACAAGTCGACAAATCTAATTTGAGAATGGTTTACTTTAAGAAAGATGAAGCGATCCGATTTAGCATTTCACTTTCGCAGCAGAATTACTTTACCTAGAATCCATTTGCAGTGTATTTGCATTTGATTTGTACGTTTCTTTCAACCAAACTGTCATATGATATAGGTTTCTGGTTGTTAGGGTAAAAGGTAAAACTCAGATTTACAATCAACAGACCAGTTGTTTCAGTAGTAAGTGTAAGAGGAAAGGGACTTTCATTCGCAGTCTTTAAAAACCGCACGTATCAAGGCGCTCAGAAGAAGCGAGCGCTAAATGAACGGACTTGCTTTAATACTACATACAACTTCTAAAACCAGACGCTCCTATTTACCAGAGCCTACAAATTCTAAGAAGCTACGCCCTATCGTGTATCCTGTTGATAAGAGATATCGCATGGCATATAACCAGTCTTTAACGTGTAATCTACGGGGCTCTAGTCAGCAGCGTAGGTGCCCATGACTACACCACTTCCTTTTGGCGTTTTGGAAATATTTCAGTACACTTTGAATTTCGCTTAACCCTTAATATGTCAAGCTAAAGTCGCCAACGCTGCTTACTAAAGTCCTCGGAAGACCCCATGATTTTTTTCTTCCTCAACTGTCCCTTGCAGTAGATCACTTGAATTAGTTTTTTTAAAGGTTTCTGAGCTATATATTTTTGTTATAGAAGCATTGTTAGAATCATTTTGTTTCGTTTATTTATTTCAATAGTAGTTAACCGATACAATTACTGTTCTTCATAAAAGTGTCTACATTGGTACATATAAACTGATTATATAATTTTAACAATACAATAAATAAATTTTAAATACAGTATAATATTCACGTGCCTCTGTGGGACCTCGTTGCAATGCTGTACATCGATTTCAAATCTCAGGCGGTCTGTAACACGGAGCTCACAGCCCCCTTCAATGTCAGGGCTGGGGTGAAGCAGGGCTGCATTCTATCGCCGTTCCTCTTCATCCTGGCCATGAACTGGATCATGAAGAATTCCACCGACAGAGAGAAGAGAGGGATCAAATGAACCATGACTATGACAGCAGCAACAACGCTGGAAGATTTGGACCTTTCTGATGACATTGCCCTGTTATCAAAACGCCACCAAGACATGCAGGAGAAAACAAATGCCTTCTCAAAAACAGCTTTAAACCTTGTCTTGAAGGTTAGCGCAAAGAAAACGAAAAGTATGAGAGTGAACATCAAGACAACATCAAACTAAATGGAGAAGAGATTGAGTAAGTTGACAGTTTTACCTATCTTGGGTCCAAGATGTCATAACATCGAGGATGCGAAGGTGAAGATTCGAGCTGGACTGGCAAAAGCCAGCCAGGCCTTCGCCTCACTCAGGAGCACATGTAAGGCAAAAAACATTAGTGAGAAGACCAAGCTGAGAATTTTCAAGTTAAATGTGATCAGCACCCTCCTTTATTGATCAGAATCATGGAAGAGGACCAAAAACATCGGTATTATGCTTGACGTCTTCGAAACCAGATGTCTCTGGCAGATAATTGACATCTTTTGGCCAAACACCATCACGATGAAGAACTCCACTGAAGATTTGAAACCGAGTCGCTCACCAAGCAGGTTCAACGAAGGCGTTGGGGATGGATTGGACATGTGCTTCGCCAGCAGACAGCAGACCTCTCCAGAATTGCCCTACGATGGACTCCAGAAGGCCGAAGAAAACGAGGCCACCCAAAGGAAACTTGGAGAAAAACAGTGGAAAGGTAGATGAAAGGAAAGGGCTGGGCATGGGGTCGCCTGGAGCGGGTCTTAGCCAATCGACATCAGTGGCGGTCTCTGGTTGAGGCCTTATGTGTATTTAGCACGAAGAGGATTGATTGATTGATTGATTGATTGATTGATTGATTGCAAAACATTCATCTAAAACCAGTTATATCATGTCACTATTATAAGTGGTACAGATTAATGGGCTGCCTTCGGTACAGTCCTTAGTACATGGTCGTCCTGTGTGCCTTACAGAGGAAATGACACACCAAATTAGTCAGCCTACAACCAGTTATGATAAAGCAGGTACAAGTCAGCGTGTAAAATAGTTTATTACGTCTCTCAATTCTCATTTCCAAATATTTCTAGACAAAACTGAGCTGACCAGCTTGTGCAAACCTGCTGCTCCTTGCGACGTGGACTATTTTTGTTGTAGTAGAAACATCCGAGTCCTGCAGATGAGGAGATTAAAACCGAAAGCATGAAAATGATTGAGAGATTGATAAAAACTGAGCCTCGGCTTTCGGAAGACAACACCCATCAATACTTGAGAAGCAGCGAAAAAGGCGAGAGATGTGAACACAGATATAGGGTGAGGCTGTAGTGAAGTCCCTTCTCCGTCATGAAATTCATGATGCAATTGTGCGTGCGTTCGTGAGTGTGTGTTTCGGTGGCTAGTCTTTTTCGCATGTTCATAAATTTTTGTCTCTATCTAGCCTTTTCCTGTTTGGGTGGGTTCGCAAAAGTCTTTGTTTTAAGCGCATCTGTAATAGACCCTATGAATATCGGATAATAATGACAATAATTTTGATAGTAATGAAATATGTGGGGTTTTCTTTTTTTTTTTTGGTTGTTTCTTACAAATTTCTAACCCAACTGATTAAATCTGAACACGTTTAGGCATGACACAAGCATGCATACGTATAAACGACAACATAAACAACCAGACGGAAGATGAAAGAGGATGATTATGAGACCTCTCATACATCTCAGTATCACAGCAGCTGACAGCAGCTATGACCAGACTGAATCTGATATGGGACAGGACAATTGGTAGTTTTGCCACCAAATTCTAGGTCTCCATGGACGAATGAAAAAAGTAGACCCTTCTGAGACGGGTAGAAGGACTCAGGCAGTCGAAAGGAAATACGTCAGGAGAATGCTCAACATCTAGTGAAAGGAACACTAAATGTCTTCGCCCGCAGCTAAACCACTACTTAAGTGAGTTACCACGGAAGTGACTAGTCTAGCTTGGCCGTGTTGCCAAGACAATTATCCATCTTTATCCGTAATCCATTCATCTCTTCGGGTGTTTTATTTTGCAAGGATGAATACACGTTTAATTTATGAAACATTTATACACAATAACTTAAACAGTTTTTCTGTAGACGGCGTGAGGTGAAGGCAAAATAACTTGTCTGTTAGTCTTATTAAAACTATCTGACGATGATGATGATGTCTGGGAGCCAGAGCGCAGACCACGTGACGGCTGGTAAGGAGAAACTATCTCTTGCATATAGGAGCAGTTTTAAACATGTAGGAGTGAGCAATCGAAAGCACTTTGTGGTCAAGCGCTTGTTTACTGGGAGCCAGTGAAAGCTCTGTAGGAATTGAGTGATGTGCTCAATGGACGACTTTGCACGGGTGACAATCCTGGCGGCTGTTTTGAACTCTTTGGAGTCGATCTAACTGCGTAGCAGGTATACCCCACAATGCGCTATTACAGTAGTTCAATCTCGATATGATGGTAGCCACAGCAAGTAAATTGGCAGCAGCCTGAGTCAGCATGGGCCATAATCTACCTAAAGTCCTCAAAACGTAGTAGCATTTTGACACAAAAGAACTGATGGGTATAAATGCAATAATCAGTAAGCGACAAACGTTGTTTAAGCAGTTTCCAAGCTGACGTGAATCTACTCTTAATTACTCCATTTTGGATTTACGTTAGGCATTGGTAGATCTGTCCGTTAGAAAAACAGGTAAAGGTCGTCCCATAACCTTTTTCAGGTCGCCAACATTGATTTATCTTGACAAGTCTAGACAACTGTTGTACCCTAGAGTGACCTGCTTATGAAGACAGTGTCTTGAGGTTCGGTATCTGACCCTACTGTGGTCTAGATGTCGGTGACTTAGTTTGAGGGCTGTGACCTGTGGCCTAGCAGGGAAAGCATACATGCAAGAAAGAAGGGGCTGGGGTATGGGTTAGTCAGATAGTCAGGTCTTATGGCGCAGACTGGTTTGTTAGCAGTCGACTACGAGAACGAGTGGAATAAAAATTTTACACATAAAGAAGGGTTTGTGTATTGAAACAATGTTTTCTGCAGAAATACGTCTTGCAACATATTTCTTTGGTTTCTTGAGATTAACCTTCAAAATACACGCACCCATTAAGTGTGAAAATTGTAACGAAATGTTGAGGTCCCTTGCAATTTATATTGGTGTTTAGACATTCAAGCACCAATTAATGACAGAAAATAATAAATACAGTGACAATGACATGGAGTATCTTGGTAGAACTGCTGCTTGTTAATGGAATCTACGATACAAAATATTACAGATTATGTACTAAATTGTTGTTTTCTAAAACTCTTTACTGATATTTTACTATCAATGTTTTAAAATTTGTTAATTTTCTTTGTCATAATCTCCTATAAATGCTGCGGCCCTGTGCTCCTCGATAAGTAACAAGAAATAAACTTAACTAATCTCCTATAAACAGTGGATGATAAGCTCAACAAACAATAACAGATGATAAAGGAAAGACTCGTTAAGGTGGACTGCAACCGATCTAGCCTGGTAGGTGTGCTGATAATATCATCATATCCTTCTTCTAAACGTTTCCGCTTGGACACATCCATCTCCTCTCCGAATCCACACTACAGCCGATACCCGGCCATTCGACAGCTCACTTTGATCGCGATCAACTTATTCTTGTCCGGTGCCTCCACCACTGTGGGATTCGTCTAGAGAGTCCTTACCCTAGCCTGTACTTTCATCGTGGAAAGATGCCGTGCTAAGATCTCAGTTTGATGTTGAGATTTTCTCCCCTAGCCTTTATTTTTCTCAAGATTGCCAAGATTACTCAAATTACAGCGCCTCAAAAATATTCCCTACTGCTAGTCACTACCTCCCCAAACATGAAGTCGGTATGTTGCGTGCCTGCTGACTTCCTTGCATGCGGCAGCCGTTTCACATGCACTCACAAACACCTGCATCCCACCAAAAACACACACACACTCTCTCTCTTTCTTCAGGGTAATATGTATATAGGTATAAAACATCTTTAAAATTTTTTCTAAAGATTAGGATAATCCAAACGATGTAGTTATTGTATAGTCTAAACTGAGGGTGATTTTTGGAAATATGATATTGCTCTTGATGAAAAGTAGTCGGAAAATTAGAAAACCTGCAGAAAACAAGACTTGGCAAATTGAGGAGGTCTGTAATTTTGTTAAAAGTTTAACGCTAGTCCATCAGCACTTAAGGAAACAGAGAGAGAGAGAGAGACTGGATGATGGCTGAGAGCTGGTATCCGGGACACGTGTTTACGAGGTCAAACTGGCTCATCATGATAAGAATCCAGTTTTATTCGAGTAAAATCAGAGAACATCAACATGTTTTATTTAAAGCTGTCGACATAAGAAATTAGTTGACTAAAAAGTTTAGCACTCTGTCTCTCTCCCTTTCTCTCTCTCTGTCTCTTGAGGATCGGTGAGCGCTCTTCACCAAGTGACCTGTTAAGACAAAAAGAAGTCATGCTACTTGGACTTAAAATGAGGGGTTGAAAACGAATATAAGCATCGCTTCCTGAAATAATGGTTAGCGGGTTTGTCTTTTCCTTAGGAAGAAAGCTAAAAAATGTATAGCCTCATGGAAGTAAACGAGTTATACTAGTAAATATGACTAACATTCCCACTGTAACCTTGATAACCTAGCCTAGCCATGTGTGTTTGAGAAGTGGTCGTTTTGACCATTTTGTGTCCATTCTAGTGTTATTAGGTTTGAATCTTGACGGGATTAATCGTTTCGATAGTACTTCTATTGCTGGACACAATAATAAATAAAATTATTTTGTTTTTAAAGCAATCATTAGAGAGAAAATTATTATTTTACCTTGAAGCAAGGGGCGAATCAGTTACAACAAACGGGCAAGACTGTCTGCTGTCGTCGTGAAACTTTAAGGACACTGCGCGACCAAACCTTAGGGTACTATAAAAGTAAGAAATTCGAAGCCGACGTCGGCAGAAGGAGTCGTTGTCAAGGGAGAAGAGAGAATGTCCGTGTGTATTTGCCTGCACTCCCAGGCACCGGAGTCGGGTAGCATGACGCAGTAATGTTCGTGCGGCGGCCGACGTGGCATTGCTAAATAGTTACATTTATTGTGTGCTATTGTCTTTCATGTATTTTCACCAATGAATAAGAACACTTGAGCAAAACTTGAGCGTACGTTTTTTGCCAAAATAATTAAAGGATTATTTGCTGCTTTATCTTGAACTAAAGTAAGCATTTAACAGAGCGCTCCTATGCCTACTCGCATCACCTACTGTAGTCCCAAACTAATCTTGTTGATCTGGCAAACTAAAGTAAACTTTGGTGCACGTGAAAATTAAAAATATTTCAGCAGAATAAGGAGTGACGAGTTGAGAGAAACTGGCAAGACTATAAACAGTGGAGAAGTTTTATAACAGGGTAGGCTGTTTAAACTTAATACATGTTTGTAGGCTTGCAGGAGCAGCCAGTGAAGCGCAAACAGAGTTCTCGGTCAAATTTATCTTTTTAAGACTAAACACAATGTTTTCTCTGTTTTTAAGAATTCAGTTGAAAAATTATAGGGAAAAACAGTGCGCTTCGCTGAATGCATTAGTCAACCTGTCATTAAGTACACGGGCGCGCGAGCATCCTTAAAGTCAGCCAATCACTGTTAGACACGCCCTCTGATGAGGATGTTCGCTGACGGTGACTTCCTCGTTGACATGCATAAAGCTGTTGCACTGCGATCTGCCTCCTGTGTCTTCTGAGACAAAGGAACTGTTTAAGTCTTCATCAGCCGAACAGATCATGATGATGTACAGGGTCCTCAGTGTTTGCTTAATATCTGCTCTCCTAATACCAAGTGCAGGTAAGAAGGCGTGCATTGAACATTACTCTCTTCTGTAAGCTTCAATGAATGAGTTCAAAATTAGTCTAATTGAGGGACTATTAATATTGCTGTTGATGAAAAGCCTTAGAAAAATCAGAAAACGTTCAATGACTGAGTTCAAAATTAGTCTAACATGTTACTATTGCTTTCGTTACCTAAGGCCAAATTAGCTGTCTGAATTGTTGAGCCTTTGCCCGCATTGCCTGCAAAGAAATTCTATTTGTACGAACTTGATTTCCCTTGGATAAAACTGAAATGGTTGTTTGGTTTTGCTTGGTACCGAGAATTAAGCTTCATCTTCCTTAATGTTTGACATTTTGTATCTGCACTTCGTTGCAGATATTGAAGTCAGGGTTATTTATCTCTAACTTTGCACATTCTCATTATTTATTTCTCTTCTGTATGAGCTTATTTTAAGGTTTATTAAATTAATCAATTTCGAAGCTTCCATGATTTTTCTCACTATTCTGAATGTTGATATTTGTTTATAGTTAATCTCCGGTAAAGTTTTATAACTTGCTGTTAGTGCGGCCTGCTATAGGCTGATAATGAGCGGTCAGTTTTGGACTCATATAAATACAAAATCAAACACAATAATGAGTGTCTGATTTATCAGCTACAAAGACAAAGTTGACGCAGATGTCTAGCAAGCAGTCATGTTTTTCATGCCTTCAGTAATTATAAAGCATTTGCACTTACGAGGACAGCTTCAGTAAATTAAAAAGAAGAAGAGATCCGTCTGTTAATCATGGCACCTTTTCACAGCTTCTTCTCACTTAGTTATAAAAGAGAAGTAAATAATTTATTAATATTACATATTGGTATTTAAAATTTTAGCTAAACAGTTACAAGTTCGTGTGGTTGGTGGCACAGCGGATGCGGGACGTCTGGAAATCTTTCACAATGGAGCTTGGAACACAGTGTGTCGTGACACATTCGAAATGGAAGAGGCTTTGGTAGCCTGCAGAATGTTAGGATTCAACAGGTATGTGTAGTCTAACACACTATTACGACAATAATTAAAAATAGATCGAAATGTGTAGAAAAGAAACAGCTTTACCTTGTGTTTGCTTAAAAACACACTTTTATGGTATTCCCAACAGAAAACGCCATGATAATGAGTGCATCCCAAAATTTTCGTGGTGAAAGATTCGAAGTTTTGACGAGCATAATTGAAAATAACATAAGGGATGAAACTACTGAAACAGTTGGGAAATCGTCCACCATGATTCTCTCCCTTGAACTGGCAGTGAATCAGGTGTATTTGTAATGTGAAAATGAAGAATTTGTAAAGAATCGAAGCACGTTGTTGTGTCTCACTATGACATGGATTTGTACTTCAAAAACCGAAAAGTAGAAGAAAATAGTAAGTAATTTTAAAATTCTAATGTATATTCTAATAAAACATATTGTAGCGGGAGCGCTAGACAGCTTGTACCTCTGACGGTGCTTTCTCCCTTCTATCCCGCACCCCCTTCCACCCCACGCTTGGTCGCGCGAGCGGAGCATCGCGAGGCAAGCTGACCACACAACGGGTGACGTAGCACCCAGCTATTTCCTTATAAATACCAGAGAAAAGTCGGTCTGTGGCTTTCAGACAGTATCTAGTAAAAATAGAAGAAAGAAACTACTACCAAGACAGAGGACAGGAGCACAAGACAATACCATCCCCCAGCTACCCTTTCCAGTTATCATCATCCCCAATGAGAAACGAAACAAGAACATCGTGACAGCAGGCCCCTCACGAATGTCCAGAGAAATCAAAGAAAAGATTGGAGACGTAGAGGAAGTAAGACCCCCAATATGATCCAACAAATTGATTATAGGCTGCAAAGACCCAGCCCAACAAAGGAACGAACGGAGATTTCCTAGGCACCAGCGTCACCTGCTATGTCCCTGGCCAACAAAAAAAACCAAGACAGAAGAAGGGGCTTGGTCTCATAAAAAATATTTCTGTAGAAGAAAGTCTGGAGGATATTAACAGGATGCTGGAACAAGCAGGGCGACCCAAAATCAAGTCAGTCAAAACATTCAACATCAAATCCAACGGAAAAATAATACCAAGCAAAGCAATTCTACTGGAATTTATAGACAGAGAGACGCCCACGACCATAAAAATAGGATTCCAGACCTATGGAGTGGAGCAATTTAATCAAACAGAAAGGTAGTGCTTTAACTGCAACGGCTTTGTTCACATTGTGGACCAGTGCAAACTAAGAGTTGTATGTGCGCTGCGGAGATCCACACGACACAAGAGAATGCAGCATAAAAGAACACCAGGAGTTCGTCTGCATCAACTGTGGAGAATCTGGACACAGTGCAAGATATGGTGGATGCCCTTCAAAAATAATCCACCGACAAGCCAGCCAGATATGCGCTACAGGGAAGCGCTCAAAACTTCCAGAGAAAGCTACTGGATCCGGAAGGAAAAAACAAACGCGCGATCTGAGCAGACCAGCGAGAGGAGAGAACAGCTTCCACCAGCGCAGCAGACTACACTACAGACGGAGACACCACAGAGGGAGACAACACAGACAAAGACACCACAGACAATCACGGCGAGCGACAACATAGAGACAACAACAGAAGACTTAACAAAGAATAAAAAAAAACACCAGAAAACAAAGAGCGACAAGACAACCCCACCAGACGATCTGACTGCTGAAAAAAGAAGTATTGACCCTGATGACCAAAATCGACAACTACGTCGCAAACTTGAGACATACCACCAAAGACCTACGGACAGTTGAAGTACCGAGTCTGATTAAAATGCTAAGAACGCTATCAGGTCTCCTCACAATTTTAAACGAAAATGTCTAAACAAACAATAAGGTTTATACAGTGGAACTGCAGGGCACTAAACAGTAATAAAAGTGAGTTACTCAACTTTATAAAAAATAATATGCCAGAAGTAATCACCCTGCAGGAAATAAATTTCACAAAAGAACCAATCCAAATTCCAAACTATAAATATCCACCAATACTTAAATCAAGACCTAAACCGCATAAAGGAGGGGGGTAGCAATCTATATCAAAAGCGAAATAACAGCTACAGAAATAGACCATAACCTAAATCCTGTAATTGAGGCAGTAGGTGTAGAAATCACCCTCCCATCAGGCAAAAAGCTAAAAATAACAAACGCGTACATATCGAGCCTAACCAAATATAATTCAATAACAATAGAAGACTTAACAAGATTACTTCAGTCAGGGAACCTAATACTGGGAGACTTTAATGCTAAAAACCCACTCTGGGATAGGGAAAACCCAAAAGCAGACAAATGAGGCAAAATGGTAGAAAAAGCCATGGAAGATGCACGGGTATGTTTGGTAAACAATGGCCAACCCACGCATGTGTTCTGTCAGGGCTCCACAGACTCAACTTCAACCATAGACCTATCTCTCTGTACCCCAGAACTAGCAAATGTTTTAGAATGGGAAGTTTACGAAGAGGACACGTTAGGGAGTGACCACTTTCCAATTATAATCTCCATGCCAGATACTAAAATAAGCCAACCAAGTCCCCACATCTCTAGAATAAACATTAAAAGAACACACTGGACCCTGTACGAGTCACGAACAGAAGTGAATGAGGTATGGCTCCCTGATGACGACATAGACACCAAGACTGACAAACTGACAGATAGCATCATTAAAGCAATCAAATCAGCAACACCAAATGGAAATGAAAAGGAGTACATGTATGCTGGGCAAGCCTGGTGGACCAAGGAGTGTGAACAAGCAATTAAGAACAGGAAACATAAACTAAAGATATGGAAAAGCCACAAAACCATACAAAACAGATTAGAATACAAAAAGGCCAAAGCTGCAGCAAAAAGCACTATCCTCCAAGCTAAAAAAGAGGAATGGCACAGGTTCACAGAATCTCTAAACCTAAATGCTAATCTAAATGATAGCTGGAGAAAGATCAAAAGATTAAATCAAGGGCCAAGATCCACCCTGCCCACCCTGCTAAAAGAAGGTACCAAATATGAGACAAACCTAGAAAAAGCAAACCTACTGGCTGAACAATTTCAAGTAGTCAGCTCAGACTCTAACTTAGACCCAGACTTTAAGCTATTCAAAGAACAGGCAGAAAATAACTTCCTTCCCCCTCTAAACCAAGAAGATCCTTTCAAACTAACAAACAGAATAACTATGGAAGAGCTTGAGCAAGCCCTATCAACCAAAAAGTTAGGGTCCGCTCCAGGCCCAGATCTTATCACTTATCAAATGCTAAAAAAACTGCCATCAGAAAACCAAACACCTTATCTTAGAGCTCTTCAATGATATTCTTGAGAAAAGTTGTTTCCCTAACATGTGGAAAAGGGCCACAGTAGTCCCCATCCGCAAACCAGGTAAAGCAAAGTCAGCCCCATCTAGCTACAGTACAATAGCACTAACTTCGCAACTAGGTAAGACATTTGAGACAATTATTAAGAAGAGATTAAACCCCTTTTGGGAGGCCAACAACATCCTGCCCCCAGAACAAAGTGGTTTTAGGAAGACACGAAGCACTATGGACCACATAACAGCACTGCAACAGGAAATTATCAATGCCCACACAGAAAAAATAGTGAACCTGTGTGGAGTTTTTCTGGACATAGAAAAAGCCTACGAAATGCTCTGGCACGAGGGCCTGCTACAGAAACTCCTCCGCATAGGCACCCCAATTAAAATAGTGTAACTAATCAAATCCTTTAGAACAAACAGAAAAATAGCTTTAAGAATTGAGGATTAAACTTACAGCGAGGTACCACTAGATAATGGAGTCCCGCAGGGAAGCGTCCTCACTCCCTTACTCTTTAACATAATGATTGCAGACCTCCCCAAAACTGTAAAACATGTCAAAGTTAAACAATTTGCGGATGACACGTCCCTCCTAGGAAAAGTAGAAATACGCCCAACAAATGACCCCAACAGACCTAAAATCATAGGAATAGATAAGATACAAGAGGATCTGCATGAAATAGCAAAGTGGCTCAAATATAATGGCATTAAACTCTCAGCCACCAAAACACATGCAATAATATTCCAAAAACCCAAACCAGAAGACAGAATACCCCAAACTAACACTAAACCAAACAACCCTTGACTACAGTCCACAGATACAATTTCAAGGAGTGATCTTCTCGGAAAAAAACAAGCTGGACCCCGTATGTAGACAAAAATAACTAAATCTGCCAAAAAAGGAATAAACCTAATGAAAGTAGTTAGTGGAAATAACTGGGGAACAAATCCTAAATCTCTTCTTAACTTCTATCAGTCCCATGTTATGTCTAGACTATTATATGCAGCCCCACTGCTAGTCCACCTTCGATTAAACCAAATAGCTAAACTCCAGTCAGTAAAGTCCAGGGCACTAAAAGTAGTTCTGGAAGTACCATCGTACAGACCAAACCTAGAAGTACTGGCGGAAACAGGTCAGAAACCTATAGAGTTAATAATCAAAGAAAGGACAGCTAGCTACTACTACAAAATTCAATATCTCCCACCTGACCATCCAGTCCGACAGATTCATGTTCAACCCCACAGACACAGAACAGGCCGCCCCACCCCCCAGCCCACACTACAACAACACATACAACAGTTAGAAAACACAAAGGGAGCAGAAATCAACATAACAGCTTCTTAACCACCAAACATCATACAAACACCACCCTGGACACTTCCACACCCACAGATAGACCTTGACCTCACCAAATACAACAAAGAACAACACCAAGCCCAAATCACTGCAGAAACAAAGCTCAAGCTAAACACCACATACAAAGAACACGTGCAGATTTATACTGACGGATCTCATGAACCAGAGACAAACACAACCGGATTAGGAGTATACCAACCTGGTAACATCACCATCTCCAGCAGACTCCCAAAACACACTTCAATTTTTACAGCTGAGCTGACGGCCATATTGACAGCTCTCCATACACTTCATCTCGGAATGAAGGACAAAACGCAACAACAATATGTAGTAATTTCAGATTCACTGTCAGCACTTCAGGCTTTAAAAAACAAATGTTCAAACAGAATAGATAAAGTATACAAGATACTGTCCATCAAGAAAATAAACCAGGAACAGGGAGACATTAAGTTCCTTTGGGTTCCCTCCCACATAGGAATAAAAGGAAATGAAGAGGCAGATAAACAAGCGAAACTGGCAATAAAACCAGAAATTAACCCTAAAGTCACCACCCTAAACATCTCTATTTCACCAGTAGAGAGATAAATAGCTATAAAACCAGCAATAAAAATAAGGTCGCAAGAAAAATACAAAAGTGAAGGTATAGGTACTAGGAGACTGATAGATGACCAGCCTAGTCACACCTTGATGTACCTAAAGTCAATCAGGTCGGACCAAACTAAAATAACCAGTATGAGGCTTAGTGGAGAATATTTTAAAATATATAAAGACCCACCTTCATGTGCCTGTGGGGACAGACTTAGCACCCCTCACTGACTATTGGAATGCAATGAAAATAAACCAGAGAAAGAAGAACTAAAACATTTCCTAGATAAGTATAGACTGGGACTAAACCTCAGAAACTGCCTCAACCCACCTAAAGAACTATGGAACATTATACTGTCACTAGTAGTAGCAATAGCAACAAGGCACCCAAACCCTAGTCTAATATAAAATAAGAATAGGGGTAAACAGGATTATATAACATAGCCATCCACACGAAAAAAATAAAATAAAATAAAGAAGAGCAATACATGGAACCCAATAAAGAAACACAATACACCACCACGGTATACGTGGCAGGACCCCTAAACACGGGCAACAAACTGCAGCAGCAACACCAGCAACAGCAGGAGGAAAGAGGGCAGCAGCACTGTAACGACCCATGCAAACTTGGCAGATCAACAATGGATAAAGAGGGCACAAATACAATACACCACGCATGCAGACTTGCAAAACCTAAACACCAACAAAAATAGAGGGCACGTACCAAAGTGGAACGACGAATCAGGCACCACAAAACAGCAACCCTTTCCCCACATCTCCCCATCCCCCATCCCCTCACCCACATCCCCAACACCCACACTTCCCAAAGACCCCATCCCCAAATCACCAAGAGGTGGAAGCACTTTCCCTTTCAAAGGCAACAACAACAACAACAAAAGTCTCTGGACCTGTTTGTCGAAAGGCGACTGGTCCTGCTTGGACGAGCAGTAAACTGGCTGGTTCGGGGTGCGAGAGAAGTATAAAGTCTACCGCGAGGTAGCTTGGTCCGCTGAAAAGAGGCTCTCGTCGCTCCACCCCACCCCACTCCAGGGAGTGAGGATTTAGTTAGGTAGGTTAGTTAGGATAGGGATAATAGTAGTTGTAGGTGTATATTATGTAAATAAATTTATGTCTTCGAACTGACATTTGTGTAAGCGTCTTAGTCTGTATGCTAGCGTGAGGTACGTGTCCTCGTCGTGTGAACGAGATGAATGAGAATCAGTAGAGAGAAAGAAATTGTGTCGTCCACTGTACTTGTGTCGAGCAGCGGAACACACACGAAGATCAACGAGCTGAGAGATACACCGTAGAGAACACACTTTGGTTTAGAGAAAAGCAGGGTCTTTTGTGGACTCCAAGGTCGGCTGAGTGCGGATGCCGTAGATGGGAAAAAAGAACACAACGCGAGGCAGTATATGAGACAACGCACCCGACTAACGAGAGTCAGAACTTTATAAAGAAAGTTCTCCTTGGGAACTTCCGTCCTCTCACCTGGGACAAGAAAGAGGAACGGACTGATTTATGGCGCTAGGGCCGTGTAAGTGTAGCGACCGTCAGTCTGTTTACAATATGTTTGTTTGGTACTTTATGTCGGTATATATTGTGTAAATAATTTTTTTTTGGTTAATTTCCGATCGGTGATCTTCAAGATTTCTAAAACCGTTAGCATCTTCACTGCCGAGGGGTAGTTCCTAAGGACCAGGTGTTGAGCTGAAGCGACAGGACCAACTGGGATGAACACCAAATTCCGACCTACGGATATGTCTAACTTTCTAAACATCAATTTGGACGAATTATTGTGTTGACTATTAGTAATGGATACCGGGCTACCCATTCGCTTGTTTTGGATTATCTTATCATCGGATGTTCAAACTATTGGATACCAGTTACCTGCTCACCTGGTTTGGATTATCTGATCATACGCTAAGTGACACTGCCGCAGAACTCATACCGTTTATTATCCATGGTTAGACAGTCAAAGAGACAGGCAAAGATCTCTAAAACATAGTCTATGAGGCGAAGATCTCTAAAACATAGCCTATGGCTTGATTTTTTTCAGGTATTAACAAGAGGTTAATTACTATTAGCATGCATTTCGTGATGTAAACAATAATTATTGCACATTACAAAAACAAGAATAAATTTACATTTTGATTGTCATATTCGTGTTGAGCACATAATGACATTTTATTTCAGTAACATGACTTTTGTAAAAATTTGTTGACCAGTGTAACAAAGCAAATTGTTCCACCAACCCAGAACAGCAATGCATCTCGACGCACTAAATCGAGAAAAATAAGCTAATAATTTGTGAATCCTTACAGTGTCCTGACCGAGGACTCTCCGTGTTAAATCAAACGAAGCTGAAGGCTCCACTCCTGCTGGTTCCCTTTTCTCAATTCTTTAAAGTTTACGCTCTTCAACTATACTCGCCCCTGGAACGTGAAATCTTTGATTTCCCAGAAGCTGCCTACAGAATGGTAGAAAGAACAGATGCAGGTCGCTAGCTGGTATCGTTATTTCTTCTTAATCATTATCTTGTCTTCTGAACCCCAGCATAACAGACCCGTTGTCCTAATTGTTTCTTCCATGCACTATTATTATAGGACCATCCCGTGTTGCTTTGCACAGTGGCCCTCGTGAGGCGATATGGCTGAGATCGAGCTACTGTTTAATCGCAACAACTAAAATTGCATCAAAAAGTTTGACATAAACAAGATCGCGGGCCGCTGTGCGGTAAAGTGTGTGTGTGTGTGTGTGTGTGTGTGTGTGTGTGTGTGTGTGTGTGTGTGTGTGCATATACATTTACACACCTTAGTCTTCATTCAGTGTGAAAAGTATGTTTGTTTTTAATGTCTGTATCTACTCTTGTTCGTTTTTTTTTATGTCGAACAGCACAACAGCAATACCCGTGGGGTCAGGCAAATATGGAGAAGGCTCTGGTCGTATTCTGTTCTATGAATGGCGATGCCTGGGTAACGAAACTAGCCTGGCGCAGTGTGAGCATTCAAAGCGCGATTTCGGCTGGTGTATTCACTTGCAAGATGTCGGCGTCATGTGCAACATTAGTAAGTAGACCAGTAATAATTAAACATTTAATGAACGCAGCGTTTTTATTTATCTTTATATTTTTATTTAATTACCGTTTGGTTAAGAATTCTCTTTTAGTTAGCAGTTACTGTTCTTTGATTGATTAGACGATCAATTACGTTTCTTAGTGTTTAAAAACAAATAACATATTGTTGTTATCTTTATTATGATTATTATTTGAAGATAGAAGACAGTCAATAACATAGGAAGCGCTACGAAGCGTAAGCCAGAAACATAGACTTCACGCTTGTCTATAAGTTTTCTCAACAGAGCAAATAATGTACATTAAGAAATGGTTGATCGATCAAAGTAAATTAACGAGCTGTTTCTCTATGCTGAAATGTGCTATAAATGATGACCATAAATACTTTGAATTATTCACCGTAGACGGTATTTTGCTTAGAGTGGGGTGGCACAATTCTAAACGTTTCCTGATCGAGAAGACAGCCTTACAGTAAAAACTCACAACTCTGAAAAAACATACCTAACATTATGTTACATTATTGTAGAAATGCGTTCAATAAAGTACAATAACTAATACATTGTTAACATGTAGCAGTTTTAACAATTAACTCTTCTTATGATAAAACACTGTTACAAATATGAAAATATCTCTTTGTCATTGCCGTACCTATGTATTACCAAAGGTAGATGAAAAGCAGCATGATTAAAAATTCAACAACAGTAATACTTATTTTTGCTGGCAGTACTAGATGCTAAATTAATTCCGTTTGCATAACACAGTTTAAACGTGTCAAATTAAAATGTGTGGGTATTTGGTTCTATAATACAGAAATCATTTTATTTCTCTGATTGCAAAATGTATTTTTATCCCGTAGAACCTGTAGAAGAACAGATGACAGTACGTCTGGTAAATGGGTCGTCGGAGGCAGGGCGTCTGGAAATATTTTTTGACGGAGAATGGGGCACAGTGGGTGATGTGTACATTAAAACTGAAGTGGCTGAAGTGGTATGCAGGATGCTCGGATTGAAAAGGTTTGCGACTTTGTTTAGTTTTCCGGCAATAAACAATTCAATTTTTGTTGGTTTACACATTGATCGTTCTCCACTTTCGGTCTGGGTTTCAAACATAATCTCTTTAAGTAATATCTACTATAACTGACTTACCCTAATTTTCTACCGTCTCCTCTCTGCGTTCTTTCATGTTCCACTGTCGACTGCAGTGAAGACTTGTGGATCATTCGTCTACTTTTCTCATTGAGCGTGTCTGGGCACGTAATCCATGGGTTCTTCTGCCCTGAGTAATTCCTGATTAATTTACTCTAGTTAGTCCTCCATCATAATATTCGTTTCACTTTCACCCAACATTCAACTATATCTTTCTCCCACATAAATTTGCTTACTGCTCAATATCAATTCATTTGCTCGCATCTTGAATAGTTGGAGATTTTGAAATATAAACAGAAAATCGATAGGGGGTTTACCGTCACTGGGCAAGGAATTACTTTTCTTCCCGACTCTTTCCTTCTCAAACTTCACACGTCTTTCTGCCACACAGGCCTATTCGGGGATGGCCCAACTGAGATTACAGTCAATACTGGCCTCCCAGCCAAACACTATGTAGTCACCTAGTCTCGCACACACAACACAATCGTATCCAGTCAGTGGCGGTAACTCTCGTCCCTGACACCATTCCTGTGAATATGTGTGTTTACCTGTATGTTTCAGTATGTCTTTGCATGCAGTCTCATCACATATGTATATGGCAATGATATTTTTGTGTACACCTGTATTAACAACGCAGGAGCAAGAGTTGTCAGTTCAGTAAAATACGGTCAAGGTGCAGGTCCTGTTATCTTGGAAACCGTGCACTGTAAGGGAACAGAATCCAGTTTGGCGCAATGCGGGCTCGGATTTCTTTATCCCCGCAAAACTGATCACGCGGGGGACGTCGGTGTCATCTGTAACATCAGTAAGGACGAGAAATGTTCCTACAAAACTTCTTATGTGGTTGATCTTGTTTCTTCCCTTTTACAAACGTCTGTCTACTCGAGTATAAGAACAATAGTAATTGTAAACAGCGGAAAAGAAAACCAATAGGTTTTTTTGTGTTTAACACACTGGAAAACTCAAATAAGTGCCTGATCCATGTAACACCCCATTCTTTAAACAATAGCACTCATGTGATTGTGACTCATTTTCTTCTAGTAGCATAGTCAGCTATAGTAATAGAACACTCTATACTGAAAGTTTTATCTCATCTTAGAAACTTAAGATGTTACTTTGCTTCTTATGTTCGGGTCATTGCCTTACCTATGTGTAAACACGGGAAACTGAAAAGCTGTATGATTAAACACTATTCTTGTTGGTAGTACTAAATGCTAAATTTATTCCGTTTGAATAAAACAGTTACAACGTGTCAAATTAAAATTTGTGGGTATTTTGTTTTATAATGCAGAAAGCAATGCATTTCTCAGATTGCAACATTTATTATTATTCTTTAAATGTGTCAGGTTACCAGATGGAAGCACGTCTGGTTAATGGGACGTCGGAGGCAGGGCGTCTGGAGATATTTTTCAACGGAGAATGGGGCACAGTGTGTGGCGATGGATTTAAGAAAAAAGACGCTGAAGTGGCATGCAGGATGATTGGATATAAAAGGTCTGCGACTTTGGTTTGTTTTCCGACAATAAACAATTCAAATCTTTTAGTTGTACGCCTGGGTCGTTTCCGATATCATAAATTTACCTCTTTAATATATATGCTTTAAATGTATATATATATGTCAGTTTGTATTCTTATTTATAATAACATTTTATTATCTTATTCACGACCTCACCAATCACCTTATCAGCTTGGCAAATGAACACGATCATTGAGCTCGCTTCGTGTGAAGAAAATGCTCTATCTTCTTTTTCTTCATTTTTTTTCTCAATAATAATAATAATAATAGCATCAACAAGACGAGCTTTTTGGAAACAGAGCACGACAAAGTAACTACGGACCTTCATCTACTGGATGAGAGTCTCTCATTCGTTGCCTCTTGGCGCTATCATAGGAGTGACCAATTGTAACAAACCCTACAAAACGTTAGGTTTTCACTTCCGATTCCGATTTCAAAATGGCGGGTTTCCTAACGTCGAAAATTTTTTAGAAGTAATTAAGCTTTTCTGTCATAAGTACGTTGTTAAAGAAGACTGATTGCAAAATCAACAGTAGTATTTTCTGTAAAAATGTATTTTGGTTGTTTACAGAAATGTGGGTTTATCGTCAATTTTATCATATAAAAACATCGTCACAGCGATGCTATTGACTTGCCCTACAACAATTTTTTTTTTAAAAAGCATTGTTTTTGATTTTTCGGACACAATTATATAGATTATTCTGTTACAAAAGCCTATACTTTAAGAATTAATTTAATAAATGCCACATATGAAGGTCCGTGCTAGCCATTTACTAGCAGACGACCATAGGAAAGTCCCCCGTTGCTAAGGTCGGTTGGTATTTTAAACTGTGATGGCGACGAGGATAGATGTTTACTTTTTGTTGAGGATAACGACATCTCGCTTTATTGGTATGACATCCAACAATGCAACAATTTGCACCTGTCCATTTTTTAAAAATCCATTTGCGTCTGTAAACCACTGACCTTTATTAAAATTAAATGAAGGTCCGTGTCTCTTCGCAACAGCAAACCGGAACCGGAAACACGGGCTCGCTGATAAGGAAAGCCGAGACTTACTTCGGATATAAACCTGAGACACCTATCCAGTAGATCAAGGTCCGTGAAAGTAACAGACAAGATGCTTTGTCAGGTGACATGTATCTCATATTCACGCACGCTCTACACGTATGCGTGTTCTTTTTCTCAAAGGCAGCGGATCTGTCACTAAAGACACTGTATAAATCTCACACACCTTGTACTGAGTTGTGACTCACTTAACCTCTCTATTCATCCAAACTTACACACGCAGTGTCTTCCCCTTATAAAAATGCGAAGGACGGGAAGCGCTCACCCGGTAACGTGTCTCTGTCACGTGGACACTTGCCATTCCCCCCCACCCTCCTAGTCTGAGTTTTGTCGGGAAACTCAATGACAGCAGAGAATACTGTTTGAAGCCGACGGTTCTTTTACTGAATACAGCAAGATACTTTGCGCTCACGGTCTCTGGCTCCACTTGCCGCAGTTTTCCTCGTGGCGACCACGCTAAGGGTCTAACGGTGATCCTAACATCTACGCCACAAGTGAACAGAGACCTGCTGTAAAGATAAAGTCACAATTGGTAACTGGCACCATGACCTCTCTGAAAACTCTACTTACGACAAAAGAAAGATGTCTTGAGGAATCAAAGAAATAACGTGTGCGACACGGAAAAAATGCCCAATTGTCCAAACGAATCGGTGGTTCTAGGACCAACAGTTCTACACGAAATCGAGTTCCTTACATCAGACTCTCCGCCGCGCAAAAGGGGTCCACTGTATAAAGCATTATTATTGCAACCGACACGATAAGAATACAATTCCTTTTGGAAAGAAAAAAGAACTTGATGGACACACTTTTCACGCGCAGATTGATACGGCAGCCAGCTTGTTTCCTCGAGAAGTGAAAGACTGGCCACCCGCTGACAATTCAAACATCACACTCATCCTTCCTAAACCTTCCAACCACTCAAGATTTCACTCACTTGTTTGATAATCCTAAATAGCTACCGACATCGCTCACTACTAATCATGACTTGCAAGACTTGTCACTCACTATGTTCAACCACATCTCTTCAGCGATTCCACTTGCTGTTTAACGGGTAATCAGCTGAAACCAGTGACAAGATGAATTAATGAGTAGAATTCGCGCGTCGGCCTGGGTGTTTGGTATGTATCAACTCTAGTACTGGACCTCTCTCTGTAATCTTTCTCTCGAACGTGTGGTCTCTAGTGAACAAAAGGGAAGAGCTGCTCTGTTCTAAAGAAAACTTGAATGATTACTTAGTTTCCAGCATTTATATGTGACTAGGCCTTAACATACCTGATTTGACTTGCTAGCCATCTGATTTCTCATCGCAGCGCCTATTGCTCGTTCGAACTCACGTATGTCTTGCAGACTACATTCACTTCATCACATAAACCTTACACTCCTTAACCTTTACAATGCACAATTAGCATCTCACTATGCCTACCTCTTTCAAAGCGGTAAAACAATACCTTGACATAGCTGTAAAATTTAATCAATCCATTTATTTTTCATTACCAAACAACACTATCCCCATAACTACAGATTAAAGTGTTAAGGTTATAAGACACTTTATCGTAGACCATAACATGGCAGGTTGTTACACCCGACGGTTGTACAGTGAAAATAGTTTACGTCCAGATATCTCTGAGACTGTTGCTAATTTGCATAGAAAAATAAGATGCTATGGAATCTCTAATTATAAACGGGCAGGCCATAGAGATGAATGACCGTTGGAAGTTACACCATTCAAGTTCATGGATCCACGACCTGCGTGTGTGTCGTGCGTGTGTATGATTGGACTTCCAGGCTTGCGAGTATGTGATCACATGCATGATTAAGTATGCCTCTGCATTCAATCTGATCACATATTCATTTGACGATATTCTTTTCTGTGAACACCTGTGTACTGACAGCAATGGAGCAGCAATTTTCAGCTCAGTGAAATACGGTGAAGGTGCCGGTCACGTTCTCCTTAACGTGGAATGTCAGGGAACTGAATCCAGTTTGGCGGAGTGCAAGCTCATAACACTGTATTCCCGCTACTGTGACCACAAACACGACGTTGGTGTCATCTGTAACATCACTAAGGGTGAGAAAATGTTTCTATAAAACTTGCTTTGTTGTCGTTCTTGTTTTTGCTCTTTTACAAACGACTGCCTACTCGAGTACTAGAAAACTATTAATAGTAAACAGTGATAGAGAAAATCCAAAAAAGTATAGAAAAGAATAATTAAACATAAAATTGTGCACTGCGGGTGTAATTGAATGTTTAACAGTAGTTAGGCAATCTTTAATCTTCTTCTCCCTGTGCAAATAGCCCACAGCACTGAGAACAGGTGGGTGACTGCACGTAACGTGACTGGTGTAGACAGTGGAGTAGATTAGAACTTGCTAGTACAGCCTGATAACTAGTATACTAATGGCTCTACGAAGAGTAATACTTGAAGTGTTCCAAAGCCCAACATTTTTTTCTGTTTACAAAAATGGCGATTCCCTCTAAAATGTTAACATACTGGTTAAAAACTCAAAGAAGTGTCTGTCCCATATAACATCCCATTCTGTAAACATTAGCACTCCTGTGATTGTGACTCCTTTTCTTCTAGTAACATAGTCAGCAATAGTAATAGAACACTCTATACTGAACACTCTTCGCACTCAACGTGATGCAAACATTGTAGACAGAATGCAAGCAAAAATCTTGTCTGTGTTGTAATTTGTTTTGTTAGTTAACTCATTGGTCTCGTAAGGCTGAAATGGGGTCAAAGCAATAGCTGGTGTCATGAATTTACCCCTTTTTCAAAAAATTACATAAAATTAACGAAAAGAGGTAGACGAACAATTTAAATTGATAATGATAGATCACACTGTGTAGAAAAGAAATATCTTTACCTTTTGTTTGCTCAAAAACACACTTTTATGGTATTCCCAACAGAAAATACCATCATAATGATCAGTCACAAAAACTTTTATACAGTTTTTCGAGCCCGAAAAAAAAAACAAATAAAAATAACATAAGGGAGAAAACTTCTACAACCGTTGGAAATCGTCTACCACGATTCCCTCCCTTGAACTGACAGGAACTGACAGGAAGTCAAAAGATTTTTTTTTAAACAAAGGAATGTTCGAGAATCAAAGCACGTTGTGTCTCACTTTGACATGGATTTTTACTTCTACAACCTGAAAGGAGAAGAAAATAGTAAGTAATTTTAAAATTCTAATGTATATTCTAATAAAAAATATGTTTGTTTGGAACTTTATGTCTGTATATATTGTGTAAATAATTTTTTTTTATATCCGACCGGGGATTTCCAAAAGTTCGCAAGCGCGTACAGTCGTAATCTTTCGTTTGATTTTAATACTCGAAGACTAAATCTCTGTATCTTAAAATTTACACCAAGTGAATGTTTTAAAAATGCTCTTTAAATCGGTGTATTACTGATGGTTGTCTTTACTATAGGTTAATAAATATAAATTTTCAAAGCTGCCGGTCGACCTTTCTCCCCCTGGTATTGGGTAGCCATTTTCTAAACAGAAAGACAGGTACCGTGGGCAAACGCAAAAAATGACTATCAAACGTTAAAACTTCGTCATGAAAAGAAGATCACTCGATAGAAAAATGAATGAACTATCGTCTGCATTAATATTTTTTTCCGAAACAACGCATTTAAGTTATTGAGGAAAATAAGGATTTAAGAACTGATATCCCAAAAATAAAAATAAAGACCTCAAAACAGAGCCAATATTTCTTTAACTTTTCTTTTAGGAACAATGACGTAATACAAAAGAAAGAAACAAAGTGTTGACCAACACAACCTCAAAATATTAAATGTTTGTTTTTTTATTGACACGAGATTTGTTTTTTGGAAGAAAAATATGCGGAAGACGGAGTCAAATCAATGCCCTCCCACTTTATTATGACAGGTCTACAGACTAGATGAAAAAAATTAAGAAAGTGGAGTAGAAAAGTGGTAAGAATAAAAAATACAAATATACTAAATAGATGAAGATGGACAGATTATTCCTACGATTTGGAGCTAGAGAGTAAGATAATATACTCGCTAATAAACACTTCAGCAAAAACAAAATGACTAAAGAAATGAAACATGTAATAATGTCATTGAAAAAAGGGACAAATTTAATATTGATACAAAATCTGAAAAAGCGGCATGTATATTAGGATGTGCAGTGACAAATCAGTGGATATTATTCCTAGTCTAGCTTTTATAAAAAAAAGTCGGTTGTAAAAGAAAAAGAAATATTATAAAAATGAGAAATAATAATTATAATAAAGAAGGTAATTTATATAACATCATAGAGGTGTCAATACACTGTACAAAGACAGGGACACAACGACAAAGTTCACACAACAGACAAATTGAGACAAGACTAAAACATGTCCACAAACAATGGGACAGAGATATATCAACAGAATACCCCCTCAACACCCCCCCACCACAAATAAGAACACGTACACGAACGCAGGCAACATAGCATGCAAACATAATGTCTATAGAAGGTTAAATGGGAAGGTGAAATATAAATCCAGTAAAGGTGCTCCTAGCTTGCTCAGCCCAGACACTGTAGTGAAACCGATGGGTTAAATGTTAAAATTCTCAACTATTCCTGAAAATGGCAGTCCTTTTCATAAATAACTGTTTTGGGTAGTAATCTGGCATATAACCACTAAAATACTAGGTGTATACACACATGTCAAAATACAGTCAGTCTAAAAAAAGTAGAACAAAATCTTGACACTTATCAATGGCGTGGTACTTAGTTCTAACAAGATGATGCCTACTTTCAGGTTTTACTTCAAATGGGACTAAAACCGCTTTACAAATCTAACAAAAGATAGCCAATTTATCAGGAAATTTAAAATCGTGGCAGGAGACGGTTAGATTTGAGCATGAAAAACCGTAGACACATTGAACCACGTACGGCAATCTCGTCTTAGGCACATTTACCTTTATTCTTAAGCTACACCTAATATCTCAGTCGAGATTAGCCTAACTACTTGAGCAGCCGACAATTTAATTCAACAGGTGGTGTCCGACACTTATGGGTCGCTTAGTGAGCGATCACTGCATGTGTAGATGGTCTCTCTAGAAATGACTAATACCATATAGTAAAAATCGCAGGCGAACATGACAGTCAGAACTAATATTATGACTGTAACAGCCATTAATTATTTAACTAAAAACTCCCATGCGCTGATTACCAGCAATGATCTTTTGTCAGTGTGTTATTAGTTAAATGGAAAGAACCTTACACACAAACAAACTAAAAAAACTCACATTGTGTAAAGATTAATTTTAATAACATAATCCGATTTTTGCTGTGATGGCAGCATGGACGGTACGCTTATCTGGCGGGACGTCAGAAGCAGGACGTCTGGAAATATTATTTGAAGGACAATGGAATACAGTGTGTTATAACAAATTTGGAATGAGCGAAATGAAGGGAGTCTGCAAGATGCTAGGATTCAACAGGTCAGTGAATCTTTTTTTTCGTCAGCGTATGAGCCAAGTGCAACCCTGTCAAGCAAGCATGCACTGGATTATCTTTTGTATACAGTGCGAGAATTACTTGTGTTTTATTTCTATATCGTTTACTGTATTTCACATAAATTTGCCTGTTTAGTATTTTTTTTTTGATTTAGGGTATGGTGATTATGCAGCATGCAGTGTTTATTGTTTATCTTCTACCTCCCTCTGCATTCAAAACAAGTTTAATAAGCTCATTGTACCTTTAGGTTGGATTGTAGATGTGGGTTTTAGGTTAAGAATAGCGAGTGGACGTTTGTGTTTAATTGTTGTGGTAGTATTATTATCGTAGTGTTATAGATTATGACTTATGCTCTTGTGTTGTTTATCAATCTAATCTTCTCTGCTATTTGCTGTTTGCCTGTGTAACAAGTCGCGTGGCTCCTAGCATATCGGGTAGCGAGGCACACGATTTTTTTATCTTGTCTTTCTTCTTTCCTTCTATTCTGTAGCCGAGCGTCTTCCATATATTTTGTGCGTCGGTATCATTGAGATAAATCTGGCAACCGTAGGAGTGTCCCCAGTTTGAATAATAATAATAATAATGAAGATTTTTATAGCGCATATTCACACTTATAGAGAGCATGCTCGTAGCGCTTAAAACGGGGAAGAGACATGGACTAAATGGATAGAACACGAGGGATGGAAGAATAAATGACAGTGCTGACGACAAACAGATAACAAAGAAAACACAAAAAGGCATCAAGTAACAGGAACAGAGAATATAGTGATTCTGTAGAAAAAGATGGGTAGAAAAGTAGCAAGAGCAGAAAGGGGAGGGTAAGAAGGACGAACATTGTGTGGACTGTGTTAGGAGTAATGCTCAAGGAAGAGGTGCATTTTCAGTGCAGATTTGAAGGATTCAATTGTAGGAAGGTGGTGGATATGGAAAGGGAGAGAGTTCCATTGTTTTGCCGCACAGTAGCCAACAATCATTTAACCACAAGTTGTTGTTCTGGTGACAGAAACAGTTAGGATACGGTCATCAGAGGAAGAGCGGAGTTGTCTGGCCGGGATGTAAGTTATGAGACGTTCAGAGAAATAGTCAGGACAGGAGCCGGCAAAGAATTTAAAACACAGCACAGACAGTTTGTCATAAATGCGTGAACAGATGGGTAGCCAGTGTAGAAAACGAATGAGCGGAGTGAAATGGTCCCGTCTCGTGGCTCTAAACACCAGACGTGCAGCGGAGTTCTGTCTTTCTGGAGTCTCTGAATGAGGTAGTCAGGGCAGCCTGACAGCAAGGAGTTGCAGTAGTCAAGTCTAGAAAGAAGAAACACACAGACAAGAGTGTTGGTAGCGCGTGTAGAGAGAAAATGACGGATGGCATTGATCTTACGGAGCTCATAATAGGCAGACTGACAGACAGCTGTAACGTGTTCATCGAGTGTCATATCTGCAGTGACAATAAATCCCAGATTCCTAACGGATGACCTAAAGGCGATGTTGGTTTCACCCATCTTGATCTGATTGGGCAAACTAGCAGAAACACTACCACTGTTAAGGGCAGATAATATGTCTGTCGTTACCTTAATAAGAATAGTCTCAGTGCTGTGAAAGGGTCTGTATGCCGACTGAGCTTGTGGGATAAGATGGTGCTCTTGTAAGTAGGCCCAGAGCTGTGTCAAAACTATTTTCTCTATGATCTTAAACAGAAAATACAAGTTGGAAGCTGGACGGTAGTTGATTAGCACATTTACATCAAGCGAGGATTTCTTAAGAAGTGGCCTCACCAGCGCATTTCTTTTAACAAAGATGGGAAAAGACCTGACAACAAGCTGACATTTACAATATGTGTGATGGAAGGAAGTAAATTATCTAGACACTCGAGAAAAGGCATGTGTGCATTGGATCCAACTCGCAAGTTGCTGGCTTAGCTTTTAGAATAACCGCTTTCACATCGGCTTCAGAGACTGGTAGAAATTTGGTTATGAAGCTTCCTTAGAGGACATCACAGGAGATGCTGTCAAGCGCCGACGCCGAGTTTAAAGATGAACGAATGTCTGATATATTTCTGGTGAAATAATCACTAAACACTAGTGGTAGCTGTGACACATGGTAGGAAGTGGGCAGTGGTGTTGCTGTGCGAAATCCAGTCATTTGGTTGCAAATGGCAAATAGCTTTTTGGAGCAGGTGTTGTGAATTATTTGGCTCTGAAGATATGATGTATTAGCCTTGTAAATGCATTTTGCAAGGTTTCGCTTTGCGGCATTATAAATTTCTTTGTGGTTGGTGAGTCTAGTCTTCCGCGAAACCCGTTCAGCTTTCCGATGAGTGCGCTTCAGGTCACGGAGTTCGACACGGATCTGTGAATACCAAGGCGCACATTTAGACTGGCGCATCAGACGTCGAGACACTGGGGCGTGGTCATCAACTACTCTACGTAAAACACAGACAAGTTGCTCAACAGAGGGTGGTTGGAGGAGTGCCATGTGCAGCTGTGATTTGAATGCCAGTCTACCAACATTTCAGAATGAGCGAGTGGATCTAAAAATTGGCACCGATGATGGGCATTTGCGATCAGGTTCGATCAGTACACAATAGTGGTCAGATGAGAGATCGTGGTAAACATCAAAAGACTGCACTAAGTGGCCATCAGGTCGATGTATGACCTAGTCCAGGATGTGATCTCTTTTGTTGGTTGGCTGCGACACGGACTGGACGAGACGAAAGATGTGCAGCATTTCTGACAGTTTGACAGTGTCAGGGTGAGAACTGTTGTCGAAGTGCACATTAACATCTCCGAGGAGTATTGCGTGTTCATTGAGTGCATTGCTGTAATCGAAGAGATCATATAATTCCGAGAAAATAGTAGAGGCTGTGAGTTTGTTCCTGGCGCTAGGAAGGGGGTCTGTAGATGCAGAGCAGGTGCATCGGGTAATGAGAAGCCGAAAAGGAGACCTGTACAAATTCAAAAGACGTGTGAGGGAGCGACGCAGCAGTAGTAATACAGTGAAAATACAGATAATTTGTAGAGCTGCCTCATCAAGCACATGATGCGACAAGAGCAAATACATTTATACTTACATATTAGTTGAAAAGTGCTTCTCGCTTGAGCCGAGTGGCACTCGAGCATCCTTCTAAAACGGATTACAATCTTGTGCCAAGATGCCACTGTACTTTCCTTATTAGTCCCAGATGTGAAGTGGGTACTTGACTGCGTAGATGGTCCACTGCCCTTGCCTTTACTTTTGAACCTCTTTGGGGTGTGGTTATGAATGAACCTATATGCACATTTGTACACAGTGTGTGTGTGCGTGCGTGTGTGTGTGTCTGTCGTTCATTCCATTTTATTGTCTGCTAACAGCACTGGACAAGCAGTTGTAAGGTCTCTAATATTCGGAGCGGGTTCAGGACTTCAGTTTAAGTATGTAAAGTGTCAAGGGACTGAAACAAGTCTTGAACATTGAGAGTATGGACTGCTCCAGAACAATGACTGCCTTGATGTCGGTGTCCTATGTGGCTTTAGCAACTTTAGTAAGTAAACATTTTACCTACAGCCTCCACAAAGGCCTCTTTTTAAAATTTATTTACATAAACGGTAATGGGATTACGTAAATACTATGAAGATTCTACAGTCAAATATCGAGTGTCCATAACTTGAAGCTTAGGAAATAAGTTGAAAGTTTGGTGGCTTAAGGGATTCAAAGGGTGTCGCTGTTTACGAATTAGTAAACATCACTACGTGTAAAGAATATGAGATGATGAGGCCATTAGGCACTGACAGCTTTAAGTAACTCTGAAACTTTTCCTATTACCACGACCTTGTATTAACGGACTGCTTGCAGATGATTTTTTTTCAGTTACCGAGGCTTTTCTGTACAAAGCTTCCGTTTTAGCAACGTTCATGGTTTAGCTCACAGACTTACTTAGACCGCGAATTCAGCTTGGATCTCTTAATAATGTCACGGTGAAGCTTTTAGGTGTGGAGTAATTTACTCAGATGATAAAGAACATATCTTTTGATAACCTCAGAACAACAATAAAAGTGTAGATGTTAGAGTTGAGTTCCATTATTCTACCCGGACCATGCAAACTGGTATACCTCTGATTTTTTATTTAGTCTTTACACACTTTTTTTCATAACATTATCAAGATAAGGGGTAACATTTTCAAAACAAGACCTTTTCTTGCACCACCAAATGACTGACTGCACAGATTTGAAGGCCTAAGCTTGTTGAATAAGGAGGGACGCAGAAATTAAATAGGTCTTAGCAAAGCTAACATTCTGGTAAAAACACGGCGTAAAATTACCTAACATGCCTAAAATTCTTCTGCTCCTTTAAAGAGACAAGAACAATGACAAACACGACCTCAAGATATTGAATATTTGACATTCGTTTTAGAACAGAAATATTTGCGACTTGGACAAAAAACCCGCGGAAAAGGACATAAACTCAACGCATTATCACCATATTTTTACAGGTCTACATTTAACAGGAACTCGTCGTACAAGTCACAACATGGGGCGTATAGAGGTGAAGTTTGGAAGTGGGAGGCTCAGCAGAATATGTGTCAAGGATATACAAACTGCCATAGTCATCTGCAATCAGCTCGGCTTAACCAGGTAATGGATTGTTTTCTTACATCAACCAAATAATTACAATTTTCAGTGAAAATGACAAAAAACCCGAAACGTTCTCATAAAGTGTAGGAAGAGAATCTCATGCTTTAAATGAGATGCTATTTTAAAAAGAAAAAAAAATCAACAGACACAAAGACACTCAAAGAATCTACACAAGTCTTTACAGAAAGCACACCAAGTGCACCGATTTCGGACTGCATACAAGCAGGCTTCGTAAATATCAAGGCGAAAAACAGTTTTACTTCATTTAGCAACAGTTTGCATAAAAAGATGGAAATGAACACTTTTCTTTATCACTTCCGCTTGTGTGATTACGAGGTAACAATAAGAACGCACACAGTATCTCGAAAAACATCTGTTTTGTTGATTCGATAAACATACATAATCACAGTCCCGCTTATATTAAATGTTGAAGAATATTTATTTTAGATAGTTGTAATACCGTAGGCTATTATTCACACACACACACACACACACACACACACACACACACACACACACACACACACACACACACACACACATATGCACACACGCACACACGCACACACGCACACGAATTATTACTGGAAAGTTTTTTGTTCATTTGAATTTCTCCAATTAGATTCTACGCAGGACTTGCAGACGGTTCGTCGTTCGGACGAAGTAAAAGCCCTTTACTAGACATTGCATTTGATTGTAAAGGCAACGAGAACAACGTTGCTGAATGTGGCTTGAAGACAGCTACGGAAGACTGTGACTTTGGCATCGTTTGCGATGACTGTAAGATTTTGTTGGATATGTTAAAATGCAGTTTGTGTGACCTCCTTTACAAGTTAGAATTACTCTAACTATAATAAAAGACTACATGATAAATTTCAATTGGTCGTGTGTCTGATACGTCGAGCCTACACATTACCCACTGATCTGTTTAAAAAAAAGCTCAACGTTAAGAAGTGTTCATTTGAAAGACAACTAAGCTCATTCTTAGCATTTTGGCTAGTACGCTTGTCTTTCCAGTAGAAAGTCTGTGACTCGAGGTTTGCCATGAGCTGTGACTGGAAAATTTACCATTTCCATCAACCGAGTGGAAATCAGGAAATGATAGTGCCTTACTTTTCTAAAAGTATTCCATCTGCTATATGCCGTGTAATCACTATAAGTGTGTGTGTGTGTGTGTGTGTGTGTGTGTGTTATAAGACAGTAAGGTGCACTCGATGCATTTTTTTGTGCTTGAAAACCTTCGTGAATGTTTACTTGTTAATGTAAAGAGCTATGAGCCCGCCTTTGGGGGTGGGGACAAAAGCTCTACAAATAAACATGTATATCGTTTTATTTATGTACGCTTAGCGTTTGAATGGAACGTTCCTTACCTTTTTCTTGACAGTGATACCGTGTCCTCTTTTAAACATAATTAGATGTTCTCGCATCCTGTAAAAAAAAAAATTCAATACGTGTGTACTGTTCCTTTTAAAATATTTTATTTCTTCAGTGAATCCGTTTACTTAATATTTCAACAATATTAAAATATACTAAACATTATTCAGTTCTTTATTCTGTCATGTTGATTTTGTGGCCTTTTTAATCGCAGACGTAAGGCCGTATATAGTTTCTGAGTCGGAGATGTATCCGTTGATGGAGGGGAGAAACAGAGCTCTAAAGTGTGTGACTCCAAAAACGTTTCCACTGGCCGATTCGTACACGTGGTTAGAAACAGCAGGTGGTCGTCCTGATCACGATCTTTTGATCTTCGATAATCTGACCAAGGAAAACAATGGACGTCTAGTGGAGTGTAAAGCTAGAAACACCATCGGTGTGATGGATTCACAAATACAGAGTGGCAACCGTTCGCTAAATGTTTACTGTGAGTACAGGCTGATTAATAGCAGCTAAAGTGTTTTTATTGTTAAACGTTAACAATAACAGTAGCAATCCTTAAAAGTTACACCAACAAAATGATTAAAAATGCTCATTAAAACGGTGTTTGACATATTGTTGTCTTTATTATAGCTTAATAATAATAAATATTCAAAGATAAAAATTTCAGTACATTACACTTCCGTTCCGTAGCTATTTGTTTAACTGTGACATACATAAGCCTAAGTAAGGGGATCCACAGTGTTAGCAATTTGGAGAAAAATGTGTAAAAGAACAGACCGGACATTTGTTGCCGTAACAATCGGTGAAACACGTAACGAAGGATAAATTGGAATAACGCCAAAGATTTAAATAATGCAGTTCTTCAATATTATAGTAATAGTTTGTTAATTAGAAATATTTCGAATATCATTTAATGAACTTCATAACGCGCGATAACTGTTTGTAACACTATTATCTAGAAATAAATAAACAAGTAATAACCAAATAAGATAAGTAGAACTTATTTGGCAGTTTTACTAGAAAGAACACGGCAAAATTCACTTTCATTATATATGCAATTTATTCCATCCTATATGTTCTTTATTGAGCTGTATTTCAGCAACCACGTTGCCTCGTAATACACACTTTGTAGTGATAAATATTTTGCATTTGACAGATAAGCCGTTAATCAGAATAACATGGACCGATAATCTTGAGAAACAGCAACAGCCCTTGTCAAATCTTTCTGACTTAAACTCTGGACAAAATGTGACATTGTGGTGTGAAGCTGACAGCAACCCTCCTCCCGCTTCCATCACGTGGTCAGGAAGAGTAAACAGCACGACTGGGGAATTACGGATCATAGGGGCAGAGCACGTGACACACAGCGGTCTGTACACCTGTACCGTCGTCTCTCAAACAGTTGATGATGATGACAGACTTCCGCTGACGTCATCTTACCAGCTCACTCTCAGTGTTCGAGGTTTTAAATTACTTCATTGTCTAATATTTAGCACAAGTTAAGTTTTGCTTTTCTGTATGGTACAGTAGCTTTAAATCAAATTGTTATCATCATTCCACACTTTCACGCACACAAATTACAAACGTATGTAACACTGTAACGATGACAAATTGACACAACACGTGTCACGTGCCCATCCGAATGTTGCTATTAGCAGTGCGAGTTGCCCCTGATGCGGAATGTTCACCGTCATTTCCCAACTTACCGATTGACATCAAAACATCGGACTAGACACAAGTAAGTGCTTTATAATTAAAATTTAAAAAGATAGCTTTTCATTCTCTTAATCTCTTTCATTCATTCCGATTGTCACTTGCTACTTTTGGTTCTTTTACATAGTCGTGCACTCAAAGATTATGGCAACTAAGTGCGATTTTCCCATTTAAAATACTACTAAACTGCATTGTTAGGGAATTGTTCTATCGGGTTTCAAAGTAGAAAAGAAATTACTGTATGTTTGTGGGGGCGAGGGAGGGTGTGGATTTGATGAAGTTTGCCAGAGTGACTGATTCAATTAATGACTTATGTTTGCAGGTATATGCGCTGTTGACGGTTTATTTAATGTAAGAAGAACAATTTAGGGCTAGCAAAACATTAAAGCTTACATCATTTTGGAACTCGGTCTGATTTCATATATTTATGATATGCAACATTGAAAAAAAGCTGTAACCATCAGCACTAAGACCATGAACATAAAAAAGAAAACGGAGAGACTCTCGTCCTCATCCTTTCAGAATGGAAAAAGAACAAACAAACAAAAAACAAGTCAGCGTATGACTGTTGCACAAGGAAGATGAGGTAAACATAATTCTTGTAACCTCCAAAGAGCATCTTTTTGTGATTATCAAAGAGAGAGAGAGAGAGAGTGCAGGAAAGCTCTTGTGTTAAATCATGCATTTTTAAAGTAGACTTCTTCATTTATCAGAAAACAGTGGTATTACCAAACTTTTGCATGCCATTTTCTCAAGAAGATGATGACATTAAAATGATCAAAACAATCAGTTTTATTATGGAATATAGAACACAAATACATGTGAATTTAAACTTTAGACATAGTTTTCCCTTACATGACATGATGAGTTTTATTTGAAATTGCTCATATTTTACAGACAGGTCATCTAGGATCTCACTACTGTTAACTACATCATGCAGGTGGTCGACGTGACGGCGATCTCTATATGTTTAACAAGCTGTACACAGAATAGGAACAAGGTGACCTATAGCATTCAACGAATACACTTTAACAAACAGTGAGCTTTTCTTGTCAATATCGCCTTGTAAGTATAAAGCAGCGCCAATATATAACAACAACCGCATGTTTACATAGCTCCTTTTTCTTTGCTGTAAATCGCTTTGCCTATAATAATAGAAAGCTATCCATTAATTGTCATTTGCCTTAATCAAAAGTAAAGAAATTGTAATATGGTGTAAGTTATGAAACATGTCAAAGGGAAATGAGTCTAATTCATAGAGTAATATTCAAGATTTTATCCCATTTGGCAACAGCAGTGGGGTGCAGGGGCGCGTTACATGAAATGTGATATTATCCATGACAAGCAAATTTATTTAATATGCACATAGCTAGTTCCAGTTCACAATGTTTCAGTACTGCTGAATAGTCAAAAACAAACTATAATGTTAACCTGCTTAACAATGAGAGCTTTGTAATAAGAGGTAGGACGCAGTAGCAGAAAATGGTTAGTATATCAAGTAGTATATGATTAGTTAGTTGGTCAGTGTAATAGCTCTCTGATCATAACCCATGATGTACAGTATATCTGTGTATAGTAGCTTAAAGACAAATACAGACATGCATAAATAAGACTTAAAAAATTAATACTAGAATGCAACTCCTTGCTGGCAGGCTGCCCCTCATCCCTTATTCAGAGACTACAGAGAGTACAGAACTCCGCTGCGCGTCTGGTGCTTAGAGCAAGGAAACGAGACCATGCTACTGCTCTCCTTCGTTTTCTACAATGGCTACCCGTCTGTTCTCGCATTCAGTACAAACTGTCTGTGCTGTGTTTTAATTTCATTGCAGGCTCCTCTCCCGACTATTTCTCTGAACGTCTCATCCCTTACGTTCCGGCCAGACAACTCCGCTCTTCGTCGGATGACCGTATCCTCACTGTTCCTGTCACCGGAACAACAACATATGGTCACAGGATTTTTAGCTACCGTGCAGCAAAACAATGGAACTCTCTCCCTTTCCATATCCGCCACCTTCCTACAACTGAATCCTTCAAATCTGCACTGAAAACGCACCTCTTCCTTGAGCATTACTCCTAACACAGTCTACACAATGCTTGTCCTTCTTACCCTCATCCCTTCCGCTCTTGCTACTTTTCTACCCATCTTTCTCTGCAGAATCACTATATTCTCTATTCCTGTTACCTGATGGCTTTTTGTGTTTTCTATCTTTGTTTCCTGTTTGTCGTCAGTACTGTCGGTTATTCTTCCGTCCCTCGTGTTCTACCCATTTAGTCCATGTCTCTTCCTCGTGTTAAGCGCTAAGAGCATGCTCTCTATGAGTGTGAGAATGGGCTATAAAAATCTTAATTTATTATTATTATTTATTTCTGCAGAAGTTCTCTCCTCCTGCTGTTAAGAGACGACGCCTCTTGAGGGATGTAAAGGGAGACAATAACTGTCCTGCAGCTCACGAGGCTCTCACTACACGACCCGGAAACACATCGAATAGTGAGGTCATGTATTATGTATAACAACTCATAAAATTAATGTATACCTGTATGCTAATCATTTTAATATTTAAGATGTAGCTAAAGCTACTTACCGCACATAACACACGCTTTCTCTCTCTCTCTCTCTCACACACACACAGACACTTATGCACGGACATTCAAAGATATTAAATGCTTATAAGTGAATTTTAATATTTCTAAATGTACCTGGGTATGCTATGAGTGGACAAGAAGTAAATTTCAAACTGCCCCTCTAATTGATCCGATAATTACTTTATCATAATATATATATATATATATACTACTGTAATAGAAGGATTTATGTACGCACGTTCCAAGGTTATTTTGACCTCTTTCTGCAACTGTTGATGTTTGTGGTGTAAAGAAATTATATCTTTCCTCCATAACCAAATACATTGCCGACTTGGAAGCATCATGAAGACGATCGTCTGTTAAATGAAAGCCACACATAATATAAAGCAATAAAAAAGGCAATACGATGTTATGCATATGTAAATACTGCTAAGTACTGATAAAATTTCATTGAATAATAGAAATCATTCAAAGAGCTAAATATTTTATTAAAATATCGTAAAGATAATTAGATAAAGCAAATACACACACGCGAACGCACGTGCGTACTTGATGGCCGGCCAAATAGTATTAATTTTAAAGATAACAGATCCACTTAACAGTTCTCAGTATATTGTGCCAAATAAGGCAAGGCTGATGGTACAGGCCCTTAAACGTATTTTTAGCTCGTCTACAACCACTTACTTTTGTGCGACCGACCACCAAACAAGCAGCATTGACACGTCCCATCATCCCTTTTCACTATTAAAATATCGTTTTAAACTGTGTAGGCGGTATTTACCAAGTTTATAACATTTAAGCGCGATTTTCCCAAGCCTCACATAAATGTAAATAAATGATTTTGAAATGAAAGCACACACACTCATCTATCGCCATAGAGATACATAGACATACATACACATGCATTTACACACGATATATTTACTTTCTTACCCCACATTTTTGTCTCTAAAGTTTAATTTCCATGTTGATAAAACTTACCAATAACATCCACAATTTACTGGGCGCCTAGAGTAGTTCACATTCATCATGATCTATTTCATCATTATCTATTTAAATCTAACACTAACACCTTACTCTAAATTTACCTTTAACCGGCCTTTTCTTTGTCTTGTGTTCTCAGTGTAGAGCATATCCTTCAATGCTTATAATAGATTAATAGACACAGCCAAGTCAGACTAGTCTCTGCTGTTTGACGGTGGAAACCAGAGGATCGTGGAAACTCACCGAAGTTCTGGTTTGGTTCCGGGCAAAGTCGTCTGTTTGGTGTTCCTTATACTAGTTTCTTAGCATTCTTCTGAAGTACTTCCATTCAAATGTCTCAATTCTTCTTTCCGTCTCAGTAAGGCCTACGTTCTTCTGTCGTCCATTGAAAACTGGAATTAGGCAACAAAGCTGACAATTGCCCTGTCCCATATCCGATTCAGTCTGGTCATTGCTGCTGTGGTACTGAGATGTATGAAGGTCTCATACTCGTCCTCTTTCATGTTCCGTCTGCTTGTTTATGTTGTCGTCTATATGTATGTATGCTTGCGCCATGCTTTCACGTATTAGATTAAAACATCAGTTAGATTAAAAAAAACAACAACCAAATTAAAAAATATAAAAACCTCGCATATTTCATCACAGCCCAAAATATAGTCGTGAAATTTTTCTGTCATGGTCCACTTTTAAGGGCGAGGAATTCTTGCTTGTGCGCGGGGTAATTTACTTCTTTCTTGTTGAGTCCCCTGCTGGCATAGGCAATTATCTTGAGTTGTCCCTGTTGAGGCAGGTACAGCACGACCCCGAGGCCAGTCCCACTTGCGTCACAATGCAAGATGAAAGGCTGGGACTGGTCTGCATGTCTGCTATCAGTTTCTCTTTTATGTGCAGGTGCGCCGCCCCCTTCGTTTCAGGAGACCGACCTTTTCCCCGATCAGCGCATCCTCGTCTAGCTCGAGCGCCTCGAGCGCCTGCACTTTCCACTGATCAAAGGTGGTTTCTTGGGGCGATGTAGGTGGAAGCCCCGTAAAAGTTTTTAATTTCGGGAGAGGAACGGCCGGCTGTAACTGCACTCGTACCGCTCTTGTTAGCTGGTCTCTAACATATTCCGACCGGAGCTCTTCTAACTGGCGGCGAAGCTCTTTCACGTTGTTGTCTTGGTCGGCTGCTCCGGTGGTGGTTGCGTTGCAGTAAGCTATGGTATTGTTCTGCATAGTTATTAATGTTCTTTGTGTGCAACTAGCGCCACAATGGGCGCCAGAAATGTAACCAGCACGTCTCAGATGGCTACATAGGGGATGGCTAGCAGCACAAGAACACAAGATCGAATTTCCCACATACTGTAGGTTTTATTTCATGTCACCCGCCGGCGGGCCCTGCCGTCTCTCCTCTTTCACTTCCAAATTACAAAAAAGCCCCGACATCTTCAAAACTACACTATTTATCGCTCCTCGGTCGAACTTTCCAGAAACTATCCCTTTCTCTTCCCATGGTCTGGTTACGCAGCTTCGACCTATCCCTGACCCGGTGGCGGCATAACCCACCATCCTGATGTACAGTGTTTGAGAACGTGTGTGCATATGTGTCTGTGTGTGTGTGTGTGTGTGTGCGCGCGCACGCGTATATGCGTGCGATGATTGTGTGGTAATGTCGGTACGCGTGCATATACGCGTGTGATGACCCTATGCACTTATGCGAGTGTGTGCGTCTACGTGCATGAGAGTACATTTGCCTGGACATTGCCTTCCCAAGTGGGTCAGGAGACTTCGTAACAGTCGATGTAACAATAGGTGGGACAGGTCAAGGCTGACTGTTATGTACGAAGCCAGAACAGTCCTGTGAGCCATCCGACCTCTACCCTCTACAAAACAAGAAAAAAAAAACACAGTACACTACTAGAGTGCTACGTACTGAAGAAAGTCTGCTTCACCGACCTTGCTCATCACACCTTAGATGTTCCAGTTTAGCACACGTACATTAGTAACACTAGTATCACTGACACCTCTGTTATCCTTCGCTGGCTTCTTTCCTCTTTCCTCTTGACTGCACGTCACCTCGCTGCTGGTCACCTGTGTTTCGCGGTCTGCTACGAAAGGAGTAGATTCTCGACTCCCTTGTTTCCGTCGGTGAAGATGTGTCACGGTTGATTGCCGTGACCTCTGCATAAGATGAGTGTCACTGTCAGGCCAGTAAGGGTGGTTGCGCTATTTGTTTTGGGGTAGTCGGTTGGTAGGGTTCAGTCAGCGAAGTCGGATGATTCTATATCGGGGATGGGAGATCGGCCTCTGGAGGGGCTAGATAAATTATTGGGGTCTTGTATAATACTGTATCAGACAAATTTACTGTGACTGGGGTGTGAACGAGCACGGTTTTGCCAGGATAGGTTATTGACCACATTGCAACTCTTCGTATCAATATTGAGCAATCTATCGAATGGCAATCCTACCTTTAAACCATTTTTAATTATTTTATGGAGGTAAAAAGGGCATTTACGAAAATAATTTCTTTACATTAACGGCCAGTGAATTGATTTTAGCAGTGCAGACTATTATGAGCAAAATCACATTGATTGGTAACAGCCTGTCGTTGAGAAACAGCGTGGTCAATAAACAAAAATATAATTACAACATGATTAGCGAGTCCTTAATTTCAAACACGTCACATGCACGATAATAACCAGCCATTGTTAATTTAGTTAATGCGGAATGATGTGAGATATTTGTTTTGTTCATTTATGATTAGATCGGTGTGTCTTTAAGTCGGGCGTCGTGTGTATGGTGGTGGTTGTTGGGGGGGGGGTGTAAGGTTTCTTACGTAATAAACCTATAAGTGTGTTGTAAACTCGTGTGCGTTGTTTTCTAATAATCAGCTACCGTTGGTAAATAATATAATCTATTACACAATTGTAGGAATAAAAAACTTTTTACATTTCTTTTCGAACTAAATCGTACAAACAACAAACTAAAGGCGACATGCGCTTGACGATACTTGCGCTGACGGTTGAACGATCCCCCAGACTCCCTTTGCTATTGTCCTCCAATAACACTCTAACTTCTCTAAGACCTAATATTTCCATTACTCGAATAGGCCTTTTCAAATCAAGTCTGAAATACTCAGGGAGCGTGTTGTAGAATAGCCTCCCTCTCCATCTTAAGCAATTGAGCTCCCTAAACTGCTTTTGACGCCAAGACCAGGACCCCTGTAAATATCTGTTCTAACCACTACTTTTGCACATTTTCACCTTCCATTCTCTCTTTCGATATCATACCTTATGTTTATAACTACTTATTATTTTAGTACTTAGTGAACTACTAAGCTTGAGTTTTAACAGCAAACGGAGACTGTAAATAGAAAAAGCACGCCTTGTTTACTTTACCTCTCATTAATAAAGAACATTAATTGTTATTGTCATTGTTGCCGTCTCTTTCTGCCTTTCGGAGTCTTCCTCTGTGTGTGTGTGTGTGGGGGGGGGGTGCGTGTGTGTGTATCTCTCTCTCTCTGTTTTCATCTCCATGTCTCTCTTTGATTCTATCTCTTTAATTCTTTCCTCGCTCACTTGTATCCGTTGCCTTCTGTCTTTCTTTCTCTGTCTTTAAAAGCTGTCACAAACTCAGAGGGCTCATAGGTTTCAAGGAAAGGTTTGAAATATCTTAAGTTAGTCACACACACGCGCAAGAACGCGCGTACACACACACACACACTCTCTCTCTAAGATAGATATATAAATATAATATATATAAATAATAAAAATTCTTGGTGGTTAATAAAAATGGCACGTCTTCTGGGTTACAAAATATTTTGCTACTGCAATACCTGAATATATGTGGGGAAAATAGCTCGTGGGTAACACGTGTACGATATTCACACCACGCAGGTTTATGGCTTGTTATGATCGTACATGTGATGTGTTCCAAATTAACGATTTGCTAATTATATTTTTGTTTATTGACGAAGCGGTTTCCCAACGACCAGCTGTCACTAATTAGTGTGATTTTGCTCATAATCGTCATCACTGCTAAAAATCAACTCACTGACCGTAAATGTAAAGAAATTATTTTTGTGCATGCCCTTTTTACCTCCATAAAATGACTATTAATAGTTTAACTTTTATGATGAAATAGTATTTAAGCAACCTTGTCTCGGCGCTTCTATGTTCAACAGCAAGAAACCTCCACTTGAAGGACAAGGTGAGTGTACTGAGTAAAACCACTTTTCGTCTCTATTTGTAAATGTTTGTACCTGATAGTGTGTGACAACAGCGGCAAAGCACTATTGGTCAGTAGGTGATATTAGTCACTGATGAATGAAAATACTCTTCTGCTACTACATTCTGCAAAAGAACATACGACGACATGCTTGAGCCATGTAATCGCTTTTTCTTCAACTTTGAAAGTATAGGTAAATCTTTAAAAATGTCTTGTGTTAACGAGCTTTTTCATAGGTGTGCACCAGTTAGAGACATCGTTGGGAATAGCAATCTTTCACTTCGCCCTTTGATTAAATTATTAAGAGTCAATACGGTGCGAAACGCACATTTTTACTCGTAAGATTTTTTTTACCAGAGTCAAAAGCTCGCGTCAAATATAATTTAGAGAACAACACTTTTATTTACAGCTTTTTGACTTTTAACAACCCCGAAAAGCTAATCTGTCTTCTACACAGATTGTGGAGCATATTTTGTCACAATAATAGGACACGAAGGCCGCATCGTTACACCCTACCGTTATACATAACCTAATAACTATAAAACTTTTGTTATAGAATGCTAAATAACTAGACAGTCTCCCACCCTACTCTAAGTAACGACAATTTACCATATTATCTAAATAGCTATACAAACTACAGCTTTATTTAATCTAAATAACTATACAATTTACCACAGAAAGTAATTAAAAAAAATATATATATATATACAATTTATTATTACAGAAGCTAAAAAAATATAAAATCTACCGCTTTACATAATCTAATAAACTAGAAAAATTACCACATCATCATAAAAGCTATACAATCTACTACTTAACCTATGATCAATACCTATACAGTCTACCATGTTACATAATCTCAGTTGCCATACACTCTACTACATAACATAACATAACTGTACAATTTACCACTTATATATGTATATATATATACATAAGAGATTTCATAGTTTTGAGTCCTTTGTCATAACTTCTTTTATTACTAATTAACTATACAATTTGCGGAATAAATGGATGACAAGACTGGTCTTGGATTATTTTTATTATAAAAATAATCAATAGAAGACAAAGTGCTTAAAATTCCTCTATCCAAGAGTCTTTGTGGAAAAAAAATGATACAAAGTTTCAAAGCTAAAATTGAAGTTCGCATAGAAAAGCAATCCTAATCTCGGTACCTTAGACGCTGGATAAAGTAATGTTAAATATAAATCGTTAATAAAGTTAACAATGAAATATTATCATATTGAATATTTCATTTGGCTTAGTTAAAAAACAACATTAACAACAAGATTATTTACGGTCGTTATCAACTGTCGAAAGAAATATATAATAAAAATTACCATAATTGCACTTTCCCGTTTTTGTTTCCGTGTGGATGCGGTGTCATCAACAGTTACGTTTAGGCGAAACGCCATTTGAAAACAGCAGAAGGAAGATCCACGTGAAGGGGATTTACTTTATTTTACACTGTATGCAATAAAAAAAGATTTTCAGAATCTTGAATAAAATCGTATTCAGCTTTTAAATTCGACATTGCTTGGTGAAGAAATAAATTAGTTTTTAAATGCTAAAATGTAAGATATCATTCATTGATTTCTCTCCTATTTTATAGCAAAAACGTTTTTAACATCGAAACCTTTCTTCATGATGATCTTCCGATATCAGGTATCATAAAATGTGTGACAAAAGAATCATATGTGATCACATGTTCCAGTATATGCATCTATGTATACATACTCTGTTGTAACACTCTTGGCTGCTTGCAAGAACTGTTACGCCTGAAAAGAATGTTAATAACCTTCTATATATGGTTACAGACGTTTCACAGTAAACAAGAATGATTCTATCCTTGACATTTCTCCTTGGGTTGTTCTCTTGCCTTTCGGCTCAGGACACATGCAGGTATGATTGGTTAATGCTATTAGTGACTTTAGTGAATGAGTTAGTCAGATCTCACAATTACACTTTGTGTGAAATCTTGTTGTGTATTAAAACACTTTCGGCCGTTTGAAAAAGATGCTGTCGGTAGTCAAAATGACATAAAAGTAAAGAAAGCTATTTAAACTTTTTTTGCAATATTGCAGAAATCAAGTCTTCCTCTAATGTAATCAATCAACGTCGATTTCTTTTTGCGGCTTGGGTTAAAAACCGATATCATGTCGCCCAAATCACCAAACCGATCCCAACTTATCTCACATCTTTTCAGCGTTACCTCCATATGCAACTTTATTATGTTGGTCTTGGAAAGTACATTCAGTTAGGCATACGAGTGTCTCATTTTAGAAATATTTAACAGACGCTAGGACCTTTACGTTTCTTAAATCCTGTAATCATCATCATCATCATCATCATCATCATCATCATCATCATCATCATCATCATCATCATCATCATCATCATCATCATCATCATCATCATCATCATCATCAGCTTCCCCCTCTATAATAAGTCGCCTGAAATCGGTGTCAGTAACGACGACTGCCAAGTGAACACTACTGAGTGTTTTGATGGGATGTGTCTTTGTCGTCCTGGGTTGTTCACCACCACTGATGGTTCCTGCCTTTCATGTAAGTACACGCTGAGTAAACTAAGAAATATTACAAGCTTTTGCTACAAGAAATGTTTGTATTCTGCCATCCCAACCCTTTTCTTAGTTGCATGTGGGATTGACTGTTGTTCCTGCGTTTTTGCGCAAAATGACATGAAAACATTTCTTTATTGCAAAAAAATGACAAATGCGGGGCATCGCTTTTTCAGCATGCAGCTTATCTGATCTTCAAAACACCTTCGTCGCTTATCCAAACAGCAACATTAGGGGAGACAGCAACCGTGGACTACGCTATGAACCCACATTGCAGCTGTGCATGGACCAGTGTGCCCTTACCTCTGGTTGTCTCGCCTTTGATTTTCGAGGTCAGTGTGAAAGCCATAGACCTGATTTCACTAGCTTTCAGATTTATGCATGCAAAATTCCCTCAACTCAGCTGGGGAAAGATTAAAGAGAGAGTTTTGTGGGCCCCCATCTTCGAGAGCTCTTCAAAGATGACCTGGTGATTTTTGTACGTGCTTGCCGATAATTGATAAACACGTAGCATTGCTTTGCTTGTTTGGTAATTTAGCCGGACTAATTTCTTTTTCTAATTTTCTGCCTAAACATTTAGACTGGATCATGTGGCATGTAAAGATTCTGTATTTCAAGGTAACCGATCGAAGTTCCCAATAAGAAATTTATAAAAATATTCTGGCTCTCACTCGTCGGTTGGACGATTTTTTCTTATTCCTCATTGTGAGTTCTAGTTCTAGTCTACTTCTCCCCCACATTTGGAGTGTACGAAGGACCTGCGTTTTCAGCCATTCGGTTCCCAATTGGATAAAGTTTACTTTTGCTTTTTTTACAACTGCCATATTCGGAATTTTAATGTACACTGGACATCACAAAGTTCATACACCCAAAATACAACATAGGTTTCATTCATTTGGACATTTGCAAAAACATAGAAAGGGACATAAATTTAAAAACTAAGCTTATTTAGAATGTTTAAGGGAAAGAATCATTTACTTACCCTTTTATAATACCTTTCCACAAGACCAAAACCTACCTGTAATTGCACTTCTCTCAATCCTCTTTATACACATTTTTATATACACCTGTATATGCACCTTTATGTACACCTTATGTACACCATTATATACACTTTCATAAACAGGGAAAGAACCACTTACCCTTTTATATTTCTACCATACCTTGAACTCCCCTAAATAGTCATTATATACACTTTTATGTACACCTTTACACCTTAAGCACGACCACCAGTAGCCATTTTGATAAAAAAAAGTTGCGTCCCATGATGCAACTGAGTACGTCAAACAGGTTCAAGAATCAGGGATTGATAATGAGGGTGTGTAAGTACAGGGTGTGTACATATACAGGTTTGTATATTAACGTGTGTAAGCTTTTACCAACAGAACAAGAAGACTCTATTATAGAAAGTCGTCATCTAAAAGGGCAGTCGTACATTTTACTGCTCGAGTTAACGGAAAAGGGATAAGAGTGCAAAGTGATGGGAAGCAAACAAGCCTCCTGTCATAGCAATATTATCAGCCACGTGACACAGTCTTTTACACACAAACTGACAAGTTATGTACACAAAGTCGTAGTTTAAATGTTTGATATATGAAGTATACGCAGCAGTATTTTATAAAAGATAAAGTAAATTTCTTTCATGCGTCATTACACAAATAGTTACATGTGTTGCTTGTTAAAGCTACTGATGGGTGGTGCCAGCTTTATAATGTCACGGCCTTGACAGCGCCGTCACAGTGGCGTCCTAAGTCCAGGCCAAACTGGACCCACTACCAAAGAATGTGTCGGAGCAGCGTGACATCACTTGACTACACCTACAACACCAGCTGCAGCAGTGACCGCGAGTGTTCAAGTATAAACGGCCAATGTATCCTGGGAAGATGCCAGTGTGCTTCCGGGTTTCTGTTCGCTCATGATGAGTCTTTATGTCGACTTGGTGAGAACAAAGAAAGCGTTTTTTTACACTTAGATTCGGATATTGTTTCTGGTCCCAAAAAAAATTACAAAAGACAAATCAGCCTGCAACTACTTTGGTGAAGTTTAAAGAGCAAGACATAAGAAGGAAAGAGTTCATGTCTTTATAATAATGTGTGTACTTTGTCTACAAATTGTTATGCTTTTATAGGTATGAGGTATTTTTTCCTATACAAATAATAGTTTTTTTGTTTATTTATGTGTTCAGATGTTTAAAAAAATGGAAGAACATGTGTTTGTATTTGTGCGCGACGCTGTGAGATTATGTTGTTGAAAAAAAAAACAGGTCGTGTATACACGTTGACCTTTGCTACATTTTTGTAAACCGGGTTAAGTGTTCTTAAATATATTTTGTTTTTTTATATTGGTGTGTAAAACCTTGTTTTCATGTTATATTTGTTTATTGAGCAATCATGCCGGATAGTTAAAGTTTTGCATTAATGTTATTAATATTTTTGTATTTTTAGATTTTTTTGTTTTAGACCGAAATATTAAAATCTTTTATAAACATATTCGTTGAAAGCTTTGTAACATGCCAAATTTTTTATACTTTTATGTCTCTGTGTAAATGTTTATTCAACAGTGGATTCATGTGTAGCTGTACAAAGACAAGGTGGTGAGTCAGGTGTATACACCATTCTTGTCAACCAAACATCCCCCATGACGGTCTGGTGTGACATGGACTCGGGCGACGGTGGCTGGTTGGTAAGTCTCCGGGTGTTGATGTAGAAGGTATGTAAGTAAGAGGACGTTTGACTGAAGGTACATTTGTATGTTTTATCCACACAATGGATGCGAGTTGATAGTATACACATTTAGCCCTATGAGTTTAGTGTGAGTGTTCAAGCATTTTTTAAATGGTTATGGTTGCAAGAATATTAAGAATTTTACTGTACCAACAAAATCTATATAGAATCTGTTTCTAGAATATCATACACTGATTACTATGTACGGCGCTTTGTAGTCAAGTGCATTACTGATCAACTACTGTTCTGTCACCTACCACATCCACCAATCAGACTGTTACCATCTTTACATTTTGTGTCGTTACCAGGTTTTCCAGAGACGTCGTAATGGCTCCGTTGACTTCTACAGAAACTGGACTCAATACGAGGCCGGGTTTGGTGACGTCACTGGGGAGTTTTGGCTGGGTAGGTGCTTTGCTTTTTTTGTAGTTTTATGTTAGGCCGGTTTGTGCTAACCACGTATTTTCTCTCATTCGTCTTCTTTTTTTTTATTTGTATTTCCTCACACATTAAGATTTTTATTTTATATCCTTATTTTTGGCTTTTTACAAATTGCTACCGCTACCAAACTACAAGTACTCAACTATTTCAGGTTTGTCCAAGCTTCATTTACTTACCAATGCACAATCCAACCGAATGCGTGTTGATCTTGGCGAGGTGAATGGAGATCTTCACTATGCTGAGTACTCGTCAGTCAGTGTGGGCGGTCCTGAGACAAACTACAGACTTACCTTGTCTGGCTTCTTGGGTGACGCAGGTAAGTGGAAACCGATGTTAAATTCCTGCACCGACACCTTTATCCACATACAGTAAATGCGTATGTATACAGTGATAACTAATACAAAAGTGCAGTGTGTGTAATTCAATATTTATTGATACGGTGTGTGCATACACTAAGCAATTAAAACAATGTCTTGTGTATTCATAAGCACATATCTTCTGTACACGTTTGTTAATGTCAAGGGTCAGAAACATGACAACGAAGGTGGCGGGCGGGTAGGTGGTGGGAAGCCAAGAAATTATAGAGTCCGCGCAAAGATACTAAGACGAAACGGTTTTGAAAACAAAAATCCAGTCTACATCATTACATTAAGATAAGAACGTCAGTCATATAATATTTGCAATGTTATGTTTAGGTCAGCTAGTGTAGACAGTGTCTCTGTCTCGTTTTGTGAAGACAGACTGTAGCATTTCTTTTAGCATATGATATCTTCCTTTGATGGAGTGATTAATTTTTGATTTGGTTAAGCTTTGGCATGTTACCGTGAACTTAAGGCTGGTTCGAGCTGATCTGTTAGTGGATTATATCTATGATCCTGTTATTAAGCATATAAATTCGAGTCTTACATTATGGCTCACTCTGGTTTGTTAGCTACTTCGTTATTGTTAGTTAACGTAAATTTAAGTGTTGCGTGTGGATTTAAAAGAAAATTTGCCTGAGATAATTGTAATAGTCTACTCGAGGTTCTAAGCTATATACATCTAGGACGGTGAAATTTCACATTTACTCTTAGTCTCTTAACATGTGCGCATGTGTGTGTGTGGTGTGTGTGTGTGTGTGTGTGTGTGGTCGGTTGGTGGATTCTTACAGGCGACAGCTTGTTGAGACACAATAGCATGGAGTTTTCAACCTACGACGGGCAACATGACAGGCAGCGGTACGAGAACTGCGCCATTAAGTGGCACGGCGCCTGGTGGTACAATGCGTGTCACGAGAGTAACCTCAACGGTCGCTACAAGGCGGGCGGGACCTACGGGGCTGACGGAATCAATTGGTATTGGGCCCACAGGGATTCCAGAAGCTTTACGTTTACCGAGATGAAACTAAAACCAGCGTAGACTTCAGTCATCTATATGTCCTGAATACTTATACAAAAGATGATGCTGGCGACAACATAGCCAAAACATCAACTCTGTAATCATGAAACAAAACATGGAGAGTTAATAAACTATTTTCAAATTTACAGATTAGTTGAAGTATATTATAAATATTAAGTTACTATCTTTTTTTGCATTTCAGAATGGCTGGAAGAGACTTCTTCCTGCAAGAATGTCTGAAATTAAGCATTATTCAGTATGAGTGTCTAAATGACTAAGAATGGACTTTACTCCAGGTGAATGTTTGATCGACTGAAAGTAAACATTACTCAGTACGAGTGTCTGAAAGACCAAAAGTAGACTTTACTAAAGCATTAGAATGACGAAACAGAAACATTATTTCTTGCTTATCTCACTGACTAATAATAAGCACTTCTTCATGCGAAAGTGTCTAAATGAGAAACTATTCTTCTTGCGGGAGTTCACTTATGATTTTATGCAGAGCACATTCTTCATTACAGTCAGTTGTGAACACACGTGAGAAGAAGCATTCTCGTGAACATATTACAAAAACGACGGTTACTGGTGTATTGTTGACTTTAAGATAGGGCTGTATTAACGTCTTTTTAAGCCTAATATGTATGTATTATTTCGTTATATCGTGTGTGTATCTCTGCTAGTATGAGCACTATTTGGAATTGCTCTTGTGGAATGGTGACGATAATATTAACACGTTTTTACCTTGTTTAAAGTCTTCCACAGTAGCACAGAAAGAAGGGGAACATCTGGGTCCCATGTCATGAATATCTGGCAGGCATGTGGTATATCGGTTTGGCCCCATGGCAAAAAATGCAAAATGGCTATTTCTGGGACCCATGTCTGTTTAACCTGGATATTAAGTGTGGTGCCCTTATGTCCTCCACATTCCTAACATACCAGATGGTTTCCAGATGTGTTATAGAAAGGTCCTACATGGCTTAAAGATATATGTGCAAACATAAATGCTGCACAATGATTAACAATGACAAAATTGCACAAAACAGTCAATATTGTTACAAAAAACAGACATAATTTGACGTTTATTGAAGTTTATTAAAGTAAGAAATGATTTATTATCAAAATGTCAGCACACATATGGATCAAAAGTACGGAAAATTAAAACTATAAAATAAAGTTGATACTACTAGCAAAGCAGCTCTTTTCATTGACACTCAGAAAATGTCTCATGACATGTTAATGCAATATTGTCTATTTGATTGTGAGTGGTGTAGAAGCAGAGAAAACGTTTTTAAAACGAAAAGCGTATCCACTAACAAAAAATAAGAACTAATTTGCTGTTTTGTGAACCCTAACCCTGAACACTAACATTTTCATAAGGCTTGGTTTATTTCAATCAAATAATAAGAATGAACCGAACTGTCAAAAATGGATTAAAAACTGCAATTCAAATTAAGCTTTAAAAGAATATTCCTTAAAAGAATTAAAATCAATGAAATTAAATGTAATGTTTCCAGGTTAGATTTATGAATATGGTATTAGCTAAAACATTTTAAAAGAGATGAAAATGTCAAATAATAACTTAAGTACCTTTTGTAACCAAGAAAAAGACACCATTAAACACATTGTTAAGCTGTAATCTTGTTTAAGAATTTTGGAACGTATTAGAAAAGAGAATCAATAATAAATGTAAGCAGGTAAGTGATTCGAAATTTACTACTACACGTATCTTATTTGGATAAAGTGAAAATGCTGAGAATTAGACCACATACCAATAAGGCAAAGTTTTTCATATATAAATCCAGACTCTGTTTAAGACTTTTTGTATACAGATTTTTCTACAAGAATTATACAAACGAATGACAGTAGAAAGTTGTACACTTCTTAGCAACATCGAATTGACAACCTTTCAACAATGGGAACCTTATACAAATCTGTTCACACCTTTGTAATTGTATATTACGACAGAATGCAACTAATGGGGAACCCACACCCAAATGAAGGTAGAGTGAAAGAGTAAAAACAGAATTGTAAAATGGCAGTCGTAGTTTGAAGCAGATAAGTCATCCTGTACCAGAGAAAATAGTCATTCTTGAGATTTTAATAGTTTTGGAGACTGTTGTTTAAGGGGTGAAGTGCAAGGTAACGGTGAAGGCCATTCCCAAACCTTTCCAGGTCGCTGGGGTCGGGGAGGTGTTAGAGACCCCACTTTTCTCGAGGCCAGCTTTACATGAGGGCGGTGCCGATCTCCTCTCCCTCGCTGCCTTACCTTCCGCAACCCTCTATGGAGTCAGGTTCCCATTCCCGCCAGCTGAGTTGAATAAAGTGTAAAAGCACACAAATTATCTGCAATTGATGGACAATAACCATTATAAAGGATGAATTGACTATTGTAAATTGCTGAAGTTGCAGAGCCAATAGTCTATTTAGCGTTCAAGAGCTGGGAACGAACGACATAAAGAGCGAATATTGGAATGTAAGCAACAGACATTAAAGGGTACATTTTTGCAAGGTGGAATTTGTGTAGGCACCTTCAGTCTCGTTAAACTCTGTGCACATATATATATATATATATGTGTGTTCCTAAGTTTCAAAATTTGTACCAGATATTCTAATGCTCTACTTGTTTGTCAGTTTGTAAACTAGAAAGAGAAATAGTCTGTTACTTTGGAAAAGCATTCTCTACTCGTCCTCCACTCCACATGAATTTATTGACGTGCAGGCTGTGCTCAGCCCTTTCCCTCCTGCCACACTCCCTGTCTCTAGCAATAGTCAGCCAAGTAGATGCGTGTACCCGGATGTCGGTGTCCGTAGCTTGAGATGATGCATTTAAAAATAGAACAAATATTACGAATATGAGGTCTGCATTAAAAGTAATCACTTAATTGTAGGTCACAAACCAAAGAGCAAGAATATAATGTTCAATTAAGGAAGATACCATCAAATTATATAGATTTTGTTTCGCCTACTATCAAAGGTTAAGGTGTATACCAAAAAGATTAAGAAACAATCCAAACAGTCATATTCCATCCTGGAAACACAAGTATGTAGTTATGTGCCGTGCACACCCAGTAAGTCAAGTATTTAAATCCTTACGCTGCATTGTTTGTAAAATAAAGGGGGTAAAATAAAGTGTACCCTCTTCCCCTCAAGGCCATTGAAGTTGTAAAACTGAGCTAACTCAGTTGAAAATAACACAGTTAGCATGGCCCTCACTCCATGATTTAATGTCAACCCCCTTGCATCGCCAAATGGCATTCCCGAGGACAGACAAAAACTGAGCAAAACTTTTTTAAAAACTTGCAGTGGACAGTGTCATCATACATGTTGTCTCAATCAGATCAAAACTAGCATTATAAGACAAACAGGATGGAAACCATTTCATAATTTTGTTTGTAACCAAGCAAAGGTTGTTACAGCAAATGTATTACCGACTGCAATCAGTGAAACCATAAAAATGCCTTTATTACATTCTAGTACTGCAGAAATGTCATTTTTATCTATAGAATGAAATGGTATGGAAACCTTAAAGAGAATAACAAAAATAGATTTGACTTCTACTTCTAACAAATCAGAATTAAGCACATAATTTTTCTTGTTATATCTTCAGTTCACCGTCCATGCACTCTTCATCTTTTGGAGATTGTAAGGGAAACTGAAACCCTTTTGGCAGCTCTTCCCATGTCACTTGTTCTCCTGCAGTTTTTCCTCCATCAGCGCAAACCTCCTTTTAAGTTCTTTTAAGTCATGTTTGGTCTCTTCCAAAAAACAACAAAGAAGAAAAATCATTTTGTGTTTTGACTTAAGAATGAGGCAGATAGATGATAAAATTAAAATAGCACGGAGCATTACATTTAAAAAATAGAAATCAGATGACAAATGCACGCTCGTTATATATAAACTCTTGCTATCACTTGCTGCCTTGCTGTAGTCCTAAATAGTATTTACGGCTGAAATATTGGCAAAAATAATGCCACGTTTTACCACTATTTTAATTGCTACGAAGTTTTTTTTCTCTAACTTTTACAAATGCAGTTGATTGCTATGTTCATTTTCATCACTTTTCTTAAAATAGTACAGGAAATAATAATACATGAAATCGTAAAGATAATTAGATAAAGCAAATACACACACGCGAACGCACGCGCGTACTTGATGGCCGGCCAAATAGGATTAATTTTCAAGATAACAGATCCACTTAACAGTTCTCAGTATATTGTGCCATATAAGGCCAGACTGATGGTACAGGCCCTTAAACGTATTTTTAGCTCGTCTACAACCACTTACTTTTGTGCGACCGACCACCAAACAAGCAGCATTGACACGTCCCATCATCCCTTTTCACTATAAAAGTATCGTTTAAAACTGTGTAGGCGGTATTTACCACGTTTAAAACATTTAAGCGCAATTTTCCCAAGCTCAACATAAATGTTAATAAATTATTTTGAAATGAAGGCACACACACTCATCTATCCCCATAGAGATACATAGACATACATACACATGCATTTACACACGACATATTTACTTTCTTACCCCACATTTTTGTCTCTAAAGTTTAATTTCCATGTTGATAAAACTTACCACTCACATCCACAATTTACTGGGTGCCTAGAGTAGTTCACATTCATCATTATCTATTTCATCATTATCTATTTAAATCTAACACTAATGCCTTAATCTAAAGTTAGTTTGGACCTTTAACCGGCCTTTCCTTTATTTTCTGTTATCGGTGTCGAGCATGTCCTCCACTGTTTATAGTACATTACTTTATTACTTGCTGCTCCTCGAGGATCATAGGGCCGCAACATTTTATAAACAATTACGACAAAGAAATTTAAAAGATTTTAAAAGCTGTGATAGTAAAATATCAGTGAAGATTTTTAGAAAACGACAGTTGAATATATAATCGATAATATTTTATATCGTAGCTTTCATTAGGAAGCAGCAGCCAGTTGTACCTAGATGTTCCATATCGTTATTTTATGTCGTTATTTGGTGCTTAAATGGCTAAGCACCAATATTAATTGCAAGGGACCCCAACATTCCGTTAAAATGTTTGCTCTTCATTGGTGCATACTTTTGAAGGTTAATGTCAAGAAACCAAAGAAGAAGGTTGTTAGAAATATTTCTACAGGAAAAATTGTTTCAATCCACAAACCCTTCTTTATGTGTAAAATTTTTATTCAACTTATTCTCGTAGTCGACTGCTAACAAATCAGTGTGCGCCATGAGACCTGTCTATCTGACTAACTCTTACCCCAGCCCCTTATTTCTTGCATGTAGAGTCACACACCTAACCTCGAGACACTGTTTTCGTAAGTCGGTCGCTCTCGGATACGACAGTTGCCTATAATACCTGTCAAGATAAATAAAAGTTGACGACCTGAGACGGTTAGACTGTTAGAGGACGACCTTTACCTTTCCTCTAACATACAGATATACCAATGCCTAAAGTAAATCCAAAATGGAGTAGGTAAGAGTAGATTTACGTCATCTTGGGAGCTGCTTAAAACAGCGCTTGTTACTTACTGATTAATTTATTTATACCCATCAGATAATTTTAATGAGACTAACAGACAATTTAATTTGCCTTCGTCTTACGTATTCTACAGAAGAACTATTTAAGTTATTGAGCGTAGATGTTTAATAAATTAAACGTGTATTTATCCTTGAAAAATAAAACACACACTAAGAGATAAGTGGATTACAGATAAAGATGGCATCTATATGAAACAGTTGTTTTTTCCTTTTCTCACTTCAACCTCGTACTCGCTCCCCCGGATAAATGTCTTCGGCAAGATGTCATGTCAGGCGACACGGCCAAGTCAGACTGGTCTCAGCTGTTTGACGGTGGAAACCAGAGGTTCGTGGAAAGTCACTAAAGTTGTTGTTTCCTTGCGGCAAAGTCGTCTGTTTGGTGTTCCTTAAACTAGATTCTTAGCATTCTTCTGAAGTACTTCCATTCAAATGTTTCAATCCTTCTCCCCGTCTGAGCAAGGTCTACGTTCTTCAGTCGTCCATTGAGAGCTGGAATTAGACAACAAAGCTGACGATTGCCCTGTCCTATATCCGATTCAGTCTGGTCATTGCTGCTGTGATACTGAGATGTATGACAGGTCTCATACTCGTCCTCTTTCATCTTCCGTCTGGTTGTTTATGTTGTCATTTATATGTATGCATGCTTGCGCCATGCTTGCACGTATTAGATTAAACCATCAGTTGGATTAAAAAGAAATTATAAGCAACATCCGAATTAAAAAAAAAAAACCTCACATATTTCATCATTATCAAAATTATCGTTAGTAATATCCAAATATTCACAGGATCTATTATCGATGCGCTCAAATCAAAGACTTTTACGAAGCCATGCAAACAGAGAAAGGCTAAATATAGATAAAAATTTAAGGACGTTAGAAAAGGACAAGCCACACTCACGAACGCAAAGACAATTCCATCATGAATTTTATGACAGAGAAGGCTCTTCACAACAGCCTCACCCTATTTCTGTGTTCACATCTATCGCCCTCTTTGCTGCTTCTCAAGTATGATGGGTTTAGTCTTCCGAAAGCGAGTACTCGTTTTTTCAGTGTCTCAAACATTTTCATTGTTCCGGTTTTAATCTTCTCACCTGCAGCCTCGGATGTTTCTACTACAGCAAAAAGAGTCCATGTCAAAAGGAGCATCAGGTCTGCACAAGCTGGTCAGCTGAGTCTGACCTAGAAATATTTGCATAGCAAACCTGTGAGATGTTATTAACTACTTTACACACTGACTTGTACCTCCTTTATCATACCTGGTTGTAGGGTGACGTAGAACGTGTGACATTTCCTTATTTCGTTAAAGACCTCTACAGAAATGCAAAACAAGTCTTAATAATTCTTCCCAGTATCAATACTTTCAATTAAGTGCATTTGATTGTGACTAAAATTAACAAATTAAATATGTGCAACATCTAGTGTTGTGGTAAAGTAGGAGAATAGACGCAAAGACAAAATAATGAAACTGCAAAATACTTTTTTGACGGTTGTTCATGCATTTCAGAAAAAAGCTCAAATTTAAAAAAAAATATTGAGACCGAGGTATTCTTGTGATCGGCTTTGGGTTTGCTCGTTGTAGTGCTGTTGATGAAATTGTTTGATAAAGTATTTTTGACCACGCAGAATGAAAGATTTGCTGATAAAGCAGGAAGGACCATTTTACAGTCTTCTGTATAAAATATAAAAGCTAGAGTAGAGTCTTCCGTGTATCTTAATTTCCATCTACATCCGTTTACACTTGTATGACTTGCCAATCAAAATATCCTTATAGTTTCTTGGTATTAGCATGTTTTAGAACTGTTGCTAGGCGGTAAATCAATAAAGGTATCCCCTCGGTAAAAAAAAAGTTTATTTTTTCATCTGTAGCAGAGAAAAGGGATGAGGGTTAAAAAGAGTGGTCAAAGTACGTAATGAAAGTGGTGACGGTAGGTACGGTGGTGTCAGTGGTGATGGAGGTAACGGTGGTGGGGATGGTGGTGTCAGTGGTAGTGATTTTGGTGACGGTGATAATAATGTTGGCGGCCGGAGTGATGTTGGTGACCGTGATGGTGGGGGCGGTGGCGGTTGTGGTGATGGAGTGTCATGAACCAGCCGGGTTTAAGGCCAGAACAACACGGCCGAAGCCTGGGTAGCTTAATTATAGGGGGCTGCGGTCAGTCAAAGGACGATCCATTCTGTCCGATTTTATGTCTTGACAGGCCGCAGTGATAGATGTAGTCGTTTTATGTCCTTGGACATGGGGTAGGTTGTGTGTAGGTTAGAGAATGGCGCGGGTGGTTGTAGTTTTACTAGTAACATTGCGATAGCGTCAGGGCTGGGAAAACTGGGCTAGATGGGTCACGTGGGTCAGTAGTATATAGTTTAGGGTAGGTGTGTACTCGGGGCCTTTCCCCATCGATCGAGTAGGGACTACGGTCCCTGAGCACCATCAGATGCGACCAGTCAGACTGCAGAAGGGGGGCCCGTTCTACGAACGTGCAGCGCTACTGACTGGTACTTGCAGGCTGTGGCACCGAGGTGTTCCACAAGGATCGCCGTCCTCGCAGACGAGAGGAAGAGTACACAGCGTTGGGGTACAGGCAACTGCTACATTGCCGCCCGTTGCCTGGGGCAACTCCTGCAGGAAGTGACCGACAGGATACATCGTCTGTGTGCCTGGGATTCTTCGTCGTCTGGTGCCGGTGCTGGACACTGTCGCCTAACAGCTTCACAGACGCTTTCGTTTGTTGCCTGGGGCAACCGGGAAGCAGCAGGGCAAGCGGACCAGGGACAGTGTGCCTATCCTTGCCACCATCGTTGTTGCCTGGGGCAACTGTCTATCAGCGAACCATCGCCAGTGTGGATATTAGTGTGTTAGAGCCAGCCTACAGTCGTCCACGACGCGGTGGTGAGGAAGCAGGCCGTCGGAGAGGCACGGCCATAATTCCAGTGGTGTGCACACGTCTATGTGCACACGTCTTGAGGACTCAGGGTAAATCGTTTGCCCCGACACGGAACCTTAGTCAGAGGGAAGTTCTTTTATGTATAACTTTTATAGTCTCTCGATTATTGGCAAGGCTGCCATTCTATTTTGCTTACAGTTATAATTTGCCGGCCTGACGACCGGTCGTTTCATTTATCATGTATAGATAGACCTGATTATTCATTTTCTATTTGTGTTTTGTTAATAATAATTTGTTGTGTGCTGTACAACGGTGTTGTCACTGTGTTGGCACGCATGAGCGGAGACAGTGGTCTGTGTTTGCTTGTGCGTGAACGTGCAAACTGCGAGTGAGAGGGTGGAGCAGGGTGAAAGTAAGGAGTGAAGGCGAGCCATAGCTGTGTCCCCTTTCCCCTCGGGCGTTTAGTCCGGCCTTCTCCCCACAGCTTCGTCACATGGAGGTAGCCGAAAATATACAATATTCTACAACAATTTTCACCCTTATTAATAAATGATTAAAACATTTTGTCGTATCATTGATGCAAGCAGTATTATTATCTGGTACATGGTACAAACATTTATATCAACAAAGGCAGGGTAGAAAAAGATTTAAAAAAAAACGCTTGAGAAACGCACACACAGTCCTTAAATATTTCACCACGTAAACAGACTTCCCCGTGAACGTTTCTACCTAACGATATTTTATAAATCAGCAAGGATAATCTTCGAATTCTCACTATTTTTATATTATTAAATGACTGTCTGCTGCCTAAGAAGAAAGCAAAAATATTCCTTTCGCCAAGTTAAGTTACAAATCCATAACAAGACCGCTTATAAGCAACAGTTCCCTGAAATTCTTCACATTATCTTCTCAATGAAACAGATTGTGCATCCATAAGCACATGAAAAAATTATGCGTGTATGTGTATGTGTGTGTGTGTGTTTGTGTGAGAGAGAGAGAGAGAGAAAGAGCGAGAGAGTGAGAGAGCGTGTATAATTGTGTGTTTACGTTTGAAAGATATGTTTGTTTTATTGTCATCAAATTTATTATGAATATTCTTCTTGCGTGTTTTTAGCTGCTATAAAGACTAGTTTGCAGATACTCTCTTGGAGTGATTAACGATTACGTCTTCCTCTGAAATGAAACTACGAAGGCCTCTTTCAGGTGTTTGAGTTTTTAGATCCATGCTAATCTGTAATTCTCACTTGCCAAAACCCAGTTTCTTACCTTCGGTAAATTTACGTCCTCCTCATATACTTAAAGACTTGCAGATATAATTTAAACTAAAGAATTTCTTGTCGGTGTCCTGCAAACATTCCATCTAGGTATTACCTAGGAACTTTTACATTGTTGTTGACGTTGCTATGAAGGCTAGCCCCAAATACTATAAAGTAATGAAACTCGCTCATGCAGATAGGAATGGGGGGGAATACTGGTGGAGTTTGGTCCTTGACGGATGTGGCAAGATTAAACACTCTGAAGAATGAAATAAACTTAATATCAGCAGATACATAAAAGGGCGAGATAATTTAATTTTTACCTGTTTTAACAAGAGATATATTTATACAAACAATATTCAGCACCACACTTTCTTAATTCCTAGGGTAAGATGGAGGATAGTGTAAAAAATATATAAACCAGCATTGAATCGTTACGCCATAGCCAATCTTGATATTTGTATTCTTTTTGTCATTGGGCTGTATTTATCTTATATCACTATTTTAGCACTTTATTGAAACATGCAGGATAATTATTACTGTCGAAGAACGTTAAAGTTCTAAATCTGCAACAGATTTTAAAACATCGTTGTGAGGTTTAGTTTGAATGTGCTTAACATTAAGAAGAAGTCCATGTATTGTATTATTTTTCTTATTATCGCTTAATTAAGTCCTTGCTAACGCTGGCAGGTTGTCTACAAAGGGAGGTAAACCACTCCTTGCCTGTTCAGCTAAGATAATTGCTTAGTGATGGTCGTTGAATTAACTTTTTTCATTTTTTAAAAAAAGGAAAAAATTTTCACGAGATATTTTTCTTTGTTGGGCCGATAGCTATAATTAAAACCATACAAAAGAAAACTGGCTCCAGCAGCAACCCAAGTACATCAGTCAAGATCAACTGTGCAGGAAGGAAGGATAAAAAAAGTGACCATCCTTTTCTCTACGCTCAGATTTCACGTTCACCAAGCTTTGCTATCTGTAATGCGAGTGCCTATGAGGCACGACCCCAGCGAGATTATCCCGCAAAAAGTCGTGAAGTAAAACATGGTCCTCGTGCCATTCTAAATCTGCAACAGATTTTAAAACATCGTTGTGCATTTTACGGATAAAAAATGACACATAAAGTTTAATTCACCTTTAATTTGAAGACATAAATTCCAGTAATGAAGTGTGAACTCTCGTCTTATGTCTTGCTGATTGATATAGTCAGTATATTGCCAACAGCTGAATGTTGAATTGGAAATGTAGCAAAACTAATTTTCCTGTAGAAGCTGACATGCTATGCCCGTTATGACCGATTGGTTTAAATTCTGTTTGTGTAGTATTCTTTCTCTAATTCCAACAATAAAGCTGTTCGCTGTCACCATTTCAATGCCATCATTTATTGGAAAGGAATAAATGAGATTCCTGTTACTTTCTTGCAGTTAAATGTAATTTTAATTTTTATTCTATGGTTTAGTAACGGCAGACGTACAACATTATTGAGCACATGTTTTCTGGACCAAATTTCTTCGTAATCATGTAAGTGTGTGACAATCGCATTAATGTTTGCTTGCTTATGTAAGAGGACATGGATTCGCGTTATACAAGACTGCCAATCACAAATAGCGCCAATGGGTTCCTTTTGTACATCGTATTGCCCCAATTCCTACAATGTTGTAGTGTTGGTAATAAGATTTCCTTTGTAAATGACAGCATCGTTAACTTGAATATAATAGTCATGATTTCCAACACGATGCATGTTTTTAAACAGATACTTGTCAGAGGTACTGGTATGCACATTGGTCTCCATGCTCTATGGATGGATATGAAAGCAAAGATCTGCCATCTAAAAGAAAAAATTCCCAATAGGAAGGGTGTGATGTCAGTGATCGGTGACTTGTTCCCACCTGTAGAAAGGAGCAAACAAACTTTAAAGAGCACCTTGTCTGATATGACAGTAAGTAACTGACAAGATACAAAGTCTACAAAACCACCTAGACATTTTGATGAATGAAAACGTATTCTGAAACATCTGAATATAAACATTATCTAAATCTTTCCCTTATGGAACTTGCGCGTTCCCACACGCACGCACGCACACACACACACACACACGCGCGCGCACGCACAGTCATTATATATGCACAAGCTGCTATTTGGATAATACTTTTTTCTAGAGTGACAGAATTTTTCGCAAAGATGTAGTTAAAGTTCAGGTATTGCATGCCACACGCACGTCTTTATCAATGACTACAGTACACATTGTTATCGACAGGCAAGTCAAATTATCACGAAAAGCAGCATAAAGGTGTATTGCTATCAGAAAACAAGTTAAGAAAACAAAAATATGTATGACAAAGTCTTATTTTAAATCACTTACCTTTCATTCGGCGTATGTCAGCAGTTATAAAATGAAGTTCGTCACATTCATTGAGAATTAATGAAAAGTCGCAAGTCGAACTGCTTAAAGTAACACACAAATCGAGTGACACTGTTGTGACATGTGCCATGGTCAACGTTTTCCATCCCTACTATTTAAATATTAAAATTTATGAGGAGTGTGGAAATGATGTGTGTGTACAACTATTTTACTACTCAGATAGGCAAAACTTGTGCACTTAATTCTAGACAATGAGAGTAAATGTAAACCTTGAACACTGAGAGTGAGCTGGTAAGATGACCTCAGCGGAAGTCTATCGTCATCATCAACTGTTTGAGTGACGACGGTACAGGTGTACAGACCGCTGTGTGTCACGTGCTCTGCCGCTATGATCCGTAATTCCCCAGTCGTGCTGTTCACTCTTCCTGACCACGTGATGGAAGCGGGGAGAGGGTTGCTATCAGCTTCACACCACAATGTCACATTTTGTCCAGGGTTTAATTCAGAAAGATTTGACACCGGTTGTCGTGTCCCGGTATTATCAGCCCATTTTAATTTAATCAACGGCTTATCTGCAAATAACACAAGATTTAAGTGTCTGCTTACTCCTAATTTGCAACATATATTTCAAAACAGTAAGGCGCTGAAATACAGTCTTATGACTGATGTTAAAAGAAGAACTAATAGTTTTAAATGGATTTTTTGACATCAACTTCTCTTTTACCCCCCAAATCTTGCCATGTATCAATTTATATATATATCTTTGTTTTTACTTTTTAAATAAAACAGGGTTGGATAAGAAAGGACCAATTTGTTGCCATGATTTGTGGAGTTACATTAAATGTCGAATAAAACGCTATACAAGATAAAAAAAATATAAAACGCTAACATTTTACTTATTTCATATATTATCTCTATTCTCTTTTCTATTTTTCTGTTTCATTTTATGATATTTTTACCTATTTTTGTAACTAGTCTTACGATCTATTCAGTTATACAAATTTCTTAGTAGTGTACCTGATGTAAATAACTTCACTTTTAATTGAATCATTAGTGTTACTGCTACAACAAAGATTAGGCCCCTGTTGGTATAAAGAAAACGCTTTAGATGCTATCAGAGGGTACTCACAGTAAATGTTTAGCTCAAGAGTGTCGCTTTGTAGGAGTTCATCAACATTATAAGCATTGTCAGAAATATAGGCCTGACATGATACTTTACGTCCATTGTACTCCCTCGTCAAATTGTCGTAGAACAGAAGATTTCCTTGAGGACGCCCATCAGCTTTGCTTGCCCATGTGTATTCCAACGCCTGAGGGTAATTTCGTGATTTCGCACACATTAGAGCTCCCTTTGCTCCTTCCATAAACGGGTACATTTCGGCCTCCGAAACTATATAAAGTTGGTTGTCTGCGGACAATGACACACAATCCACAAACATAAAATTTCCATTCTTTAAATATTGCAAACTTTTTATTATAAGATTAGATATTTATGAAGAAACCGTAAATATGTCAACATTATTTAAAAGGAAATAATTGTAAAATGTAAAATAGTTATTTTGCGTAAGAAGAAAAAGGTAAATAATGTTTCATTTGATTATGCCTAAATTTTGATTTCGATTTTATTTGATTAAGCTTAAATAATTCAACAAACAAAAAAACAAGTTGTTTCATTGTAAGGCTGCATTTTTTACCATTAAACATGGGCTGACAACTCTTTGAACTAACACTCACTCATATAAGAAGATCGAAAACGACAAAATCAGACACACACATGATATAGGGGGAGCATACGTACAGGGCATGACATACGGAGAAAAACGAAGCTACACAAGACCTTAGTTGGTGTCAAGATGAGCAACTCCTTACATTGTTCTTTTTTAACGTTTAAACTAAGTACAAATGAATGCTTAGGCTGGAAGGTTCCATAATATTATAAGACATAGAATCAATAAAATCTAATCATGTATGAGTTTACTATATGGGGCGGTAAAACTAAATTGTAAAGAAAATTTACACAAAACAGACTTTAACAAAGCTAACAAATCCTTACGTTTGCTGCAAACGACGCCAACGTCATCGCTATAACAGTCTCCCGTACTTTTATTCCGGCCGCACTCAAGAAGATTTTTCTCGTTACCATCACACACAAATGAAGCTTCAAGCACTGGGCTCTTCTTACCTCCGACCGACCAACCGTCTATAAGTGCTGCAACATTTCTGGTTGGGAAATGTTAAATTAACACAAACGTCCATTGGTTTTGCATGATATCTAAGTATAACATGTTAAACTAATAGAAAGATATTTAAGTAATAATTATGGTGAGTTTTTGTGTTGGAATGATAACTCATTTATATTAAAAGTATATATTCGTTAAGAATAAAATATATATTTAATATTTGCGCGACTTTTTGTGTAACAAGAACAAAAACAAGAAGAGAGAATTTATCACAATATATCAGCCAGTGGCAAACTCATTGCGCTGAACAAGATCACGAAATAGTCATCACGATGTGTGACGACGAACAATAGGAAGATTCACCGCGTTGCGGCAGGAAAAGGGTGATCACTGCAAATTTAACGGCAACGACTCCAGAGAACAAGTGTTAGGGTACGTCTAGAGAATGATGAGAATATATTGAAAAATGTTGAGAATATTAGGAATGTTAATATTAGGAAAATGCAAATTTTTTATAGTTATATCAGTGCATTCACTGCAACTAAAGGTCACTGTCGAAGCAAGTAAAGCACTGCGGAGTGGCAGCCAGACAAGAGATCAAAACAGTTTGCTATACAAAATAACATGATGTACAATCCTGGGAGGGGATAGAGAAAGAAAAAAAAAAGAAAAGGCAAATGTAAACATAAAGTCTCAACACCTTTATGAAAATTAAAGCACGACCACAACACAGAAACAAAATCAAGGACAGCCAATCTTTCAGTCTTGTAGGTGAAGGGACATAACTCTCAGATATGCGATTATATTTTTATTTATAGTATCACTATGCTGCTATATCATTGTAAACCTTCTTTAAGCATGAATATAAAGTTCACAATATAGAACATTTAAATCTATGTGTATGGGTGTCAATGTGTGGCTTTAAAATAAAAAAAAGTATGTATTGCATGTTCGTTAAATTATCAAAGTGAATGTCTTTAAGAAAAGAATAATTTCCAGCTGTTAATGAATGAAATAAAATTGTTTGTTAGGTTCAATCTGTCTTACCTACAGTCTTACATCTGCCACTCTACTTGTATGCATGTCTGTGAAGGTGTGCAAATACTTTTTGTGGAGTATGTTGAAGCATGCTGTAGGTCATTGAATCTGTTGCTTTGTTTTTTTTAAATAAATGAGAGCTTAGACTTTACACTTAAAACTGTCTTCCTATGGTCTATATGTATATTTAGTATCTTTGTCTTGTAATTGCCTCAATTTGAAAATGGTATCTTACAAGGGTAAATTGAGTTGTCTGCAGATGACTGCGGCAGTTTTCTCGTCCTTGACACAAACTGTACTCAAATGCTCACTTCCAATCTTCACTTCTACACGCCCCGTGTTACTGCTTGTACGGCGAGGTCCTGTTAAAAGCAGACCTGTAACAATAAGGTGGAAATTGTACTGAGTCAATATCGTCTTCCACGACTATAGCCTGCCGTGTGTTTTCAGTTCTTAAGAACCCAAGTGTTAATAAAGACTATAGTCGATTCAATCAGTATTTGCAAGGTCCGTCACGGTTATTTGCTGATTCATAACACATCTAATTTTATCCTATTATATAATCAGCAAACATTTCATTAGGAGACTTTTTAGACCTTTTTTAAAATCCGTTTTCTTAGTTGAAAAAAATTAACCTAAAATTTTCAAGAACAGACAGCCAGGAATACCGAATTGGGAGGTCTAAACCTGTTGTAACGATTGTTTAGATATTTATTTAAAGTGCTGTTTATTACCAATACCACCGTTGTAAGAAGTTCCATTCATGAGCTAATTTACTAATGTACTTAACATTTTATCGTTCCTGCTCTATTTACGCAACGAACATCTTGTCTTCGTAGCCTACAGGTAAAACTGCCAGTGGTTTACTGCACCAGAACACATCTGGAGTCGCTCCATCCAACGATTTGTAAATGTATTGCCTCAGCTTTAAAATCAAAAACACATATATCTTGAATGTGAAATCTTCCCAGCAGTTTTTGGTTTCACCCCTTATCATTCGTGTATAATTTATGAATTGAAGTTGTTTTTATTTTTTCACCCTCTAAGTCGTATAAAGACATTTATCATTTAGTCAACCGCATTAATACACTGTGTAGCCTTTTATTGCGAAATTCTATCTATAATCGGTATGTGCGTGAGTAAATGTGTGTGAGTATATATATATATATATATCTTAGTCTTAAATAAAGAGACCGGTATGTGGACAATATAACGCTTTCAAAATTAAAAGTTTACTTACTAAAGTTTCTGACGTCACAGAGGATACCAACATCAAAGCAGCTAGTTTTGTGGAGTTGTCCAAACTCACATTGTTCAAGACTGGTTTCCATTCCTCGACACTTCATATACGAAATTTTAAATCCTGAACCATCTCCAAATCTTAGAGATTTTACAGCTGCTTGCCCACTGCTGTCAAAAGACGGATGGTACATATAAGTTCATTCATAACTGTACCGTACGTAGGTAAAAGTTGAAGTCGTACACTAGAATGAAAGCGGTGTGAGATGTTGTAACCATGAGTTATCGAGGTGCTAACCATTGTTTTACCTTCTTTAACCCTACACGTAGGTAAGGAAACAAAAAGAAAGATTAAAATTATGCAGTCACAGGTTCTGAGTCATTTGGGTTAAATTGTGGTTATCAGAGCATCTTTAACCCAACAGCGGCGTCTAACACACAGTCTGAGGCGGTACAGGTACGTCCCAGTGTTATATTATGGAGATCTACATTATGTTGTCAAGTGACGTCTCTAAAGCGTACATTGCGACATCTAACTTACAGAAAATCTCCTGAATCGGGGTCTTTAATACTGTGGCATCCTAAATTTCGAGATAGCACAATGATAAAAACGATCGAATAGTTAAAAGTCCTATATGAATTGGAGGATAAAGGCGATACAAAGGAAGTGATACAGTGGAATAGAGCTTCAATGTAATTACAGAATACTTTGGTAACAGCAGTTGTAAAAGACCTTTTTGGACCAGCCTTCCTCTGTGTAAAAATTGGAAGAATGCCGTTGCAAAACGAAATGAACTTCCTGAGATCGCTTGTGTTAAGATATGTTCCTAATTTGTCGACTTTGTACATACTATTGAGTACAATCAAAGCAAGTACCATAAAAAGCAGTCGAATTAGTTCTGTTCACATCGTGTCAGTAGAATTTTTACATCGTTTCTGTAGCTCTGTTTATATCATGCTTGTAGACTTGTCACGGATCGACCCGTGGATATCAACCCTGGCCAAAGAGGATAGATAATGAGAGAAAGAATTCTCGACCGAAGACGAAACTCGCTGGTCAGAGTTATCTCATGTAACTTGATGCATGGCAGAGGCCAGCAGAGGTGAAGTGTGAGGCAAGATGGACATTTTTGTTCTGCAATAGACTGTCATAATGCAAGATTAAAATTAAGTTTGAAAGGAAAGCGCTTCCACACCTTCTCGAAGGACGAAGAAAAGTAAGCTATATATTTATCCTCAAATCATGATAAATGTTCTGTAGTTGAAAGCCGTCTGCTACAACGCGGTTGCTCTTCACTGCGATTATTAAAATTACTATACTGATTATACTGTGAAAGTGTGAGATGGATTTCTACTTATGCTATGATAAACCTACTTAACTTTGTTATAGCATTATTACACAAAGCATTCATCCTGAAGTGAGGTGTTGGCGGTAACATTTGGTACTCGTAAGTACGCAGTCTCATCAGGAAGTTACATATAATGGAGTGACCGCTCACTACCCGCGCCTGCTTCGCCCCATGTGAGAGCAAGGCTTTTGGTCATGTGATTGGCGATTCTTGTGGCGGCTTCTTCCGGTTAAGCAGTCGATACTCGACATCGACACGATTCTTGTGTGTACAAGCAATTAAATGAAGAATTGTATTTATTTTAAATAGATCTTGAGCACAAAGCTATAAATATTTAAATAAAAGTAGTCTGGTTTTAGTAATGATGTGAGCATGTTTCTGTCATGTTTATATTTATGTGTAAGTCTGTTTTTATATTTCTAAATACGAATTTTATGGATTTTAAATAAATATGTGCTCGTGGATGTACCGTTTGAATTTCTAAAAGTTATCCTTTTTAAATATAGACAGCTGTCTTACAAGTATTCAGACTTTTGCTAACTTCCCTATTCTAAGCAATTCCCATGAAAGAAAGAAAAGCAGTTTTTGACATTTATAAAAAAAAGAAACATACAGTCCATGAGTGATTGACATAGACTGCCTTCGAGTCTTGACAATTTATGGGTCACTGACCTGTTGAATCCCAGAATCTTGCAGGCCACTTCAATTTCGTTTTGATTGACTGCACTGTGACACACTGTACTCCATTCTCCATTGAAGTCTATTTGAAGACGTCCCGCCTCTGACGTCCCGCCATATAAACGTGCTGTCAATGGTGATGCTGTCGCAACACAAACGTGCTCATGTCATTATAATTTATTTTTGCACAATGTTGCTACATTCTTTCGGGTTTATACGTATGGTTTCTTTATTTATGGCATCTGAGAACGTATTTTGTGTCATTGTTGTTAATAAACGCATGAGACTTTTGTTTATAAAATTAATGATTATTACAGTCGAAATATCAGTTTTTACTATAAACCTGTTGATCTATTGCTCTTTGTGTATAGTAACAGTCATTTTTACAAAGAGATCATTTACCCAGTTACCTCTCACTAAACGACCCAGCAGAGTACCGACAAGCATGCTGAATAACATCAGGGCTTCTGCACGTGGGAAGGAGGTATAAAATGTGTTTTTTGAATAATGTTTAAAATACTGACAAAGTATACAGTACAGTGTATTGTTAATGACGAAGTATTTGGGGCTAATAACTCTACACAATCCCTTCAATAATAATATAACATATTATCGTTTAAGATTTGCATGGGAATGTCAAGGAATATTTTATGTTAGACAATCCTTGAGAGAATTCTAATAACGCCTCGAGCGTTTTAATTAATAAAGTTTGAATTAGATGTTACAAGTCTAAACTGCTATAAGCAACGCTAAAGTAGTTGATGCACTGTATCATTAAACTGCCCCTGAGGCAATTGTTAAAAATCATTTCCATTTTAAGTCCTATTCGCAAGATATAACGATACACATTTGTGCATCTGCTGTAAACGCATAGACGTATGGGTGTTGATGTCCGTAATTAAATTGAGCGACGAAGCATAAGTCCCGTGCACCTGTGTCGTCGTCAATGGCTCGCTATGGGTCCTAAATCTGCGAAGCCAGCCTCTACAAGAAACAGTCTCTGCAGTCAAGATATTTTCTACTAAACACTTTATTTACAGGTTTGTACAGCAGATTTCACTCTGATAAATCGGCAACACACGCCGGCAAGATAATACACAATAGCTCACTAAGAAGACTATTCTAGTAGTGAGTCCTGCTACTCAAACGGCGACACACACGCCTGACACAACTTTGGCCACAGCGACAGACACGCTGGCTAAAGGCGACACAAGCCTGACACAACTCACTAGCGGCGATCTACGCCCTCAAAATCTCTACCTTGCTCTCTACTTCCTGAGCTGAATCCTCACTCCTCCTCCTCTGATTTAACACTCACTCTCACCGCTTATATACAAAGTATAAACCCTTCTAGAAACATCCTTCATCTACTCGTCACGCATGCGCACTCTCGCACCGAACATTACAGGTATCATGGCTTGCGTCAGTCACACTCGCTCGAGCACCCGCTAGAATGATATCGACACGCTCGGTTACATCCTCATCAGCGACACCTCACACAGGCCACTACAGCATTTGATTCGTAACACAATCCTTCTTAGTTTTGCTTCTCGATTTTCATTTCAAGTAGTTTTAAGCAAAGCAATCATAAATATTTCCTGCTTTCCAAAAGATTTAATAACTACACTACAAAGGATGGAGATACAGGGCTTTCAGAAAATTTTAAGATTTATATACCAATTCTAAAACAAAATTCTAATTCATTGCATATGCAACGAGCTTATCGGAGAATCTGAAGATCTACAATATTTTTGTTTTAGCTTTGTCCCATAATCGACAGTGTACTCACACAATTCATCAATCAGTTTATGAACGCTCTCGTTCCCATTGGCTATTCTTACATGAAAGCCTCCACAGATACAATAAAAATCACAAAGCAAGTTTTGTAGAAACATTTTCTCGTCCTTACTGATGTTACAGATGACACCAACGTCTTGTTTGTGGTCACACTGGCGGGAATAAAGAAGTCCGAGCTTGCACTGTTCCAAACTGTATTCTGTTCCCTGACATTTCACGTTCTGAAGGAGCACGTGACCTGCACCTTCACCGTATTTGTCTGAGCTGATGGCTGCTGCTCCATTGCTGTTAGTACACAGGTGTACAGAAACGAGTTTTGTCAAATGCATATGAGATTACATGCAGAGAGATTCTGATACATGTAAACATGCAAATTCGCCACCATAGCCGTCCACACAACCCCCGACACACACACACACACACATATGCACGCACGCACGCACGCACGCAGGCACGCACGCACACAAATAAAGTGCTGACGAGTGCCACAGCGTAATTAAGAGATGCTACTTGTTTCACTTCAAACCTGTTTCTCGTGCAAGATGTCTGGGTTCGGGTTCGAATTTCGTTTACAAATACTGGCCGTATAAGGTTAGGTCGCTTAAGATTGTGGATCCATGAGCTTAAAAGGTGAAGCTTTAATGGTCATTCATCTTTATGGCCTTTCCATTGATAATTAGAGATTCCATAGCTTCTTTCTTTTCAAACAAACTTGACTGCAGTCTCTTAGAGATTTCTGGTTTTGTAAATTTTTTTCGTTGCACAACGCCACCAAGTGATACGCCTCATTGAGGTATGCAAACTTACCATTGTTCACTGTCGAATGTCACAACTTGCCCTGTTATGGTCTGCGACACGGTGGTTTGTTTTGAGAAAGTACCTAATACCCTAATGTTGTTAGCTTTAATCGGGAGATACGGATAGAGTGTTGTTTGGTACTGAAACAATTAACGGGTAGCATGCAAGGGCTATTGTAGAGTAGTGCTGTACCGTTTGAAACAGCTAGGCTGAGTGAGATGCCTATTGTACATTGTGTACGAGGAGGTTTATGTGGAGTTAATGCAGAAATAGGGGAGTTCGAGCAAGCAATAGGCACTACAATGAGAAAGCAGGGGGCTGGAGAGTTGAATCGGGTATGTTAGTGCTCTCTCATACATTTAAGCAAGACATTAAGTAATCTTTGAGTAGATTTGAGTGACAAAAACAACTCTTTGACTTTTTTTCTACTAGAGAACGAACGTTGGAGAGAAACATGACAAACAGGGGCGAAGTGTTAGAGTAACAAAAGCTCAATCCGGCGCGCGATTTCAACTCATTCAATCATCTCGTCACTGGTTTCATCCGATTACCAGTTAAGCAAACCGTCAAGAAGGATCACTGAATAGACATGGTTGAACATAGTAACTGTCAAGACTCGCAAGTTTTAGGGACATTGTTAGTGGTTTCGGAGGTTCAGGAAGGATGAGTGTGCTGTTTGAATAGTAAACGGTTGGCTAGTCCTTTAGTTCTGGAGGAAACACTCTGGCAGCCGCGTCAATTTGCACGTGGAGAGTCGAGGCTGTGTCCACCAAGCCTGGTATCAACAGTTCTTCATCTGTTTAAATTTACTGGTTTTTCAAACTTCGTTTTTCTCTATAATAGATAGTGTGCGCTTATCTTATCGGTTGTGATAATGATAATACTTTATACGATATGTTCAGTTTGTGGGGCGCAGAGGCTGCTTGACGGCACTCGCTGATTACACAAAAGACTGTTGGTCCTAGAACAAGGCCTTCGTTTGGACTACTTGGCATCGTTTCTGTGTTGTCCTCTTTACTTGTTGGTGTCCTCATGACTGTTTCTTTCAGTTTGGACAAGTGTCTCCAAAGAAGTCGTCGTGCCAGCGACCAGTTATGCTTTATTTTGCAGCGGGTCTTAATGCAGTTATGACATAGATTTTAGGAACACCATTTCGGCCACAGTCTGAACGTTCCCTAGGTCGCAACGAAGGAAAACTGTGGCAAACGTTTGACAGGGACTGTGAGCACCAAAGACTACCTTGTTGTATTCAGTTAAAACAAACTGCCGACTACGAACGGTGGTGTCTGCTGTTATTGACTTTGCCGATAAAACTCAGACTAAGTGGAAGGGGAATGCCAAGTGTTCACCTGAAAGAGACAGATGTTAGCGGGTGGGCGCTTCCCGTCCTCCGCACTTTTGTAAAGGGAAGGCACTGTGTGTGTGGCTTTGGGGGAAAAGAGTGGTTCAGTGAATGACAACGCAGTACAATGTAATATTAGATTTAGACAGGGTTCGTAGTAGCAAATCTGTCTTGTGTCACTGTTGAGCAAAACGACACCCATACATCTTGCACATGCCCTACTATAGAAGGAATGCGTGTGACGTGACCATGCATCTTGCTGTTACTTTGTTCAGAATAAATTGCAATGAGCTCGTCTTTGTATGACTTCGATGTATTATTATTGTTATTATCCTATGTTGTTTGCGAACCATGCACGAACAGATATTAAATTTAAAATTATTTGTTTTGAACAGACTCATCATATAGAAGAAAAAGAAGAAGAAGAAGAAGAAGAAGAAGAAGAAGAAGAAGAAGAAGAAGAAGAAACTGATTTGCCAAGCTGAGAGGGTTTAGAGAGTGCTGAGAAATTTAATTAATATTCATATTTTATAGTATATATAAAGTTAACTATATGACTTTGGGAACGATGAAGGCGTAAAGGAACTAAAAGATTTCAGTTATTTATAGTCGGAAATAGAAATAAAGCCACAGACCTTTTAAATCCTAACATCCTGCATGCCACTTCAGCCTCTTTATTGCCAAATCTCCAGTCACACACTGTGCCCCATTCTCCATCGAAAAAAATCTCCAGACGTCCTCCCTCTGAGGTCCCGTTAACAAGACGTGCTGCCAACTGGTCACCTGACACTTTTTTTACGGGATAATAATAAATTTTGCAATCTGAGAAATGCAGTGACTATAAAATAACAAACCCCACAGATTGTTTAACATGACAAACTGTGTCATTCAAGTGGAATTAATTTGGTACCAAGTACTGCCAACAACAAGCAAATTAATGTAGTTGAATTTTTAGTCATACTGCTTTTCGTTATCCCGTGGTAAGCAATGACATGAAGATATTTTCATTTTTGGAAAGATTTTTTAATTCATTTTAAGGCTATGAAAAGAGTATTTTGTCGAAACTGCAACATGTCGAAAATGCAAAGATTCTTGTACTCAGAACGCCTAACGTCAATAATGTGACATAATGTTAAGTATGTTGATTGAGAGTTGTGAGTTTTTAATGTAAGGCATGAGTATGCAATAAAACAAAACAAAAGCAACAGTTTATTCACAAGGCTTCTAAAGCAACACTCACTAGAATACTTCACAATAACTAAACTTTGCTTTTCTGTTACATTTTAAGTTGTAAGATGAATAAGAATTTGAGACTTGTCGTATATGCCTTTTTGTTCACTTGACACCCTTCCCTCGCTGTCTATAATTTGAATGACATCCACGTGTAGCACGTGCAGTCATGTGTGTACATTCTCCACAAGGTATTAAGCGGATTTAAAATCTGACAGAGATCAGTACTTTATATTCTGGTTCATCTCTCTCTTTTCTGAGGCTTAACACATCTGATCTCCAGCTCACCAGTTTGTGAAAAACATTGAGTGTTCTTTAAAATTTAAGATTACCGACAGGCAAACAACCGGGTAAACAATGCCAAGAAAAGTAAACAAAATAAATTTATAAAGCGATTTAAAAGTTTTTCCCTTGGCATCTAGGTAATCTAGAGATGACAAAAAGACCTAATAACTTAAAAAATTTCGTGGGAGTGGGGGCTGATGTTTAGCTTTTGTTGCCGCGATTGAGAAAAGACCAACAAACGTTCACAGTTATAGACCTTTTTTTATCTTATTCCACCCGTAGTGCACAGCTTTATATTTTCTTTAGTTCTGCTCCTCTTTTCTTCATTCAAACTTTTATTAACGTGACATAATTTTGTGAGGTAACCAGCAGCAATTTTGTTTTTCCCCCACTGTTATCATTTGCTAGTGTTCTAATAAACACGGAGGCAGACATTTGTATAAAGACAATAAGAAAAACAACAAAAATATGGTTTAAAAGAAATAATATCTCGTCCTTACTGATGTTACAGATGACACCAGCGTCGTTTTCGTGGTCGCAGTTGCGAGAATACAGTTCAATGCTGCACTGGTCAAGACTAGATTCTGTTCCCTTATAAAACATGTTTTGAAGAAGAACAGGACCTGCACCTTGACCATACTTCTCTGTGTCAATAATTGCTGCTCCAGTGCTGTTGGGAAAGAGGTTTACACAAAAATGTATGTGATGAACTAATTGCAATGATTTACTTAGAAATATGTCACTTGTTAGATTAATACTTTAGATTATATGGTTAATTTAATTAATATATACGACAAGAATGTAGGAGTCAGGTGACATAAAACTAGAAAAAAGTCTCATTCGTGGGCGCTGCGCTCTCTTGGCAATCACTAGGTACACACATACAGTACACACAATAATTTGTGCGCTATAAAACATATATATATATATATATATATCCATACTTTCGGACCACAATGTTGAGACAACCATTCAAATACACACATACAATATATACAATACAATACAATACACACACACACACACAAGCAAACTAACATTGCCCATATAGACCAACGAGATACATTTAACGTGAAGTTTTTAAGATGCTACTTTCTTATCCTGAGAACTTTTTCTCATGCGGGGTATTCTGGTCTAAATTTCTTAGTACCTGACCTAAGCGGACATACAGCAAAATAAGCCCTTCTCTGGGTGAGACTTGTCGGCTACGATTTTACACTCTACAAATGTGCTGGTCATAAATCGTGTTGCAAAGGGCAGTTGAGAACCAGTAGCTGTACTGGTCGCTCGAGTTGGACTTTCTGCCTCTACTGTAGTGCTGGTATACCACATGGTGACTGAAAACTTCAGCAGATTTTCAACCACCGGCAAGCAAATCAAGGAAGTAGTGTTGTTGCCTTTTTGGTCTTGATTAGATTCATCATATTGTCATCCCAACTGAGGTCGTTCAAAATGATGATTTTATAAACTTTAATGGCGAAACTCGAAATTATCCTTTATCTATAAATTATCTCTGTTGTTAATAAACGATTAAACGTGATCTTTTCTCTATGGAAATTCGCAACAATCTCCTTTTTCAAACATAGTGAGTTAAAAACTTTTTTTTTTCATTTTTTATACCATAGTTTCAAACATACAGAAAATACATACGAAAATGCAGATCACATTAACTATCACTCTGCACTCTGTGTATTTTATAATTTATCAAAATAACACTAAAATTCACACCTGTTGTATCCTAGCATCCTGCATGCTACCTGAGCCTCCTTAGTTTGAAAACTTATTCCACTACACACTGTGCCCCATTCTCCATTGAAGAATATCTCTAGACGTCCTGCCGCCGACGTCCCGTTCACTAGACGCGCTCTCATCTGTTCAACTGACAGTTTTACAGCATGAATTATTTCTAGAAATGGTAAACTGTAAAGTTACAAACTTAATATTAAGCAAATCAATACTAAAAGATACATTTTATTAGAAGAAGTCTTCCACATTACAAAACGCAAAGTATAATCTTTGATATTTTGAAAACAATTGTGTGCTGCAATCGATGACTAAAGAGATATGCATACAAAACAACACAACATAATCACCCACAATCGGTCACAGTAATAACTTAAAAAAATATATAGTATAGTCTACGTTCTACCTCTAACGTCCCACCAAGCAGTTATGGTATCATAGGATCAGCTAAATATTTAAAACGTTAAATTTGTATATTCTTTTACCAGGAATCTTTGGATAAATAAAAGTCTAATAATATCTTCTCCAAGAAAACATAGAATTACTAATCTCTCGATAAGAAGGATTACTTTAGCCTTCAATAAAATTTCTAGCACACAAAGTGAACAACATGTCTGTTGTATGCTTCAATATTTTGTTATGTATATTTCCCGCCCTTAAAGCTTATAATCATAAAACCTAACTGCGGCCTTTCCTTTCTGAGACACATGTTGCATACTATGCACCTACTGTTCCTATCAAACGCTCATTTCTATTAAAAATGCCAGGCACAAAAGTAGAAAACGTAGCTTACATTTAAGAACAGCATTTCCTTGTGTTTGCTTGAAAACACACTTTTATAGTATTCCCAAGAGAAAATGTCACCATAATGAACCCATACAAAACATTAGCCGGTTTCACATGCGTAAATGAATAAATACATAAGAGAGAAAACTACTGAAAAAGTTAGGAAATAGTCCAACATGATTCCCTCCCTTTAACTCCCTTCAGTAAATCAAACAATTTCATATTGTAACAAAGAAAAGTAAACATTGCTCAAGCGCCATTTTTAAGTATCGAAGTACTTTGCCTGTCACTCAGTTTGACATGGATTTGTACTTCAACAACCGCAAAGGAGAAGAAAGTAATTTGTTTGGTACTTTATATCTGTATATATTGTATATCTGTATATATTGTGTAAATATTTTTTTTGTTAATTTTTGAAACTGACGTGCAAGAGTCCTAAATCGCGTACAGTTCATTTGATTTTAGTACTCAAAGACAAAACCTATGTATCTTAAAATTTACACCAAGTGAATGTTTTTAAAATGCTCTTTAATTAAATGATCCCGAACCTCAGCTGTTCGTAACTCGAGCAGAAATTTTTCTCGAGCCTCCGCTCGTAACTCGAAATGCTCGCATATGGAGCAGGTCGTAACTAGAGGTACCACTGTACTATCCTATATTTGAAATTCACAAAGATCAGCTTCAATATCCGGTGTTGGCTGAAATGGAGTGAGCGTAAGAACTGATAGCAACACTAAAACCTTTTGTTTTTTTAGAACAGTAGCCATTATTATTCTGCTTTTTAGTTTTTCTTGTCTTCATTTTAAGCCCACCTTTAATGGTGGGGAACAGAGCTATAAAAATCACCTTATTATTATTATTATTATTGCTAAACTAGCAACATAGAAAACATGTTTCAAACAGCTGAAGCAATGATTTCTATTCAAGTAAGAATAATGAGTTGTGTTATTCTTGCAACAGTTCTAAATGGCCAGCAGAACAGTTGCACAAAATTGTCTTCCGATTTTATATCTCACAAATAACACGTGCTAACACGTAGACATGAAAGAGTAATGAAGACTTTCTAAAAATAAAATAGCCGCTTCTTTATTCTTACTGATGTTGCAGATGATGCCGACATCTTCTGAGTGACTGCAATGTTTGTTATAAAAACCTCGTTGACTGCATTGCTCTAGGCTGGTTTCCGTCCCATGACAGTTCAAGTTATAGAGGAGAATGTTACCTGATCCGTGTCCGTATTTTGAGGAGCTTACAACTGCTACATTTGTTGAAGTGCTGTTTGAAAAAAGGTGATATAAAGTCATCAATAAGTAAAAAAAAAACCCACAACAAATTAAACCAATAATGATGATGATGATGATGATGATGATGATGATGTCCATTTGTAATGCGCAGGTATCCATTCGGAAGAATGCTCATTGCGCAGCAAAAACAAAATAAATATAAAAAATAAGAAAAAAAAATAAATAAATAGATAAACACCAGGAAAGTAAAAAATAAAGACACAAGTGTTTCTTGGTTGTTTAAGTTTAAGTCCGTCTTAAGTAAACAGATAAATAAATAAACAAGCAAACAATGTGCAAATGAAAGCTACATTGCATTTGCCTTTTGCTGTTAGCATTACAATCGAGGGATATCTAGATACGTTTCGAGCGTTCTTGCCTAAAAAAACGATTGTTTTAAATAATCTTATCGCCCTTACATTTCATAGTTGTACGTACCCATGCATCAATCACAAACCTGTTAAATCCTAGCATCCTGCAGGCAACCTGCGCATTTTTTCGTCCAAATTGTTTGTTACACACTGTGCTCCATTCACCGTTAAAGAATAACTCTAGACGTCCCGCCTCAGAAGTTCCATCAGCCACTCTTGCGATGATCGGACCTTTTAACAATTACATTATGAAAATCATTTTAATATACATGTAATATTCTTTAAGTGTGGATAATGTTAACTATGTAATAGCTTCAGTCACTGGACCTTGTCAGTAAGAGACATTCTACGTATACGTAGCCAAAGATACGCGCACACACACACACACACACACACACACACACACACACACACACACACACACGGAATGGTTAGGGAAGCTGTTTAATCGATATTATTCTTTCACTTTTTTTGACACTTCCGCAATTTTCTTTTTTGTTTGATTTTACGTCTGTTTATTTACCTTTATAGATGAGAAGCCTGTTTGAAGTAATGTCTAGGTAATGCACCTTTCATTACATTATAGCTATATCATTTAACAATAATTGTGCTAATCAAAATAACAATTATTATAACAATAACATTGATGATGATGAAAATAAACTGTTTTACTAACGCCATAAAATACCTAATAACACAAAAGTGTATGCAACCCTCATTTCCTTACAATAAATTCATAAAAAATACTGAAACTTAACAATAATCCTTTCTACAGCTTATTTGAAGCAGGTTAAGAAAAACCTTATAGATTCAAAAACTGATGACTGTTTCTTTTCCAACAACAAAAAAAGAACACCTAGGCTTGTCTTTCCTCTTCTTTGGCCTGTACTTAATGTCTTTGTCAAAATGACCAATTATCTCTACTCACTATAGTCTTAAGTCATATTCGAACGCCTGATCTTTTCTTTAGCTTCTTCCATAACACAGTCTTATACACAGATCATATCGAATAAGCAAATGTTTGTAATTGTTTAGATGGTCCTTTGAACAAAAGTTGATTTTGTCGTTATATCATGTATAGTGTTCATTTGATCTTCGAACTAAACACAACACGTACTAACACTAGAAATGAAATATATGGATGTCCATAACTATCGATATCAAATTTTATAAAGTTTCCTTTTTCTTACTGACGTTGCAGATGATGCCGACATCTTTTGAATGATCACAGTAGCTGTAATAAAACCCCTCATGACTGCACTCCTCTAAGCTGGTTTCCGATCCACCACAATTCAAGTCAGAAAGAAGAATGTCACCTGATCCTTGTCCGTATTTCGAGGAGGTTACAGCTGTTGCTATTATTGCAGTACTGTTTGTAAACATTGCATTATATTTTTTTGGTGTTAGAATTACAAGCAGATAATATTTCGAGAAATATCATACAATCGTGCGTAAGAAAAGATTATTTGTCTTTTGTGTTTAGGCTACATTTTTGTTTAGGCGAAAATGTGAATAGATACCAAACCTGTTAAATCCTAGCATCCTGCAGGCAACCTGTGCATCTTTTTGATCAAATCCATCGTTACACACTGTGCCCCATTCCCCGTTAACCAACAGCTCTAGTCGTCCGGCCTCAGAAGTTCCATTAACCAGCCTTGCGATTACTGGATCTTTTGACAATTGCACCACATAACAATTGTGTTATAAAGTTTGCAAATGATATTTACACATCCTTCTTTAATTGGGATGAATTTATAATCTGTAACGCCTTTATTTATTATTCGCAATATCATTCATTCTTTCTTTTACTACCACTGCTACTATTTATCGTTTTGTTGGATTTTAGTACAGGGCATGTTTTCACGTCTGTGCCTTTTCCTCTATACAAGGAAATTCTTCTTTCAACAATGTCATGACGTGAAATCTTTATATAGTTAAATTCATTTAATGGTTATTTTATTAAATTGAAATAAAAAAAGTAATTCAAATAATTCGTTTTACTTTCGGACAAAATACCCCTGAAAATTAAAGTTCTATTCCTTGTTTTTACTACACGCGTTTGATTAACTTTGTGTTGATTCTTTACTGTGACTAACAATAATCTCTTCTAATGAAAGTTTACAGTTTATTTGAAACAGGTAAAGAAAGCAAATATAGATTTACATAAAACAACAGTTTACTGGTATTTTTTCCAACAACAAACACACCCACACTCGTCATTACTTGCCTGTACTTCCTTCGAGATAAAAACTAATAGGTAGTCGATACCTTAAGAAATACATCTTTCATTAATTACAATAGTCTTTAGTGATCGTCAAGCTGGTAAACTGTTTTTTAACTTTTCATATAAAACAGTTTTAGACACAGTTCTTGTCTGACTAGTAAACATAATTATGTTTGAATCTCTACAGTTCTACACACAGTTGTCTTTTCTATTAGACCATTCAAAGTGTTTATGTGATCTGTGTATAATAAATAGCGGGTATTAACACTAGAGAGGAAACGGGACTGTAAGCTGTCCGTAATTATTAAACTTAAAAATTGAATAAATGTTTCCTTATTCTTACTGGCGTTGCAGATGATGCCGACATCTTGTGAGTGCTCACAGATGTTGGTATAAAAAACTGCATTGCTGCACTGCACTAAGCTGGATTCCGTTCTAGTACATTTCAAATCAAAGAGGAGAATGTCACCTGATCCATCTCCGTATTTGAAAGAGCTTACAGCTGTTGCTGTTGTGTTTGAGCTGTTTGCACACAGTCGACAGAAAATCAACAATAAGTTGAAATTAAAATATGGATACATTTAGTATACACACAAACTTTGTAAAATTGACAGTTACACGTCGATTAAGCTTTGCTGTTGCAATAATTTAAATATATTAAAAAAACTTCGAACCTTTGTTATCAAGAAAATGTGCTAATCTTATTACTGTAGCATTTACTGGCTGTACGAAAGTCGTAACACTGGACAAACCTGTTAAATCCTAGCATCCTGCAGGCAACCAGTGCCTCTTTTCGTCCAAAGTTTTTGCCACACACTGTGCCCCATTCTTCGTTCACGAATAACTCTAGACGTCCCGCCTCAGAGGTCCCATCAACCAGCCTTGCGATGATCAGATCTTTTCAAAATTGCACTTCATATTAGTTCTCTTCTACAACTTGAAACTTTATTGAAAAATACATTTCATTTCACATGTAGTCTTTCTTAATTGCATATAATTTAGAATATATGATGGTTTTTAGTCTGTTGTTGACCGGCCAGTATATCGCTTCCCCTGTAGTAAAAGAATTTTCTCGCACACATAGCTAAAGTAACAAACGTCTCTTCCGAATTTTTTTAAAGTGGTACAAACACACACTGTCAGTAACGTTTAATGCGTCTTACAAGTATTTAGAGTCATTGAGAACTTTTGGCTTTCTCTCATTCACACACGCAGACAAACACACGTAACCAAATGTACTAACACGCATAAGTGGCTAAGGCACAAACCACCCAGGATAAAGACACAATTGGTATATAAAGTGAAAAAACAACATTTTTTTGTAAATGTGAAATTAGTGAAAGAAGCCGACTTAAAATGCTGAGGCATACGGCACTGTTAATAAGATTAAAACTGTTATATACAGGTAATAAATATTAATATGTGGGCCGTGATGCACAAAGTAAACATAATTAATGTAAAAAGATCTTGCTGATGGTTAAAATTGCTTTACACTCCTTCGAGATCTTTTTAAAAAAATCATTTACTATATTATATTATGCTAGTGTTAGTAATTTCACTGAGGCACGCAAATGAATTTTAGACATGATGCAAAAGCATAAACATTTATAAACATTTCTAAGGAAAATGGCGCAACTCAAAATGCCGTTAGCAAGATTCATTGTATTTTTTTTCTTTAATCTAGTCACCAAAGTAAATACATATTATATTTTAGTGGAATATCTTTATGACCACTTACCACTTATTTTAGTTTTAAAAACAAAAATCTGACTCAAATATATGTAAACACTCTTAAAAAGATACAAAATTACCATGAAGTAGTCAAAATACAGGATACAACATAGAAAAATAGCATGTCTTTCTTGCATGTAAGCTTGACAGATAAATCAAATTATTATAAAAATTAATTTTCTATTTTGCCTTATCTTTTAAAACTATGAAAAGTATTTTTGCAAAATAATGTTGCTCATAATCCGAAGAATACCTTTATACAATATTTAGAAAGAAGCAAGAAACCAAAAGAAACAACAGGTGATCCAAAGTATCAGTACATTGGAAAATAATAATAACAATAAAGAAATATACAATAAATATAAAAATAAAAAGCTGGCTTAACGAGAGCTGTTTACTCATTACTGGATGACATACTGATGTTGCAGATTACGCCGACATCATCCGGGTGTCCACAGCCGTGTATGTAGAACCCAGAGTGTTTACACTGCGCTAGGCTGGTTTCATTTCCCTGACATTCCACTTCATCCAACAGAATTGGACCCAAACCTTCACCATACTTGTAAGACCCCACGGGGATTGCGGTTGTGCTGCCAAACACCAAAAATGAACAGAGAAGGATTTAGACATGGGTGTCCTACAATCCAGTTGTGCATACCTTTGGCATGTAAACCTGTGGACTTTAACTTTAATCCAGCTTGATGATACTTTCTTTCTAAGCTGTTTACTCTTCTCATAAAACCTCGTGCGAAAGGAGACAAACGACGACTGCCGTTGTAGCGGTAACAAGAAAACAAAGTAATGTAAATTAGTGCACCTCATCTTGATGTCCATATCACCGCTTAACTTGTGTAAATCATCTCGGGGAAAAAGAATTTTGTTGGGGTAAATCTCGGAAATAATTAGGACTATGTGTAAACCGTTACAAATGTAAACCGTTACAAATGTAAGTAAACGCTTATGATTGATGTACTTGTAAGGAAACAAGGATTTCCTTCAGTATTTGCAGAGATGTTTTAACGGTTTGGTTGTATTTTTTAAAAATTTACTTAAAATATTTTAATCCACTTAAACTTTCAGAAGCTAGTTCTTATTAGCTGCTCGAGTAGCAGACAGAAAAAAACAGCTGTTGCAAAAATGTTTGTCAAGCAGCCAACATTGTTTTAAATAAAATCTGTATATTTGGATCTAATATCTGGAAATACTATTTGATGGTGATGCCGTGGAATGTAAGTCAAACCCATGCCCTGAACACGAAAAAAAGAGAAACTTAATTGCTATATGCACACACATCTCTGTCGCAGTCCTCTACACAAGCTGTGTGAGTTGTCTTCCTCAAGCCAAATGTCCTTGTGTCCTTGTGGTTGGCTTCATCACCGCAAACCCCACAAGGCAGCGGTGGTCATTTCCCCTTGACAAGGGTAGGGATAAGGGAACGAATCTATGAATTTACTACTTTCTCCTCTTTGCATCATCGTATGGTTCCCACAGCGCTCTATGTGTCTTCTCAGTAGTCGTGATATTGTACGATTGTCATGACACCACGAGACGGTTTCTCTCAGTCCAGTGAAGATGGTTAACCCTTCTCAAAGGTACCCGTATACCAAACTGACGTCGTCCCTTTCACTTGTCACTTAATTTTTCTAAGGATTTAGCGCCGACGCGTAAAGGATCAGCGAACTATTTAGTCTGTAAGAATTGACAGATTTTTAGCTCCTTCTTAAATAGGTAGGTGATGGTGCACAGCCGTTCTTTTTCGGTAACGCGATGTCTGATAGACCACATACCTGTTAAATCCTAACATCCTGCACGCAACCAAAGCGTCTTCCTGTCCAAATCCATCGTCACACACTGTGCTCCAAGTTCCATGGTAAAATATCTCTAGACGTCCTGAGTCCGATGTGCCATCGACTACACGAGCTGACATCTGCTGAACTAAAATTAAGCAAATTACGTGCTTTATATTCTATTTCATTGCATAGCTACGAATTTTGGATTCTCAAAATCTTCACATTCTGAAATTTGTATGATTCTGCCAATTGTAAATGGAGTGAGAAGAAATTACATAATTACAATATTTTCTGCAGATTAAATTTATTTGTTTTGTTGTGTTTTTTCGCAACAATATTTTAAAAATCAAATCCTAACATTTTACAGATTCATTTGACAAATGTAGTAGTCTTGTTCCATGGAACTTTTCAACTTTTTTTCCAACTTATTGGAAACACCCACAACCGCACGAAGAGAGCCTGTTAATTTGTCTGCTCATTTATTCAGTTTTTTGTAATATAAAATGTAAGATACATTGAAGTATAAATTACTTTTGAAAGTGTGGTGTTTTTGATGTGTACTCATTTTTATAACTCCGCCTGGAAACCCCCCGGGTAACCTGCCGGTCCCAAGCCCGGATGAAGGAGGAGGGTTGGGCGTGGGGTTAGCAACCCCACCCTGTAAAACAACCCTTGCTACAGAAACTACAACTACAACACTACCACAACGAGAGCCTGGACGGGAAGATCCCTCTTTGGAGGGGCCTATGACGCGTGCTGGCGAAAGCCTTCGGGAAGTCAGCTCGCCGACCTATCTTCTTACGGCCAATGCAAAAACCAGGATAGGGACCTGGAACATCAGAACCCTATACGAGAGAGGAAAATCAGCTCAGGTAGCACAGGAGATGAAGAAATATGGCATCAAGCTCCTTGGCCTGTGCGAGACCAGATGGAATGGTAGCGGTCAGACCAGACTCTCGTCAGGAGAGACTATCATCTACTCTGGACATGAAGACCCTGACCATGACCACTCACAAGGAGTAGCAGTACTGATGACACAGGAGGCTGCAAGGGCACTAATATCATGGGAACCAGTTTCGCCACGACTCATGGCAGCTCGGTTCAACTCCAAAGGAAGAAAGATGACCATCATCCAGTGCTATGCACCTACCAACGCAGCAAAAGAAGAGGAGAAGGAGGACTTTTACAACTCCCTACAAGCGCTGGTTGATCGTACTCCAAGACGAGACCTGAAGATCATCATGGGCGACATGAATGCCAAAGTTGGAGATGAAAACACGGATAAAGAACACATAATGGGAAAGCACGGTGTGGGCAACTGCAATGAGAATGGTGAGCTGTTCACAGACTTCTGCTTGTTTAATGACCTTGTAATCGGAGGCACAGTCTTTCCTCACAAAACCATCCACAAGACCACCTGGACTTCACCAGATGGAAAGACAGAAAACCAGATCGATCACATCACCATTAATCGACAGTTTAGAAGAAGTCTGCTGGATGTCAGGGTAAGGCGTGGTGCAGATGCAGCCTCAGACCACCACCTGCTTGTAGCAACTTTGAAGATAAAGCTGAGGTCCTTCCATGAGTCATCAGACAGACCACACCACAAATTCAACGTGCAGTTTCTTAGAGATCGCAGGAAGCAAGAAGAGTTCAACTGTGAAGTCAAAAACAGGTTTGAGGCACTGGAGGGACTCTTTGAAGAAACAGTCGCCAACCACTGGACAGGATTACAGGAGACCTGGAAGGCCGCCTGCAAACGGGTTCTGGGAAAGACACAGAAACAACACAAGGAATGGCTGAGCATAGGGACCTGGAAAAAGATAGAGGAAAGGAAAGAGCTGAAGCAGAAGATCAGCCAGTGTCAAGACCAGCAGGAAAAAGAAGAGCTCAGAGCAAAGTACTGGGAGATGAACCGAGAAGTGAAGAAGAGTGCAAGAGGCGACAAGAGAGTTCGCACACAGGATGACAGAAGAGGCAGAACAAGCAGGTGGGCAAAATAACATGAAAAGACTATACGAAATTACAAGAACTCTGTCAGGACGGAAAAACATCAATGCATGCAGGCCAGTAAAAAATAAAAATGGCAACGTCATTACTGGGGATGCAAAACAAAGATCTCGCTGGGCAGAACATTTTAAAGAAATACTGAACCGGCCACCACCAGCAACAATTTTGGACATTGCCCCAGTCACCGAGCAACTCCAGGTGAACACCAACCCACCAACCCACCAACCAAGGCAGAAATCATCAAAGCCATCAAGTCTCTGAAAACTGGTAAGGCGGCAGGCCCAGATGGCATTCCTGCAGAGGCACTCAAGGCGGATCCAACAGCCGCAGCAGAGATGCTACACCCCCTGCTGCAGAAAATTTGGACCCAGGAGCAAGTTCCAGCAGACTGGAAACTTGGCTATCTGGTAAAGCTACCCAAGAAAGGTGACCTTACCCAGTGCAGCAACTGGCGTGGGATTATGCTACTGTCCATTCCCAGCAAGGTGCTGACCAGAATCATGCTGGACAGACTGAAGAATGCCCTAGACAAGAGACTGCGGCAAGAACAGGCAGGCTTTCGGCAGGGTAGATCATGCACAGACCATATTGCTACACTGCGAATCAATATTGAACAGTCCATCGAATGGCAGTCCCCACTATACATGACATTTGTGGACTTTGAGAAGGCATTTGACTCCGTAGACAGAGAGACCATCTGGAAGTTGATGCAGCACTACGGATTTCCACCAAAGTTCATTGCCATCATCCAACAGCTGTATGAGGACTCGACATGCCAGGTGATCCACAATGGGAAGCTGACGGACCCCTTTGCAGTGAGGACTGGAGTAAGGCAAGGTTGCATGCTCTCGCCGACAATCTTCCTGATCGTCATAGACTGGATCATGAGAAGAACAACCTCTAACAGCAACACAGGCATTCAATGGACCTTTGCCATGCAACTTGGAGATCTCGACTTTGCAGACGACATCAGCCTGCTGTCCCACAAGCAACAATATGCACAGACAAAGCTCACTCGGCTCTCAGAAGAAGCAGCGACAACTGGCCTGACAATCAACATCAAGAAGACAGAGGTAATGCGGATCAACAACAAGCAAGAAGCCCCACTTCAACTACACGGGGAATGTATCACAGAGACTGACCGCTTCACCTACCTAGGCAGCATAGTCACCAAAGATGGAGGTGCTGATGAAGATGTAAGAAGCAGAATAAATAAAGCCAGGCAAGCATTCCACATCCTGCGACCCATCTGGAATTCCAAGGCACTATCTCAACATACCAAGATCCGCATCTTTCATACGAACGTAAAATCTGTCCTTCTATATGGGTCTGAGACATGGCGTGTAACAAACAACATCACCAGGAAGATTCAAACATTCATAAACAGATGTCTGCGGCACATTTTCAACATCAGATGGCCCGAGAGAATCTCCAATGCATACCTGTGGGAGAGAGCCAACCAGAAACCTGCCAGCCAAGACATCAAGAAGCGAAAGTGGGGCTGGATCGGCCACACCCTGCGAAAGCCGGCCGAAAATCTAACACGACAAGCTCTGGACTGGAACCCACAGGGGAGACGCAGGGTTGGGAGACCCAGACAGACGTGGAGAAGATCGGTCCACGGCGAGGCGGAGGCAGCTGGAATGACATGGACCCAACTGGGGAGGGAGGCCCAGAACCGGGTTTGCTGGCGTGGTGTAGTTGCAGCCCTATGCTCCACTGGGGGCGTAAAGGAATAAGAAGAAGACTCATTTTTATGTTTAACAAGTACTTCAAAGCTATGCGATTGTTAAATGTGGGTAAGATGTAAAAATTCAGTTAATGTGTCTTTAGGTTTTAGAGTGCCTGCTGTGTATTTGACTACAGACCTAGAGTCTAGAAGGTTAAGAACAATTTTGCAAGAGCTACAGGTCATGTTGACATATTTTTGCAGAGAGCTTTTAGTTAACCTAATAGCTGACAAACTGAAAATATCAAATACGAAATATTACTAGCATTGTTAGGTTTATCAAGCGATATGAGAAACTGTTAAAAGGGAGATAACTTGCCGTTTCTGCTTGTTGATTACTTGTGTTATCGTATCTCACGTACTGCAAATACTTTGACTTGGGTATGTAAAATTCAACAGGAAATAAGGGGTATCTCAATTGTCACGTTCACTTTTCAGACAACGAAGATAAATAAAAAAGCAAGGTCAGTCAATTTGAAGTAACTACGTAACTAAAAATTATTTTTAAAAAAAACATTGACTTTAAAGTTTAACTATCTTTTCGTAATGAGTACTGAGAATGAAAGAAAAAAGAGTCGAAGCAAAATTGCAAATCCGAAAGTTATATATTTTTGTATTATATTATTTTTTAGTAAAGAAAGTATTAAAAATGTACATGGCACAGTACAAAGTCCGTACAAAGGGAGAGACTAAAGTAGACATAACAGTAGAAGAAATCTTTATTTATGAGAGTAACAGAATAAGCAAAAGTTATGCTTTTTTAACATCTAGCTCACTGAATATTTAATAGAAATAAAAACATTAATTCAGTACAATGCATTAATGTCCACACATGGTGGTTGATTTGAATTCACAGTTTTAGTTTTCTTATTGGCTGAACACTAGCAACATGTGGTAACTGCTTACTTTGTGGGTAAGATTAAGATGGTTAGGACGCCTTTGTAGTTAATCAAAGGGTTTGAATAAAGTGTTGTAAAAGTCCATCAAGTTTGTTGCTTTGTTTGTAGGTTAAGGTATCTCTAGATATTTATAAATTTCCAATCGTCAATTATTCTTTCTACTCCTCTGCAGGCTTTCAAAATAGTTACATGCTGTGGTTGCCTATGTGAGGGTTCACAACTAAATTCCAGTCCCCCCTATTTTAACTTTAATAATCTTCATGTCTTGATGTTCACTGACAGTTATTCTTGGAGCACTTTTACATTTGTCTGATATACACTTTTGTAGGTTTCTCCAAAAATCCTTAACATTTTCACAATTCCAAAATATATGCTGAATGTTTTCTTTTTCATCTCTGCATAGGCTACAGACATCATCATCTTCTAGTCCCATGTGGAATAAAATTACTTTTGTCCCTAGAATTCTATGTAACACTCTGATTTGCAGCCATTTTAATTTAATGTCTTTTATATTAGCCATTGTTTTAAATATAACATTCCAGTCAACATTTATGTTTACCCTCTCATCCCATTTCAAACAACAACTTGGCCTACATGTGTTAGATATCATCTTATCATAATATAGTCTTGCGCCTTTCTGTACTGATTGAATTATACTAAGAGTTTTATTTGTATCATATGTAAAAGAAGATAAATCTGTTTTATTTATTCTATTTAAATTTATATATGTCTTTATGGCCTTTATGCAACCAGTAAATGAGATGAAGTTAATGTTAACATCATATTTATTCTTGACAGCTTGGTATGATAGAAAGTTTCCTCTTTCATCCATTAAGTGTTTTACTAAGTATATATCTTTCTCCACCCATCTCTTATATAGAATTGGCTTATTCTCAATCTTAATTCTGTCATTACAAAAGATAGGTTCTTTCAAAATTTCTTCATGTTTTTCGCACACTATACTCTCTCCAAAAATCCTGTACGCTTTTAATACATCTGTCCAGAAGCTGTTTGCATTTATAAAGGGGCATACTGCAGGGCCTAGTTTGTCTAAATAATTTATTATTTTATGTGTTGACATGAGATTTCTTTTCCAGCTGTGGTTGGTTTTTTTAATTTTCCGCAGCCATGATAGTTTTAATGCATTCATATAAATTCTAACATCAGGTATGCCCATGCCCCCAGCATGAATATTTCTAGTGGATATTTTTCTGTTAATTTTATCATTTTTACTATTGCAAACAAACTTAAAGATGGATTTCTGTAAGTCATTTATAATATAGTCTGGAGGGTTGGGTAGCAGTAGCCACAGGTGTACCAGTTTTGACAAGATTAATGACTTAAGTATTGCTACTCTCCCTAATGGAGTTAACTGTCTCTTTAACCATATTTTATACAGCATTCTAATTTCAGCAAGCTTGCTATCGTAGTTTAATTTTATACAATCTTTTAAATTATTTGTAAACCAAAGGCCCAGAATTTTAAATTTTTCTGGATTCCACTGCATCTGTAAGTGTGGTAAGAATTTAACTGGTGAATTTCTTTTGCTCCCCAGCCATATTGCACTTGATTTTTCCGTGTTTAATACTAATCCAGATATCTTTCCAAACATGTCTAATGTGCGCATAGATTCTTCAAAGGACAGTCTGTCATCTTTCAAGGTTAGTTCTGTATCATCTGCATACTGTACAATTTTACTTTCAGAGTTGTGGGTTTTTATACCTTTTATATATTTGTTTTTCCTTATCATAATAGCTAGAATTTCTACGCATAGGATGAATAAATAAGGTGAGATGGGGTCCCCCTGCCTGCAGCCTCTTCTTATTTGGAACCATGCTGATAATGTGCCATTCACTGACACACTTGATTTGATATTAGTATAAAAGGTGGTGATCCATTTGCAGAAAAGGGGGCTGCAACCAAAGACGTGTAGAGTATCAAGCATGAAACTCCAGCTAATACTATCGAAGGCTTTTTCAAAGTCAAGGCAGACTAGCAGACCAGGCTGTTTAGTCATACTTAAATGTTCAATCAAATCATATATCAGTCTAATGTTATCCCCAAGATATCTTCCACGGATGAAGCCGGACTGATCCTCATGGATCAGAGATGGTAACACTTTTTTCATTCTATTTGCAATGCATGCTGCCCCAATCTTATATATCACATTTAAGAGAGTGATTGGTCTCCAGTTTTTGATATGATCTCTAGCTTTATCTGTTTTAGGTATACATATAATAACACCTTCTTTTTGTGTAGCTGATAACTCTCCTTTTTGCAAGCCTTCATTTAGTGATCTAACAATGAGAGGGCCAAGCTGTTTCCAAAAAACCTTGAAAAACTCTACAGTAAATCCATCGCTTCCTGGGCTTTTACCATTAGACATATTTTTACAGCCTGACCTGCTTCTTCTAGAGTGATAATTCCTTCTAGTAGATTTAGCTCAGGTTCAGTAAGTTTTGGTATGTCCACTCTGATGTCATCGAAGTTGCAGTTGTGTACTGATCGTTCCGAGTACAGATTAGAGAAGAAGGCTTGCACCTCAACTCTTATTTCATCAGGTCTTGTGGTGCTTTCCCCATTTTGCTTTCGTAATTTTCGAATTTGTTTACTTACATAGTTACGTTTTTCTAATGAGCAGAAATATTTACTAACTTTCTCTCCTTCTGCTATCCACCTTGCCCTGGAGCGAATCAGTACACCTTCCATTCTCTTTTCCCTTATATTAATAAGTTCATTTTTATTCTTTTCAAGTTTGTTAATTTCCTCTTCGTTTAACCTTCCCTTGTCTTCCAGCTGTGTAATTATTTTTTCTAATATTTTTTCCTTTTCCTTATTTTTCTTCTTTTTCTCACTTGCAAAGGCAATTGTTTTTGTTCTGATTTTCATTAACATAGTGTCTAGAAGGGTAAATACATCTCGCTCCAAAGGGAAGGGAACCGGTGCTTAGCCTTCCGTCAACAAGTTAGAGTGACTGGAGTTGTCTACTCACGACTGGGCCACGCGCTGAGGTTGCACATGACGCCGACATCCTCCGAGTGGTCACAGTTGTGTGTGTAGAGCCCCGAGTGCTTACACTGGGTCAGGCTGGTTTCGTTCCCGTCACACTCCAGGTCATCAAGCAGAATCAGACCATAACCTCCTCCATACTTCGGTGACCCCACGGGTACTGCTGTTGTGCTGTACGACATTAGAAACGATATTAGATATTTAAATAAACAGAGTGGACTATGCATATATGCACACACGCATGCATACAGATGCATACGCAAAAGCTAATCTGACATATTTCTTCTTCGAGTGTTACGGCCAGAATTGGAGTGCCTTTTGTTTTATAATAACCTGTTTTATATTTCTTTTTCCCTTGTTGACAAATACTTATGGTCGTCTGCCCACATGAAAAGTTTCCCCAAGAAAATAGCTGGTCCAGTGCGACACGTTAGTCGCTCAGCTTTTCTTCTGTTTGTCACGGTATCGACAGCCTTCAACTTATTAGGCAATGTTTCATGTCAGACGACACGACCGAATCCCTTCAATTTCTGCAGCCGATTTCTCACTCTGTATCTTTTCTGCTTCATGCGTGTGGTAGCTTTGGATCACTTGCTGTACAATTTCTCTTGAGTGACTGATCTTGCTGAACGTGCAATAGGTTTGACACTGCTTTACGTTTCCTTTCCCAGAGAGGGATATGAGCAGTGACTATGTTCACTCTTGTCGGCGTTCATTGTTTTCTTTTGCTTTTATGAAGGATGTGTCATCAACGGGTAGTTGCAAAGCTCGCTGCAATACTGCGTTCAGCGGTGTGTGACAGGTTTGACCGCCTATGCTGTCTTCGATCGTTAATGTTTTCCTATGGAGGAATTGAAGAGACGTAGGGCCTTTCAGTTGTAGTTCAAATCCACACTGTCATCCATCTCACTGCATCTCTTCTCGAGCCATGATGACCTGGCTGCCTTCATGCATTTACAAATCTTTTATTTGACCTCTCAAAACCCTCTTACTAAGCAAAATATCCTATATGATTGTTTTTGGTGATAAAATGCGTCAAAACGTGTGTGTTAGATTACATACCTGTTATATCCCAACATCCTGCAGGCAACCAATGCCTCTTCCTGTCCAAATTTATCGTCACACACTGTGCTCCAAGTTCCATTGTACAATATTTCAAGACGCCCTTCGTCCGCTGTGCCACCAATTAAACGAGCTGGCATATGAGCTGAAATTGAGAATGTTAATAATACAATAGTATTATTAGTACTATTACAAAAATACTTTTTGAGAGGGTTGAACCCTATTAGACACAGTTTCTGTCCAGGTATCCTGATGACTGGTGCCAACGAACCAGTTTAGCTATTGCCAGTCAAGTGGTGAATAAAGAAATGATGCAAGTAGATTGAAAGGGAAATTCTGCAAATCATATCTGAGGTTGACTTGTACGCAGCACTGCTTCATCATCACAGGCAAACAAAACACATTCCTCATATTTCTTGATATTGTTTAGTGAACGGATATCTTAATGGCTAGAGCAGTTAAGTTAGAATCCACAGCTGATCCCATGATAAAAATAGAACCAGATTCCTTATATGGGGGAATGTCAGTCACCGCTTTCAAAGAATTTTACCCTCAGATAGATCTCTCTCCTAAGCAGCTGTACAGTCCTAGGGCGTTAAACCTTTTATATACAATTTTTTCATGGTTAATTAGTTTCTTTCCATGCTGCTTTTTGTTCGCCTTATGATTGTACATAGCTTGGAGGTCTCCTAGCTGTCCGCACTAATTTTTATGATCGTTGTCATATTGGCGATTATTATCGTCCACCTTATCACCCTTTGTAAATATCGACCAACCACAACAGTCTAGCCCCAAACAATAAATTAGCATATCACATCAACCAACAATTTATGGAATTCTCTGTAGTGAAATATGCTTCTGGGCTGAAATAATATTTGCATCAAAGTAATTATTTACCGTTTGTTAGTACAATAACACAGATTTGTCCACACCTCAACGATATCAACATAATCACCGCTTTACTTATTGAATACTTGTTTTCTCGTGTTTCTGACTTTGTGCAGACGAGTTTTACCTGAGCATGTCAAATAAAACAGGAAGTATAATATCTCTGTCAAAGGTAACGTTCAATCAATGACAACGTTTTAATTGCTTTTTTCAGCCAGACAAGACTTTTACCTCAAATATATAAATTTGAAAATTAAACCAAATATTTTTTTATAGTGAAGGGAGTGTTTCAACTTTTAAAGTACACATTCTTTCAAATGAGCGCTCTGAGATAAGCAGAAACATTAATTTATTGAGATACACATTTACACGTACTTTCACATCATGATGATTATTATCATCGCAATCACGGTCATTCCTATTATATCACATAAAACCAGGAGATTCGGATCTTTGCAATTTTTGTGCACGTTCTAAGAAATCTATAGAGCACTTGTTTTCTGATTGTACTGTTGTTACAGAGTATCTTTTAAAAAAGTTAAAAGAGAAAATATATCACAGTGAGCACTTTTGAAGTAAACAAAGATTTAGTTATATTTGGGACCAAAAATGAATAATTATTAAAAAGATATTTAACCATTTTTAAATCTGTCACACATCGACCTGTGCTAGGAAGAAAATTTAGTAATGGTAGTTATTTCCCTTATAGGTTCTAAGACGCACGGCTAGTCCCCCTTATGGTATGTTTGTGAAAGCATGATTGTGAGTATGGTTTATAAAAGGGCGTGCAGTGAGCAAAGTAGTCCCGTTAGCCCAGTAAGACAGGTGAAAAGATTCCCAAACCAGAAGTCTCAAGAGAAGGACGTAATAGAACTTGACTTGCCTAGTCAAGGCATGGACTAAGTTTTCTTTAATAATGTGTCTTTAGAATGGTCAGAGAGAGAGAGAATGCCGTGTGCTTCAGTAGTTGGTTGCAAAGTTTGGCTATTGGAAAGAGATATGGTAGTTAAATGCTAAGGTCCAAAATTGTTCGCCTATACGTCGACCAAACTTTTAATGGTTGAAGAAACGTCAAGGTCACTAAATCTGCAAAGACGTAGTTGCTATACTCAGCTCTAATAAAGAGGCTACACCCAAAGAAAAAGTGTTGTCCAGATAAGCTCACGATTCTCGCTATCTTGTGACAAGCACTTTAACAATACACTCAAAAGCATGTAAACGATAACAAAAAAGACGCGGAAAGCTTAGGAGCAAGCATACAACCAGCCATCAAACTTTATAGTCTGGAACTTTTAACAAATGCAAATCGCAAGAAACATTTCCATTGAATACTGACTAATGCGTAATATCGTGAGGGTAACTTACCCACACTTGGTACCAGGAGAACAGTGAGAAGGTAACCGCTGAAGACCCTGTACATCATGATGCCGTGTGTCGACATTTCGAAGATGATCGTGTGTCTGACTAACACGGGCAGAGTCCGCAGTGTAGCAGCTTCTTGTAGGTCGACGAGGAAGTAATTCTCAGTAAGCAACCTCATTTGCTAACAGTCACGTGATTACTTTAATTGGGCGGCTGTAAATATTTTCTTTCCTGCGATATTCAATATTGTACTAATCTTCTTTTGAGGTCAAGTGGGTATTGCATCGCATGCTGTATATGTTGTTATGTGATGATCGATTAATAAGGTTCATAACTAGTCCATAGATGATAGTTTATCGTATGACTGTAATAATTAAGTTTATTTAAAGATGGTCCAATATAATGTGTTAAAGGATCAGGTTTTCATGAGTAAACAATGAAATATAGAGAGAAAAACGAGAATATTATTATCTTATGAGTTATCCCGATAGAATCTAATGACGAATCATGTAATAAAAGTCATCCTATGACATATAACCCGGAGTAATGATGCTAGGATTTTACACTTTTATTAAGGAGGTTACACAGCAGAGCACAATCAAATAGTAACTTGTTATTTTAAAAGTTTAACCCCCAATTGGGTTTTAGAAGAAACACTTGTGATCACCATGTAAGCTTTGAGAAGTTACCATGAAGTCAAATCTAGTCTACTGCATAGTGCTTAAAATCATACTGCTACTAAGTATAATAACACAATTATAGTCAGCAATGACTGTTTGCGTTGTCTTGGTTCTGTTTAACGAATGTTCTATTCGCTCTAAGGTAAGCATTTTTGTATTCATCAATGTCTATTTATAAAATGTAATTGCACTGATACGAATACAAGCACAAAACTGTCTATGCTCTATAATTACAAGTCTGCTTAATTCTCAGTTTCAACTGCAACAATAGTTTGAGTGGATTAGGAAGTCAACAGGAAGTCTGATTTTAAGTGAAGCGCAAGAGACGACATTGAATGTGAGACAAACTTGGAAGTGAGTTCAGACTGGACACGATTAATGCTTTAACGAGTATGAGGTGTGTGTGTGTGTGTGTGTGTGTGTGTGTGTGTGTGTGTGTGTGTGTGTGTGTGTGTGGAGGGTGTGTGTGTGTTTTATAACTGACATCCCTCTCTCGTTCACGATTCTGTTTAGACCACAAAAAATGCAGACTTTAAATACAGGCTTTACAAAAATTAACTGTAGAACTTGCAGTTTCCTGTTTTACTTGCACATCAATTTATCAAACACCCAAGTATTATGCTGTGTAATTCCTTATCTTGTATATATACCGAAGTATCTTCTTGTATCTAGTCACATTTTCTACACAATATCCCTTGTCCTACTTAGTGCTGACTAGCTAGAGGCTAGTGTGTAATCAGAACAATGATGTTTCTTTTGTAATCCGAAAACTGTGGCGGCATTTAGAGGAAAAGGCTCACATTTAACAATGCAATTGCTTTGCTTCATCAGTAGAGTTACTTGATGAGAGGGTATTTTGTGTGGACAGGATGTTACTCTACACATGGACACTTGAGAAGACATGTCAACAATATCACAAAGTTTACAGACATGGGACGACCGCAAAAACTGCCTGCAATCTAGATAAGGTTGAATGCTATTTGGGCTGAAACCAACGCTCTTCAACACTTTACAAACTATTTAGGAAGGCCGGATGAATCTTCGTCGATGTTTCGATACGCTCGCTGTCTAGAAAAGAAGATGCGGATGTAACGTAAAGAGATCGTGAAGTGTTTTTTCCTTTGTTTGAAAGTCGAAGTGCCCTGTTCTTTCTGCTGTGGTTCCCTTTCTTTTTATTTGTTATTAAAAACAAAAATAACAACAATAATAAATAAAATGTCATAAAAGTGTGTCTATAGCAAATGTATAAGTACAACCAATCCGGTCGTGATGTTGCGCGATACAAGAACACAAATTCTTATTCTTATTCTTATTCTTATTTAAAATGTACATAGGTTTGACAGGCTTAAGGCAGGAAATCCGTTTGTAAACACGTATTATGTTTGAAACTCGTCGACACGTTTCTTAATATTTTAGAAATAGATTTATACAAGTTACAGAATAAAATTTGAAAAAAGTATAGAGACAGTGGAAAGATCGGCTGGGGAAATGAGTGGCATGCCAGATAAGAGCTGGTAGCAAAGTTTCCTGTTATTTGATCTGCAAAAAATAAATATGATAAAGAAAGTTAACAATGGCCGCTTCATTATGTACTGTGATTACGTCCCTTAGTATATGATTGTGAATAGAGTTATGCTGTTTGGCAGTGTATAAAGCTTTCATTTCTTGTTAATTATTGACGTTTCTTGCCGTTCTAGGTTAATGCAGCTGTTCGATACACATACATCAACGTATTCTTTGAATTATTTATATTTGCAAAAAAGCATATTTTCTTAAAATTTTCAGACAGCCATTTTTGACGAACGCCGCCTTTCTAGTGTTACATTAGGGGTATTAGTAGGAGTTGACCGATGCCCATAACGATAGGTTGCCTGGTATGTCTTTGTAAAGATTTCTGCCTGTTTTCAGTAAAATAGAAGTCTGGACACTGATGGCTTTAGACTCAATTATGTTTTGTTGAGAAAGAAAGAGAAAACATTGCATCAAAACTAAATTATGTAATAATGTTTAAAGCCACGAACAACAACACTTCAATATGTGTGATGCAGGAAGATTAATATGTATAATGCTAAAGCCGTATACTTATTGACATTTCGAGCGATAAACCACTTGTCCCTAATCTGTAGCTCCTCTTTTGTGCAGTCTTAAGTCTTAAGTCCAAAAGAAAATGCAGCTGGAGCTGTGTGAACAAAAAATGCATCTAAAGTGCTGAAAGTCCGAGAGAAACCCTCCTTAAACATCATAATGAGACATCCTCTGCCGGCCAAAGGAGCTCACATTCTTCCCTTCTGTCAATATTTTTCTTTTTCACTCACTCTGACGGGTTTGTTTCTTCAGAAATCTTGCTTGATGCTACAGATTTACACGACACCATATGAATTTAATGAGCACTGACAGATCGTCAGCAGTAAAATGTCAGGAGTTTACAATTTCTGTAACTTGTTTTTATACTACAGGGGAATTAACATCAGTTGTTTCACGATATGTTTGGATATATTAAAGACAGTTTCAGACTTTCGACACTTGTTTTCTCTTGAGTTTTAACTGTATTAAACTGTTTCTGACATTCATTTTATATGTTTACGAAGTTGTGCTTTGAAATCTTTTCTTCGTAGAGCCCTGGAGCACAATTAGGTTTAATTTTGCGCATCATAATTTATTTAATATTAAACACAAGTATATTAAGCCTAAAGCATGATTATTTCTGTTTATTTCTCCGCACCAAAACCCTTTATATTACTTCTTTATTTTTGTGACCTTGAAGGAGTATTAATAATTTGAGGCATGCCCATAAATAAATATATTTATCTAGTATAAGCAAGGTGGTACATATACAACTAGTCCCCGTTTAACATAGAGTAGCATTCGGCGAAAGCAAAGGAGCATTCACTAAATGATTTTGTCTGCCCGTAGCTCGTTTCAGACACAACTCGTTCTCGTGTAAATTAAACACTATGATTAGATATTAACGAAAACGCCTCTGTTCTTTTCTTGCAAATTATTACCAAATAAACGATAAAAATAAAACATTAATTTCAACTTTAAAGTTTTTCTTTGCCTCTTAACAGCTTACAGAAAGCCACATGTCTTTGCAGTATGAAAAGAAGTCTCAGTGGGAGGATGGGGAACAGCCTTCCACGAAGTAAGCACGTGACTTATAAAACGAAGATGAAATATGTGGCACGTTACCTGAAATATATCGTGTCCCTGGGTTTTATGTAACATCCTACATATAAGGAAAAATGTGATATCTACGATGTCCGATGTTCGATGTGTGATTGTGTGTGTGCGTATGTGTGTGCGTGTGTGTGTGTGTGTGTGTGTGTGTGTGTGTGTGTGTGTGTGTGTGTGTGTGTGTGTGTGAAAGTAATGTAAATCATTATAAATTGAAGGTGTAAAAAGCCAAATGGCTCATGCCGTTATAAAGACAATATCGCGCAAGTAACGTGTGACATTAGTTTACCTGTAACACTGGTCAACACATTTTTACAAAAGTTATGTTTCTGAAATAAAATTATTTTATCAATTATATGTATGTGCTTAACACGAATATGCAATCAAAAAACAAAATTGGCTCTAATGCTTTGTAATCTTCAATAATTATTTTGTACATCACGAAATGCATGGTGATAGTAATTGACCTATGGTTCATACCTGTAAAAAACTATGTCTTGGATTTGTTTGCCACCCTCTTGTACAGCTGTTTTAAAGCATCTCCGGGGAGCTCCAGCAGTAGTCAGCAACCATGATAGTGGACAATTTTCTATTGTATCTTGTTTCAATTGTTGTGATATCTTTGTGAAAACGTTTTCCATGTTTACCACCAACCATACCACAATTGTCAGGAAAGAAATCCAGATGGGAATAAAGGAAGTAGATCTTTAGAGACACAATGCAGCCAAGTTTTTGATACTGCATCAGCATGTCTTCTACTAGTTCCTTGCAGGGTTTTGCCCAAAATTCTCGAGAAAGTGTGTAGACACTAGCAAAAACATTCCATGCTTGTTTTGCATCACCCTGTAGCAAGTTGTTGAACCGGTCATCTTTGAAGACCCACAAAACTGCCTCTTAAATCTTTGCCTCGCCGTCGATGGAATTCTAATGCAGGTATTGGAAAGCTGGCGAAGTAATTGTAAAATCTTCTTCAATTGTTGGAGTCTTAAACCTAGCAATTGTGCCTTGTTCTTGGATAAGTCCAAATCAAGAACCAGTTCATTCAGTTCTTCCTGTGTTATTCTGTGTGGGGTTAATGATGCACCACAGTAAAAGTCTCGATCACTGCATGCTGACTGACCAAGAGAAGAACAGGTTGGCTCATCCTCGGTCTCATCAGCTGAATCAAGAGAAGGCTGAAGGTTCTGTAATGGTAAGTTTCTCACCATGTGGAACTGGTGTCAATGGAGACAGAATGTTGAAGTAGACTATTCATATTTTCGTTTGCTCTGTTATACCGCAAGAAAGAGGAAGAACCAAGCAAACGTTCAGTCATTTGTGTCTTTGTTTGGCTTACTCCACACCATGGGAACTGCAAACAGCGTCGATTGTCTTTTGTGCAGTTACTACGCGTTCACAAGTAGTGTAGCATCACACAACACATCGCTCTTTTCACAAATGAATGAATACGTAAGTTAGGAAACCACTGGAACCTTTGAATTACTTCCCTTTAACATCTGAAAAAGTCAACCAATCAGGTATTTTGTTATATTTGAAAGTAAGCGACGTTTCTCTTGATCAAGCGCCATATTGAAGTCGGTCGTCGGTTAATAAATCAGACATGGATTTGTACTCCAACAACCGAAAAAAAGAAAACAGTAAGTAATATTTAAAATCTAGTCATAGATAGACTATGGGCATTTTACAAGCCGAGTTCCAGTGTTACATTGTTCACTCATTTTCTCGTGACAATGGCTACAGAGAAGCGGTCACGTGGGTGACAGGTACTTCAAGACGACATTTACGTGGGGTGACGTCAGTCCTGCCGCTGTGCAAGCTTGACCTTCTCTAAGATGAGACACAAGTGACGTCTTCCAGTTTTTTAATTAAAACAATCATAAAGTGCGTGCATGCTGCAATGATCTATTTTGGAGGGTGCGCTTGAAAACAATGGGTCACTGACTTGTTGAATCCCACCATCTTCCAGTCCACTTCTGTTTCACTCTGATCGAATCCGTCCGTACACACTGTACTCCATTCTCCATTGAATAATATTTCTAGACGTCCTGTCTTTGACGTCCAGCCTTATAAACGTGCTGTCATTGGCTTTACTGTCACAAAACAAATGTTCTCATGTATTAAATATTATCTATGCACAATTTGTCTACATTCTCTGGAGTTTACATATAAGGTTTCCTTTTTATAGCAGAGGAGAACACACTGAGAAACGCATGGGACAAAAACATTTATCAAATCGATTATTGTTACAGTCAAAATATTTACTTAGCTTGTGCTCTACCGTCAACCTATTGTTTTTTGTTTACAGTAAAATGTTTCAATTCTCTGCGCTGAATCCCAGACACTTAATCCCCGACACTTCATCCCCTAGACACGTAATCCCCAGACACTTAATCGTCAAAATGAAATTTCAACTCAAGAAATCATGAAGTGAATGAAAAATTTAATTATGAAGTGAATGAAAAATTTAATTATGAAGTAAATGAAAACTTTAATTATGAAGTAAATGAAAACTTTAATTATGAAGTAAATGAAAAAATTATTTATGAAGTAAATGAAAAATTTAATTATGAAGTAAATGAAAAATTTAATTATGAAGTAAATGAAAAATTTAATTATGAAGTAAATGAAAAAATTAATTCAAATTCAAATAATTATTTGCATGTAAACATCAAAATAAGCTTTACAATCAAAATAATACTTAATTTCAACAGTTATAACATTGGGGGCATTTTTGAGGATTAAGTGTCTTGGGATTAAGTGTCCGGTCACCGTTTAGTTATATATATATATATATAACGAGTTACCAGGTAGTTCAAAGTAAGAAAGCTATATAGCAATGACAACAGCGGCTAGTGGTAAAGTGAGTAACAATAAAATATGTTTATTTTTGTTTGTTTTGGTTTTATTTGTGTCTTGTTATAAACAAAAACCTTGGGAAACCTACAGGATCACAGAAAACTTCATAAAATGCGTTAATAAAGATGAAGAATTAAGAATTATGCCTCGCAGTAAAAAATATCTTAAAGAGGTTATGATATGACAGGTTCGAACAAAGTTGAAAGAGAAAGGGGAAATAATCCCTAACAATGTGGCCTGATAAGCATTATGAGTGGTTGCCAAGCCTTTTCCGTCCGATGCAGAACAACGAGAAGAGGTCAAGCAGACCAAAGATACTGACTCGGGTGATAAGGCGTCGGTAAGGTGGGCAGGTATGTCAGGCAACAACGTGAATACAATGATAGCATTATGGCGATCTTTTAATTTATGGGAGCTCGAGCTGGCAGCCAGTGCTACCCCGCGAACTTGTGGGTTTAAGAAGGGTGTAGCCTGATGTGCGTTTTCAGTTTCTTTAGACAATATGAGAGACATTTTTATTTAATTCTTTGAGCTGCAGACCACCACATATGACCAGTTTCTGTGAAACCTGCACTGGATTGTTGAGCTGCTAATAATACTCTAATTTTTTTATTTAAAGAGAGAACTGTGTTATTTATTTCTAGCCCCTTAATATAAAGTGATTATTTTGATGTAGGAAATAAAACATTAGAAACTGGTTGTCTGTTAATATGTAATCACAATTAGCAACACATTTTCATGCATTTTGTGCAGACTGATCAGATTGCCAAAAATCGGGAGAATCCTATCAGGCCGACCACCTGCATCCTCTGGCCACATGTAGTGGGATGCCGGATGAACTGCTGTAAGCTCTGACGTTTCAAATTGGCATCATTTGGAGTAAAAGGGACTGCTGCAACAGGATATTATTATCAATTTCTACACTGTAATTAATATATAGACTACGAAATCAAGGTACTGTAAAATTATTTAGTCTATTCTGATCTTTGTATAGTGTTACAGATGTGTTCACTTCACTTATATCATTTTACTAACACTACTGCATCAAAAGTTTTGCATTATATCACCCGTGAAATACAGAGTATTAAGAGTATACAGGGTATTAAGAGTATCCCATCTAGTCTTGCAGGAGAGATATAGTCAGAAATGTTGCCTACAGCTAAAAATTGAATATGAAAAAGTGGCAAAACAAGTTTTCATGTAAAGGCTGACATGCTATGATACCGAAGGACTCATTTGTTTGAATTTCTTCTGAGTGGTCTTCCTTCTCTAAATTCGACAAATAAAGCTCTTTGCTGTCCTCACTCTAATGCAGCGACCTCTCTGAAAAAATAAAGGGGAAAGATACAGGTAATTTTTATCTTGTTAGCCTTTAGTTTAGACTGAAGTCACGATCCAACATAAAGAAAGATGTCAGTCGGAGAAAACATCAGTGGTTTCCATAGCTGGGAATGTCGACGATTATATTTCTATCGTAGTACTTAAATCGTTAATTTGAGTATAAAATTCATAATTTCAAGACGTGATATGTTTTAAGAATGAATAAGCAATAAACATTTTTTCTTACAAGGACTGAATAATGATTTGTTATGTGTTACTGACGTGCATATAGGCCTCCGTGTTCTTCGTTGAATGGACATGAGAGCAAAAAGCTGCAATCTATCTTTGACTTGACAAAAGCAACGGGTTGACCTTAGTGATCTTTGACCCGTTTCCACCTGTATATAGGAATAAACTGCATTTCCATAGAAGACATTGATAGTACATTAAGCACCTGGCAAGATAATAATAATAATAATAATAAATGAAGATTTTTATAGCGCATATTCACACTCATAGAGAGCATACTCTTAGCGCCAGGTATAAGATACCAGGTATACAGATCAACTAGGTTTTCTATGCACGGACATTTACTTTGGAACGCTTCCAAAACTAAACAATTACTTAAATCTTTCTCTTACGCACACACACACACACACACACACGCCCGCGCGCGCGCGTGAACGCACGCACGCGCACACAGATAAAGATTGTCATATAGACACACGTACTAACCTGTACGTTGCTGTAACAATGCAGTTAATGTGTAGGCACTGCATGGGACATGCAGTGACATTTATTAAGTACTAGAATATTCATATCGAAAGACATGTTATAGTATAATGCAAAGGAACCGAAGTTTGTATGGCGATTTAAGAAAAAAAATTACGTGTCTTTTAAAGTGTGAATCGCTTACCTGTTACTTGTATTCATTCCAGCGTATGCCAGCAGGTATAAAATAACGTTGGTCACATTGATTAAGAAATAATGAAAAGCCGCAGCTCGCACTGATGATGGTAACACGCAAAGCACGTGGCACGTGTTGTGTAAAAATGTCATGGTCAAAGCGTTACATACGTATTTAAATATGGCAAAGGATTGGGGAAAATGTGTTTGTAAATCTATTACACTACTCAAAAAAGAAAAAAAAACTTGACTTTAGCAATAGGTTTTGGACAATGAGAATAAATGTAAACCTTGAACACTGAGAGTGAGCTGGTAAGATGAGGTCAGCGGAAGTCTGTCGTCATCATCAACTGTTTGAGTGACGACGGTACAGATGTACAGACCGCTGTGTGTCACGTGGTCTGTCCCTATGATCCGTAATTCCCCAGTCGTGCTGTTCACTCTTCCTGACCACGTGATGGAAGCGGGGGGAGGGTTGCTGTCAGCTTCACACCACAATGTCACATTTTGTCCAGGGTTTAAGTCAGTAAGATTCGACACCGGTTGTTGTGTCCCGGTATTATTAGTCCATGTTATTGTAATTACCGGATGATCTGCAAATTGCAAAAGATTAAAAAGTCGTTGCTTATGTTGAATATACTCTGCAACATTTATTGCAAAATAAACTGGTACTGAATGCAGCACACTTAATGAAATATGGGGGGAAATCAAGATGTTTATGCAAAAGTTTCTTTGGCATGAATTTTCTCTCTTAAAAAGTTCCAAGAATACTCTTTATTATTTTTATTTTTGTTCTTTATTACTAGAAAGCTGTACTAACAAGATCTTTTGTTCACATATTTCGTAAAGGTATATTAAATGACAATAAAACACTTTGAAGAACATAAAAATGCAATTTTCACCTTTAACGTATTTGATATGTATCTCAATTATCTTTTGAAATTATTGGTGTTTTATTCTATGTGACTTTTAACCGTGTTTTGTAACTAGATTTTTGGTCAATTAAGCTCTACAAATTTCTCTTAATGTTTCAGACGATTTTGATAACCTGACTTTTAAGTGCATCACACTTGCTTACTGCTACACTAATGATCAAGCGCATGTCCATCAAAAACCACTTCAGCTGAAATCATCGTGTACTTACAGTAAACAATTAGCACTTGAATGTCACTCTGTATGTAAGTATAAGAATTAGAAAGACTGTCACGATATTTTGCGCGGCATAACACTTCACGTCCATTGAAGTCCCTCGTCAGATTGTCGAAGTGTAAGTTATCACCATGAGGTCGACCACCAGCTGTGTGTGGCCAGGTGTACTCAGTGACCTGCTGATACTTTCGTGGTGCCACACACCTTAGAGCTCTGTTTGCTCCCTTCATAAGAGGGTACCTTTCGGCACCCGAGACTATAAAAAGATTGTTTCCTGCAAAAAAGTTCAACAACCAGCATACAAAATAAAGTGTACATCCATGTAATATTTCATAGTTAAATATTGAAATGAATTTGTTGATCAAAGAGATATTGACAAAGAAGTCGTGATTACTTTTATCAAAGTTATTTGACAGGGTATGAAACAAGAGAAGTAATATTTGTACGATAGTGTGTTTTGCGTAATTTTTCTTTTTGTAACGACGAGCCGTGAATGTATTAGTAAAGTCGGGTTCGCAGCCCTTCGCACTAACAATCACACCAGAAAAGTTGACCAGCAGGACAACCGGCATCAAATGTACCTCCCTATCCTTCACACTAACAAACACACGCGGGCATAACATATCATGATATAAATCAGATTTTCATTAACTGCTCGGAATAAAGCTCGAATTAGCCACTGTATAATCTAAAGACTAGTGGATTATACTGTACTGTGATAAACTGTATTGTACTATACTTACTGTGATACACTGTACGATACTGACTATTATGTGCTATGTTATAATGTACTATACTGTACTATACACTGCGATACTCAATTAGAATGTACTGGTCCATACTGTACTATACTATACACAATACTGCTAATGGCCTTAAGATAAACAGTCCCTAGCTGCAGATTTTACGTTTAAACTAAGTACGAATGAATGTGAAGAATGGAAGATCTCCTAAACTGTTCAGACAGAGAATCTATGAAAATGAAATCATGTAGTCCAGTACTATATGAGAAGGTAAAAACTGTAAAACTAAAATGTGAAGGCGATTAACACAGCAACCAGTAACAAAGTATACAAAACCTTACCGCTAGTACAAAAAACGCCATCAGTTGAATGACAGGCATTCGTAGTTTCCTGCCAGCCACATTCACTAAGGCTGTTCTCGCCTCCTTCACAAACAAATGCACCTTCAAGGAAAGGGCTCTTCTTTCCTCCGAATAACCAACCGTCTGTAAGTTCTGAGTGATCTCTAATTGGAAAAGTTAAAATTAAAAAACACTGATTTCTAGCAATATTTTAAGCGGGTGCTTTTGAATGTAAATAATAATTTATTAAAAAATTAATTTGTAGCTGAACAAAATCTAGCATTTAACACTCGGTTGTGTGATGACGTGTGTGTACTGCACGGCTTTCAACAGTTACATTGCAAGTTATGTAAGCTGTTACAGAATCAAGTAAAACTGTTATCCGACTTCAGTCTCATATCCGGTTCTCTACTTGTCTGCCTGCCTGTTAAGGTTACGAAAATACGAAAATGCATGTTTTCTCGTTTGGAGCGTTTGTTTCCAATACTAATCAGCACGTTAAACTTCATGCTTACAATATTTTTATACCCTAAATAATTAGTAGTTTTAACATTGTCACTATCTCAATACGTTGTTTCGTTTGTCAATAGTTTGATCTCACGAGGTTAAATTAAGTTGTCTGCAGATGACTTCAGCGGTTTTCTCGTCGGTGACACACACTGTACTGAGCCACCCACTTCCAGCCTCCACTTCTACACGCCCCATGTTAGTACTTGTACGGCCAGGTCCTGCTAAACGTAGACCTGTAACAATAAGGTGGGAATGCATTGAGTCGATGTCGTCTGATAAGTTGTTTACTTCTGTGTCACACATCTGTTCTAAATAGAGACGTCATTTATTTCTTTTATTTTTTCTATATCACGTCATTGTTTAGTATAATTAAAGGATAATTTAATGTTCTATAATGCACAAATTTCACAGAATACTAGCTTTTTATGATATGTTTATTTTTAGCGCTGGTATATTACTTTAAAAAAACTCGTTTTGTTTCCTCCTTAACTGAAAAGATTCCGTCTTTCGATCAGTGGAAGGCCATGCTGTGAGAACAGAACTCTTTTCCTCAATACTCATATGCAGAAATATTTGGAGAAAAAAACAAAAGTTTGAGCTGTAATAAATAGAATTGTCGCTTCATTTATTATTATTTGTCACATTATTTATGTATCATGACATTTACGTTTAAGATTTTCTCTGCAGCTAGAGCTTGGGCCGATGTACTAAGACCAACCTGAATGGTTTGCGATGTTTGCATGTATCGGTAGATACAGGCAATAGAAACCAAACCTGTAAAGTTTAGCCTCCAAAACCCATTCATTAATTAATTATCCGCTACGATTCGTACTTACGATCAACAAGCGCCGCTGACAGTGAATACGTCACACTAGTGCACCATTCACATCACTGGCAGCCGTCAACACCAGTCAGAGAGAGAGAAAGAATGAGCGACAGTCCGGGTTATTGGGACGGTGAAAGTCTGATTTCTCGTGATTCTGAAAAACTCCTACTTTAGCACGAGAAAAGCAGACTTTAACGTCCGAAAAACCCAAACTGTCACTAATTCTCTATCTCTCTGTTTGGTGTTGACGGCTGTCAATGTTGTGAATGGTGCACTAGTATGACGTAGTACACTGTTAGCGGCGCTCGTTGATCGCAAGAGTGAATCGCGTACTTTGCTAGCGGATTATTAATTAACGGATGGGTTTTGGAGGCTGAAATTTACAGGTTAGTTTTATATCGCCTATATTTATCAATATCTGCAAAAAAACGCAAACCATTCAGGTTGTTCTTTAATAGTCTGCCGTTTTTTGTTTTCCTTGTGAAACTTTAAGTATTTAATAAACGAAAGAGTATAGATGATGCAATCAGTAATTCAAAATATTGTAACTGCTATTTGCTGGTTAGTAACATCTCTATCTTTTAATACAGTCAGCACACGTGTTAAAATACAAGACTTTTTCAGTAGTGTGCTTGGTTTAGAGAAAAAATGTTATGAGATTCTGAAGAATAGCAAATCTTGCCAAAATACTGTTTAGAGAATAAAAATAAAACAGGCTAAATTTTAGGCAGATCAGTTTGTATGGCTCACACATGTTGTTATAAATATGAAAATGGCCCAAAGGAAGTTTTCCGTTGTCCTGACCTTCCTGGAATATCAGAGCTCGACATTAAGTCAGAACTGGCGTCCCAGGGAGTTATAGCTGTCCAAAAGGTTAACCTAAAGAGGATTAGAAATACATACCTTCAAACACACTTTTCTTCACCCCTTGCTTACTGATAATCCCTGTCGTCACTGATTTCGGGTATGTTCGGGTGAAAGAGTCTCGTTTAATTCCTTTTCCGTTGCGCTGCTTTAAATATCAGTGTTATTGCCAGGGGGCTACCTTCTGCAGATCTCACGCCATGCAATCCTGGCGGCCATAAGACCATGTTGCCTTAAGGGAGCAAAAGTTGGAGTTCCAAGCCGGTGCAATGGGCCACCTTTAGGTTGAAGACTTTGTGCACGTTAAGCCAAGGGATGTGGCTGATTCGAAGCATACCTTTTTAATAGTTTCAAACTACCTATCTGCTTTTCAAGCTCTTCTTTCCAGTAGTTTCGACCGACATCTCGTGGTCCAGCTTCACACTATGCATGCGCCTTTCTGTTGCAACAAAGACGTTGTCTTCTTATAGACCCACGCTGCTGCTGGTATCCCATTAGGGCAGACCAGGCTGCAAAGTGCGCTTCCTAGTCTCCACGTCAATTGTAGTTCCTGGATCATGTCACTCTAAGCCTATCTTCATGATCTTTGTTATAATCGCCCACTTTCATGTCGTTCTGCTAGGAGGAAGGTGATACTGACCAGACATTTTTATGCACAGTTCTTGTCCAGTTACTTTTTGTATCAGTTTTAATATTTCCGCAAATCTACTGTCCTTGTTATTTTATTATTCTTAGTGTTCATCTAACAAATAACACGTGCTAACACTAAAAATAAAAGAAAGATGTCGTTTGTTTGAAATGAGAAAAAATGTTTTATCATTCTTACTGACGTTGCAGATGATGCCAACATCTTGTGAGTGACTGCAGTAGTTGTTATAAAATCCTGGATGACTGCACTGATCTAAGCTGGTTTCCGATCGATGACATTTTAAGTCTGAGAGAAGGATGTCCCCTGATCCTTGCCCGTATTTCGAGGAGTTTACAGCAAATGCTGGTGTTGAAGTGCTTTTTTAAATACGTTCGACAGAAAATAAGCAATATGTAGAAACGAACTGTAAACAAAATCGATACACTAGCAAAAATAAAACAGTTGAAGTTACATTGCATTTTTGCTTTGCGATAAGTATTGCATAAAATAGATATTTTGATAAATTTCATGAATCTGTGCTTGTGAAAACATTGCTTTTAAAAAGCCTATTCCCCTTAAATTTCATAACTATACATAAGTCAGAATAGATTGCAAACCTGTTAAACCCTAGCATCCGGCAGGCAACCAGCGCAACTTTTGGTTCAAATCCTTTGTCACACACTGTGCCCCATTCACCATTAAAAAATAACTCCAAACGTCCCGCCTCAGAAGTTCCATTAACCAGCCTTGCGATTATCGGATCTTTTGACAATTGCACCAAATAACAATTGTGTTTTAAATCACTATCAAAAATCTTTAAAATACAAACAGTCTTCTTTAACTATGTGATAGATGAAGTCTGTCACTGGACGGTCATAATATCGCTAGCCTTGTCCGTAAGAGAACTTGTTTGCACTTAGCGTAACATTATTTTTATCGCATTCGTGTCAAGCTGAACGAGAATATTGTTTCTGGCATTACATGCGTCTTTCTATTTATTTAACATCATTAAAACCTTTTAGCTTCATCTCTCTCTCTCTCTCTCTCTCACACACACACACACACACACACACACACAATCGCACTAAGGTCACGAACATGCGCGCAAACAAAAAAAATCATATAAACGCACGCACGCACGCACGCACACACACACAAACATAGTATGGTAAGATTAAGAACAGAGGATAAAACCCTGGTCAGCGCCGCATAGTTGTAAAAACATTTTCATCTTTTTACAGCTCTTTTTGTACATCCAATTTTTTAGAGCTGCACTGGAAATAAAAAAGGTATATAGTTTGTTTCAAGTAAGAAAAAATCTTTGCGTATTCTTACTGACGTTGCAGATGATGCCAACATCTTGTGAGTGGCCACAGTGGTTGTTATAAAAACCTGGATGGCTACACATCTCTAAGGTGGCTTCTGCTCCATGACAGTTCAAATGAGAGAGAAGAATGGCATTTGATCCTTGTCCGTATTTTAAGGAGGTTACAGCTATTGCAGTTTTATCAGATCTGTTTTTGTACGACGACAGAAAATCAGCAAAATGTAAAACAAAAGTAAAAATAAAATCAATACACTAGTAGAAGCTAAAACAGTTAGATTGCTTTTACCCTTTGCCATAAGTATTGCAATAGACAGATATTTTGATAAACGTAGTGTATCTGTGTTTATAAAAAGATCCTTTTAAAATACCATATTCTCCTTAAATTTTATTGCCTTACGTAAGTCAGAATAGATTTCAAACCTGTTGAATCCTAGCATCCTGCAGGCAACCAGCGCAGCATTTGGTTCAAATCCTTTGTCACACACTGTGCCCCATTCACCATTAAAAAATAACTCCAGACGTCCAGCGTCAGAAGTTCCATTAACCAGCCTTGCGATTATCGGATCTTTTGACAATTGCAGCAAAGAACCATTGTGTTCTTTAAATCACATGAAAAAAGTTTTAAAAATGTGTGTAGTCTTCCTTAACTATATGATAGTCTAAGTTTGTCACTGGACGGTCAAAATATCGCTTGCCTTGTTGGTAAGAGAACTTGTATGCCTTAGAGTTTGAGAGACAACATTTTTGTCGCATTCGTGTCAAGTTGCGCGAGAACATTGCTTGTAGCATTAAATGCGTCTTAGAATTTATTTAAAGTCATTAAAAACATTTTACCTTGATGACCATGTCTCTGTCACTCAGAGATACAACAGACAAAAACAAACATACAGAGACAAAACACACAAACACAGACATACACAATCGCACTAAATCACACACGGTCACAAACACTCTAACAAAGAATTTACATTAACGCATTTACACACAAACACACACAGATATAATAAGGTAATACAAAGAACCCCCCGCCGCATAGTCGTTAAAACAGCTTTTGATTTTTTTCGAAATCTTCTTTTATATCCAGTTCCTTAGCAATGCACTAGAAATAAAAGATTTATGATTCTTACTGGCGTTGCAGATGATGCCAACATCTTTTGAGTGGCCACAGTGGTTGTTATAAAAACCTGGATGTCTGCATTGCTCTAAGCTGGTTTCCGCTCCATGACAGTTCAAGTCAGAAAGAAGAATGTCACCTGATCCTTGTCCATATTTTGAAGAGCTTACAGCTATTGCAGTTTTTTCAGTGCTGTTTTCGAACAGTGAAAGAAAATCAGCAAAATCTAAAAATAAACATAAATATAATAAGAAACTTGCAAATATGTATTATCAGAAGTTGCATTCACGTTTTGACTATTTTGATAAATATCTAGCATTAGTGCTTAAGTAGAAGAAACAGTCGTTTCGAATAATCTTATCCCGCTTACTTTTTATAGCTTTACGTTAGTCAGAATAGATAGCAAACCTGTTGAATCCTAGCATCCTGCAGGCAACTCGAGCAAAGTTTGTATCAAATCCTTCGTCACACACTGTGCCCCATTCACCATTAAGGAATAACTCTAGACGTCCAGCGTCAGAAGTACCATTAGCCAGTCTTGCGATTGTCGGATCTTTTGAGATTTACATTAGAAACAGCTGTGTTTTGCAATTACATTACAAAATCATTCAACATATAATAAAGTCTTCTTTAATTGTGACTAATTTAGCGACTGTGTGGTCAACAAATTGCTAATCTTGATGTAAGAGAATTACGCTCACAGTGCTAGCGTAATTAATATCTTCTTTAATCTAGTCAACTCGCATAAATATTTATAACTTTCTGGTGTTCTTTATCATTCCACGAACCTTGACAGAGACAAACACTCAAAAAACTTCATACACACACACACACACACACACACACACACACACACACACACACACACACACACACAGGTAGCTGTCTAGACAGTAAAGCCTATGAAGAAGAAAATCTGACTGGAAGTGTGGAGCAAAATTCAATCAAATGATGTTTCGAATCAACTATTTTCTTCTCACTATTGCAACGTGCCGTTGCGCACAGTGGCTTTTTTCACTAATACATTGAAACAGACGATGTACGACAGTGCTGGTGAGTTCATCGTCTCTTCATACCCACTGCAACCAAACGAGGGAATGAACTATTTGTGCTGCATACATTTGAATGCAGAGTGTTTTGGGATAGAATAAAGACAAAACGAGTACATTAAGATTTTGAGATAATAATAAAATGATAATCATAATAATAATACGAATAATAATAATAATAATAATAATAATAATAATAATAACAACAACAACAACAATAATAATAATAATAATAATAATAATAATAACAATAATAATAAGAAGAAGAATAGTGTTGTAGATAACGAGTACGTGAGTGAAATATCTTGATTTCAGAAATAGACCCTGCCAACAACCACTTAATACAACATCGAGAATTCCAAGGATCAAATATTTTCAAAATGATTTCACAATTTACTTTTTTAATTTAAGGAATTCATCAGCAGAGCAAACTGACTAAGATTTCAATAAATAATAATTTAAAAAAAAATTAAAACTGTTTTAATTTTCATTTTGATTTTATCACTTCTGTTGTTATTATTATTTATTTCTTGACAACTGTCATAAAATTTAGGTAGTTGAAAATTGTATATCATAAATTAGCTCTATTCCTGTTAAGTCTATTCCAGTATACCCACAGGTCATCCAAAGATGCTTAACATTCCAATAACGATATGGTTCAGTCTCTAAATAAATAACGACAACGACCAACGTTGCACGCAAATCTCCCCATATTTTTAACATCTCAAGTAATACAGCATGATCGCGCATATTTGATAATAAGGTTGAACCGTCTCAGGGCAGTGGTCGAATCTTCCAATTATCAAATAGTCAACTCACCAAACTGATACTTATTGTAGATGCCGGAGAAAAGCATGATATTACACAATTTATGTGGTGTACATGCCGAAACAAGTTTAGGATTGATTTAACAATAAAGTTCAAATTTCTTTTAGTGTAATTGTTCCCGTAGCCAATGGCCAAGCCACACTCTTCTTTTCGCATTCTTCATGTAAAGACCTAGATCATGTAACTAGGTAGTCTTAGTCCATGGTTTAGGGTTTTAAATAATTTCTTAATCCTTTTTAGGTCGCGTGAGAAGTATATGAATTTTGCTTTTTACATAAACCATAAAAGTATTATCCCTTTTTTGCTGTCCTACCTATATAATGTGTATTTATACCAGTGCTACAATTTACCATTTTTGGGGGGATATGAGTACAGGGCATGACATTTTACGTCTCCGCCTTTTTATAGAAGAAAAATACAATTTTCGGTGATGTCTAGTCACAGCTTATTTTATTTCATTATAATTAAAAATTATTGAAAATTATTTTGTTAATTGTAATAATGATTACTAACGTCATGAAATACTTACAAACATAAAAGTAATGTACCTGGTGTCTTCTACACGATCTTTCTTACACTGAGAGAAAAATGTTGAATGTGGCAATAATCCCGCCTGCTAGACATCGACAGTTTACATCTAACATGTTAACAAAGAAAACTGAGACAAAATCAAATTACTTTTTTTCTAACGGCATACACACCCACACTCACACTCGTTCTTCCTCATCTTTGGTCTGTGCTGGACGTCTACATGCTAAAGACCAGTAGAAAGTCAATAACTTAAGATGTACATCTTTCTTTAATCACAATAGTCATTAGTCATTGTCCTTCATGATCTTTCCTATAGCTTTTTCTTAGCACAGTTTTGCACATATCTTGTGTAATTAGGTAATGTTAGTAATTCTTGCAACTGTTCTAATAGCTCAGACAAAACAGAATCAATGTTTTCTCGTTCTTACTGGCGTTGCAGATTATGCCAACATCTTGTAAGTGCTTGCACAGGCTGTTATAAAAAAAAACTACTCCACTGCTGTAAGCTCGTCCCAATACACTGGTCCTTGGTTACAATCACATTTTACTTTGTACATGTTTAGCTACTGTTTCTGATATCCAAAATACCCGTCAGCATTTTTATATCTGCTCTCTGTTTTCCTTGTTTAGCTCCTTCAGAGAATTGTTTTCAAGTTGGTAGGGTTTTATTGCCAATGTTGGGAGTCTTGTTTTTCAATCTAACAAATAACACATGATTTTACTGAAAATTAATGTAGTTTGTTTAAAAAAGAATAAACGTTTTCTTATTCTTACTGACGTGGCAGATGATACCGACATCTTGTGAGTGACTGCAGTGGTTGATATAAAAGCCTGGATGGCTGCACTTCTCTAGACTGGTTTCCATTCCATGACATTTTAAGTCAGAGAGCAGAATGTTACCTGATCCTTGCCCGTACAATGAAGAGTTTACAGCTGTTGCTGGTGCTGTAGTGCTGTTTACATACGTTTGAAAGAAAAAGAGCAATTAGTGGAAAAAACTATAAATAAATTCAATAAACTATCAAAAGATAGACAAATAAATCAAGGTTTACCTCCATGACAATTCAAGTCAGAGAGAAAAATGCAACCTGACCCTTGTCCATATTTTGAGAAGCTTATTGCTATTGCTTTTGTTTTGGTGTATGGTAGACTGATACTCGGCAGAATTTAGAAATAAAAATGTTTTTATATACTAGCAAACATTGTGAAACTTTGTATGTCATTTATAGGGTATTTGTACTTATGAAAGGATTATTAAGCTAACCTTATTCATGAAAAATTTATTAGTGGTATGGAAGTCATAATGGATGACAAACCTGTTGAATCCTAGCATCCTGCAGGCAACTCTCGCGTCTTCTCGTCCAAATCCTTTGTCACACACTGTGCCCCATTCACCAGCAAAGAATAACTCTAGACGTCCCGCCTTGGAAGTTCCATTAACCAGCCTTGCGACTATCGGATCTTTTCACAGTTCCACCACATAACAATTTGGTTTTTGCAATCCCAGTACAAAAATCAATTAAAATACGTGCAGTCATCCTAAACAATAAATTAGCACACATACTTACACTACAAACATGAACGCGCGTGCGGTTTTAGGTTAGTAGGGAAAAGCTAAAAAGAACAGACTGAACATAGTTACACAAAATAAATGTTAGAAATACATGGTGCTGTTATTTATGAGAATACAAGCCTTATTCAATATATGCAAATAGAGATGTGGTCCATAATGCACAATAAAAACATAGCTAACCTAGAAAGATCTCGTTAGAGATCAAAACCGCTTTAAATTTTTTTCGAGCTCTCCTTGTACATCCAACTCCTAATATCTGCGGAACTACTCATTGCCCCTAATCTTTTTGTGATTACCAATTGCAACATATTTCCTACAGGATCATGGATCAAAGACTGCTCATTCACACAATCGACAGTGAACGGATGCGATTTGCCGAATAAAATAAATGGTACTACCCTACCCGTGTTGTGTACAAGCCACACAAATTTTAACTGCGGTCTCACAATGAAGGTAAAGATAAAGTTTTTTTTTTACTTTTTAATGTAGCGTGCCTAAGGTACTACCTGTCAAACTACCTTTTAAAGAGGTCTTGGATGGACAGTTATCCTCTTATATCAACTGCGTGCACACCTTAATTAAACTCAGCCTTAGCTGAGTCTCGGTTTGTTTCAAAATGTTATGTGATTATGAGAGACAATTTAAAATAAAACTGTAATCTATAAAATCTTAACTGTTCATGATACAAAAAATGATGATAGGACTGTAGTTAATTATTGTTGAAGAATATTTTGCAACTAAAGTACATAGTACTGCGCGTGATATTAATTGATGTATCTTTTTCTTTAGAAATGCAAGTGAGACACGGAAACAATGTAGGTAAAATGGCTACAGTTAATCTTAATTAAATGCATCTGTATTAAACCATATTATCAATGTCAGACATAATTAAACATACCTCGTTAAAAACTCACAGACCCTATCCGACCAACTATCTCACCATATTCAAATTCCACTCTCTGACAACGGTTGCAGGTGTTATAGACCTACTAAACAGCACCTTAGGTTTCTTATCATTATCACCGAGAATTGATTATGAAGTGCCTCTGGCAATTTCGCTGAGTGCTTGAGTTTTACTGTCAATGTGTTAGCGGTGATGCTGACTGTATTGTTGCTGTAGTTTTATTACTTGTAAGGGCTTCTAACAAAGTAAAGCTATAGCTCTGTTGCGGACAGTAATAGACAATATGGCATATGGTATTGGATTCTACTTTTCGTTTGTAAAGGTAACATATAACAAAAACTTGTGTCATATTGAAATACTTGATCATTTGCTTTGTTGATGGAACTTAATGCGTGCCATCAATGTGTCTGGTTTACGTTTCTTCCTGTATGGCTTTTTATGTTATTGGCTGTCTTCTGTGTTATAATAATAATAATAATAATAATGATAATAATAATAATAATACAAGTCTTAGACACTCTGGAACATACTTAATTTCTAATGGAGCATTTTTTAGCAACACGGTAACGAAATTATTAACGATAAATAAAATGCTGGAGTAACTGTAAATGTTTAATTCTTACTGGTCTACGTACGTGTGTTGCACAAAATGCTGACATCCTCCGAGTGGTCACAGTTGTGTCTGTAGAACCATGAGTACTCACACTGCGCCAGACTAGTTTCGCTACCCAGACACAGCAGGTCTTCGAAGAGGATAAGACCAGAGCCTTCTCCGTACTTTTCGGACCTCACTGGTGTTGCTGTTGTGCTGTCGGACATCAGAAATGAACAGTTTTTACACTGAATGAAAACACACACACACACACACACACACACACACACACACACACACACACACACACACACAGACCGCAAAGAGACACATGTCAATGTTTAATTCAACTGTTTTGATGTTGTTTTATTTGTTGCAATTAAACAGTAGTTTTATCTCAGGTATGGACTTGCGGCCCCCCTCGTGGCGGTCGCTGTGCAAAGCAGCACGATCTTATCTTTGGGTCAGAGTCACATCCTCCGTTAATATCCTGTGTTACCTTCCATTGTGCTCTTCGCTGGTCGTTATGGATGGCCGGAATTTGAAGAAATTAAAATGTTCAAAGCATACTAGTCAGCCTGAATAATAGTGCATGAAATAAAAAAACCCATCCCTCTAATATGGCGATTTTGGGAACACAAGATAATGATTCAGAAAATAAATATAATCATATAACTATAAATATTTAGAGTGTAGATATAGTTGCTAAAATTAAATCTTGACTTATAACTTACTGTAATTAAAATTAACTCATGGAGTTCAGAAGTTTTCAATCAAATTAGTGGACAGACTTTGTATTACAATATTCTAATATTGAAAACAATGATAACAGCATCTAAATATATCAATGTATACTTGCTTTGAGAATGTTATGATACAGAGCATGAGTACAAGTTTTCTTTTGAAAACAAACTGATGATTATAATAGCTAAGGCTTAATTTTCAGAGTTTTTTTTATAAGCCACATCCATTCAAAAATAATGATTTGTTCATCCTATCTGCAGAATTAGTACAGGTGGGAACTAAATTCTAGACTTCTTTCCAAGCAACTCTTCACATTTCTTAACAGCTTCGTTTAGAGATCGACTGTAAGATCTGTACAATAATGATAGGTTATTTGCCCAAGAAATCTGTAGCATCATGAGTTGCTGCTCTGCCTGTCAAACACTACAAGTGAGAAAGGCAATAAAATTTCACAAACCTCTAAATGTGTAAAGGAATAATATCTGGATGAAAATTTCTTTCTATCCATTGTGTGTGTGTGTGTGTGTATTGTGTGTGTGCGTGTGCGTGTGCGTGTGTGTGTGTGTGTGTGCATATGCACAAGTAAGAGTCAAATAGCATAAAAAAGAACATAGATCTTTGCAAAAGTAACCATCAAGCTCAATTTAGACTACTACCTTGCAGATAAGTTATGAAACAGTGCACTGCAAATTTATGACATTTTTAGATTAACAAAACTTAAATCTTGTGTTAGTTATCTTATTCCCATGCTTTTTATTAAAAGTAAAAATTTTGTTTCATTTGATAATTGTGATATAAAATGCTTAAAAAATTAAGCATCGCTCGTTATGTTTTCAAACAGAAAAATAAACTAAGCTTTTGACTCTGACATTAAGTGCAGATTTTTGTAACTTTAGAGAAATGATGGAAATGAAGGAACATCGCTCAAAATTAGTTCAACTGATAAGTTGCTATGTTAAATTACCAATTTTGTAAGTGAGTAAAATAATAAAATTTTGGGTACTGCATGATGCACTCTGTATTTCTTTCACGCTTTGTTTTCATATTTCCTTTCTACAAAAAATGTTATACCCATTTTCAACAAACAAGACAAAATGAACTTTCTATTGATTAAATATTCATGGAGTGAGAGTTGCCTTTATTTGACTGTTGTTGCTATTTTTGACAGACACGTACAGCTGAGGTAAGCGATTCCGCAGACATGAGAAACATGCTGATGAAATGTCAACCTTTGATTGAGAATGACACCCAAGCTGCGAACAGAGGTGGAGAAGGGAATAGTTTAGTTGTTTATGGACAGAAACTAAGGGAGAGAAGGATGACAGAAATTTCTTTGGACAAGTAAATAGCAGTTTCGTTTTATCGTCATCCGGTTGCAGTCTGTTTTGCAATACGACTGATGAAAAATCCCCAAATAAAAGCTATTAAAGTGTCCCAAAGCGTGATCCTGTGAATTTGGAAAACTAGTAGCATCAAGCTTTCAATGATAACGTGAACAAGCTCAGGTAGCAGAAATGGCTTTTAATGACGTATGGATACGTGCGATATTGTACAATATCTTGAAAATGCATTTCTCAGGCACAAAACATTGATTTTAACTGCTACCTACATTGCAAAATGTCGCCATTGATATGATAATTTGCATAGCCAAATTAAATATACCTTCATCCACTTGTGGTGAAAAGGACAAGAGTAAATGGTTTTTTGACATATAAGCCAGTAACGAATTGCCCCTTGTTGAACAAGAGTTTTCCCATCAGAGGCAATAGGGACCCTTGAATGCCTTTGAACTTAACACGCTCCAGATCATCAGGCTACCGGGCTTATGTATCATGCATAATAATGGTCCAATGTACAAAACGTGTAAAGGAAACGTATACTTTGTGCTTTAAGTGAGTTTAACTACTGCGGAATTATTGTGTTAGATTACACATACCTGTTGAATCCTAACATTCTGCAGGCTACAGAAGCCTCTTTCTCTCCGAAATCGTCACCACACACTGTGTTCCAAGCTTCATCATAAAAGATTTCCAGACGTCCGGCATACGCTGTGCCACCAACCACACGAGCTTTTAACTGTTGAGCTAAATTATCAAATACGATTATGTTATGTTATTACATTATTTACCTCTTTTTCTTAAGTAGATGAAAACATACCCTGTTATGGCTCATGATTAACAGATGAGTACATTTCTTCCTCTTTTCTGAAGTTGGGCTAGTAAACATTGTCTTCGCCTTATGTATGTACAAATGTTTATAATCATTGAAGGTGTGAAAACATTGTCATCGCCTGATGTTGGTAGAAATGTTTTATAATTATTCAAGGCGTGAACCCCATGACTACTTGCTAGACATGCGATTAAGTCGTATTATTACCATAATCATCATTGTGATCATCATCGTCAACTTTGTCATTTTCACTGATAAATCAGCACACTCATTATTGATTTAGTTTTGCAGTCATGAATATAAGGCCGCCCATTATCTGCCGAAAGCATGCGGCAGTAAGCAGCAGGCAGTGAATAACTATAAAGAAATATCGATGCACAGCATAGTGAGAAGAATCAGAGACGCTTCAAAATCTGTTAAAGAAAGAAAGATAAACTAATACCATCTTAAAAGAAAGTCATGTGGTAGAAAAAGAAAGAATATGAATTTGCAAAGTTAGAGATTTTTACTTCAATATCTGCAACGAAGTGCGAATGCAAACAGTCAAACCATGTATGTGACCAAAATTTAGAGCAACTTACATATATAAAGAGAAAGTCTCAAACACATTGAGACTGCATTCCTTGAGCTAGCACGACTGCCTATCAGCAACTGTGCAAGCGGATTACATTTGTGATAGTATAGGGACTTTTAGCAAGTTGTGTTTATTTATTCTACATTTGTTGCACATATTCTGTGCCGCGTGTTTTTCACTAAAAAAAATTGTAAAAGCAGCTTTTTCATGCTCAGAAATACGATGCCGTCTCATTTATACCACACAGTCACTTAGTCTTGAGTTTGTTTGTTTACTCCAAGTAAAGGTAAGCCAATCTCGCTCACTAACCTTACAAGAATTAACTCTCTCTATAGGTAAGCTGAGAGGTGGGACGCATGGATTAACCCCTTTTTCAATAAGTAAGGGATGAAACTGTCGGTACATTAAGGTTTTGGACTACTATGTATTACTTCCCTTAAAAATCTGAAAAAATGTTAGCCAATCAGGTATCATATAATGTCTGATGTATTTTTTATATTAATAATAAAAATAGTAGTAGTAATAATAATGAGGATTTATATAGCGCCTCTCCAAAGATTTTCTCATGACGAATTACATAAATCATACAGACTAAATCATTAACAGCTATGCACTTAGATTAACGGACACGCTCACGTATACAACATACCCTCACTCATACACAAAGAAAGTAACGAGGTAGAAAAAGAAAGATTAAGCAACTGCGAAGTTAGAGACATTGACTTCAATATCTGCAACGAAGTGCGGATGTAAAAAGTCAAAACATACAGGAAGATTTTTATTACCAGTACTGGTAACACCAAACTACCATTTGGGTCTTATGAGTGGAAAAGAAAGTTCGTGCAAATGAAAATGATTGTTCTACATAATTATAAATTCTTTGAAAAAGATAGCATTCCGGCTAGTTTTATACAGGTAAATATGACCAAGAACTCAAACATCTCTTTAAACTTCTCTGGCTGCTCAAACAAGCCTACAAACATGCATTACATTTAAACAGCCTATCCTATAATAATACTTTACACTGGTTTCTGCCCTGCCTGTTTGTCTTAACTCGTCACTCCTTATGATCCAGCTAAAATATTTTAAAATGTCCTAGTCCACCAAAGTTGAGTTTGGTCTGCCTGATCAGCAAGCTTTTTCTGGCACTACACTCAGTGATGCGAGTAGGCATAGGAGCGCGTGTTTAGCTTAAGATAAAGAGACAAATAATCATTTCATTATTTTGCAAAAAAAAAAAAAAACTAATAAAAGGCTAATATATTGCTCTAGTCTTGTTATTAAATATTGAAAATAAATGAAAGACAACAGCATATGATAAATTGTAACTATTGAGCAATGCCACGTACGGCCGCCAAACAAACATCACCTGAAGTCGCCATACTACCAACTTCAGTGCCTTGAGGTGTAAGATTGTGACAGTATCCCTGGTCACTCAACCAGAACGTGAATACTGGCCCCGGGGAATGGGCAGGTGGGCACTAGTTACTCAACACTAGCCGCCCACGTCAACATTAACTGCAGGGAAAAACACACGTTAATCACACGTCACTCCTTCAATTACACAACTTGGCTCACGAGCCCCCACCCCTGCTCTTCCCCGAACACAATACTCAACGACATGTGATTTCAATGTAACAATAGAGAAAAGATTTATTAATTACAAAATCATTTCAAACACAATACAATCAAATGGACTCGTCTAGGGGGGTCCCAATACTATCCGTGCTAAAGTGTACTTCTGATGTTACAGTGCTGTTACCTCTCTTTACAAATACCATACACACTCGCAAGCGCACCAACTTAGCTCTGTTAAAGCTGGTTTGTTGAGAGTCCAATACTTCGGCTGACTGCCACGACACACTGACGATTTCCCTCGACGTGATGTCTGATGGTCCGACGTCTTCCTTCCCTCGAACTGTCACCCCGTCAGAGAGCGACGACTGCTCCTCCCGGTGACACAGATTCGAGCTTTGTACCACTGGAGGGTACACATGTGGGTTCTTCGACGACTGTAATACCACGTACAGCCGCCAAACGAACACCACCACCGACGGTCTCAGTCCTTGAGAACCGACGACTTCTAGCGGCCTTAACGTTGAACGTCTACCTCTCACACCGGTAGAGCGAGCCCACAGTCACGTAGCCCTTTCCTTCCATGGCGACAGCAGGCAGTCCTGACAGTTCTTCCTCACTGACTTGCCTCCTTCTCTCAAGGTTCTCTAACCCAACTTCTTCCCTCCCGAGTCTTGCCCTCTTGGCTAAGACTCGGTCTCAAAGCAGAAGTGTAGCTGGCGTTAGGAAATTGAAGTCGCTCCGGCTATGACCCGTTGCTCCGTCCAATCTCACGTCTCGCCGAAAAGTAAGTGAAGTGTGTTCTTGTCTCTCTATTTATCTCTCCACATTCTCACAGATACATACATCGAGTGATGCCATTGGTCACTCACTCATCATCCAATCAGCAACAAGTATAGCCAGCAACGAAAGGAGGAAATCTGTCTCTCTCTGACCACTGGACACGCCTACAGATGGTCGCGGTCAGGTGGCTATGCCTCCCTTCCCCTGTCTAATTACGTGGTTAGGCGGCAAACAGGTGCGCGCCTTCGAGGTGTCTTTCTCTCTCTCCCTAGACTTTTGTTGACGTTTAGCCAGCCATCGGTCACGCATGGCGGCCGAAATCACTTAGAGCCGTCAGTTCCACGCGCCATTTAGGCGTCCATACCAAAACATATGCCCCCTACTTCCTCGCCAAAGGGCCTCAGGCTTGTCAACAGCCGCTCTGGACACTAAGTGGGCCGATTGTTACCTACCCCCTAGAGTTATCTCATGACAGGGACACACAGACATTCTCTTCTCCATTGACAATGACGACTCCTTCTGCCGGCCTCGGCGTCAAATTTCTTCTTTTCGACGGTTGATCAAGTTTTGATCGCGCAGTGCTTAGAGGTTCACAAGGGCAGCTGGCAGTCTTGACAGTCCTTGTCACTGACTTAACCCTTGGGTCAAAGATCTCTAACCCAAGCGTTCCGACTTTCTCCTGAGTCGTTGCAATCTTTGTTTATAAGCCTTAATTTAAAGAAAAGTCCCTTGGCGTTGAAGAAATCTAAAGAAGTATTGACTGTTGACCAATTATTCCGTTGACAAAGACGATTTACATAGAAGTAGTCTGATGTTCTTGTTTCCTTATTTAAATTCATAAAGTCAAACTTACACAGACACACCACGGAATACCATTCGACGAGTACACGTACTTTTACCCAACAATCGCTTGGTTATATTTAGCGATTATCATTTGGGTATCATCTGTAATTGTGTGCTCTGTAATTCTAAGAATATCAAGTTGGTATAGATGCATTTCTTGGACGGCCTGGGCTAACTTTCCTGTGTTCTCACATTCAAGCAACCAATAGCAATGATTTTTTTTTGGGGGGGTTGGAACAGGTCGGCTTTCAGGTTTGGAACGTCCTTGCGGCTTTAGTCCCTAGCCATCATACCTCAAGTTCCCGGGACTGCCTCGCTATGATCACTTTTTGGTAAACTGTCTCTAGTTTCAGTTCCCGTAATTATATATTTTCACAGCAATGAATTGTTAGTCCATCGCCAGACCTCCTGTAAAGTGGACGATCGGTCGACCACTCAGTGTGATCTCTACACATTGACCTTTCCGACATGGGTGACCATGCCAGGAACTAGTGCTCCCGTCGGTATAGTTCTACGGGTCATTGATATACGCAAGCCCCCTGACCACGGCAAGCTGGTGGTCCAAAAGGTGGCCATTATTTATTTCTAAAACGTGCAAGTTAACAACGCAACATTTTAAATGTTACATAATAATTTGTAAAAAAAATTAGTAAAACACTGCAGTCGCTGAGACTTTGTATTATACTCTGTCTGTAAAAGTAAACACGTGTTATATCCTAACATCCTGCAGGCAACATTTGGCCTTTTTACTTCTAAATTATCGGTATACACTGTGCCCCATCCTCTGTTAAAATATATCTCCACAAGTCCCGCCTCCCACGTCCTGTTAACCAGACGTGCTGCCTTCTATTCAGCTAAAAGATTTTGCATTATCAAAAATTGATTTTAAATCAATAAACGCTTCAGATCACATTATCTAAACTGTACATGAATGTGCTCTTTAATTACTAAAAATATTCTAATACACAGATATGAACTAGTTAGCTAAATTAAAAAAAAAAGATTTTCTCAGGCTTATCGACCACATTTAATACTATCCAAAATGTGACTCCTATTAACAATAACTAGAGAGCTTTATACCCCAAATAAAATAACAAAAACACCTAAAAATTTAAAAATCTGCCCTCATTTTTACTAAAGACTAGAAATATGCGAGACTGCACAGCTCTAGACTAGTTTCGGTTCCGTAACAGAAGTATGTGACTCGATCCTTGTCCGTATATCAAACAATTTACAACTACTGCTGATTTAAATTTCTCTACCAGCCCATTGCACTTAGCGTGTTAAGCGGTCCGTTGTTCTCTGTTTTTTTTTATATGTCCTGCCATTGGTATATCATGAGATAAACAGCACTCCCTACCGTAAGTATCGCATTAGTGTGCCTTTCTTCTATTTTAAGTGAAGACAGCCCTTTCTATTGTCCCCCACAACACACACTATACTGAAAAGACCCACGATCACTCTCACATACACGCGTGGCTAAATTGGCATGATTAGATAAAACAATTTTCATTTCATGTGTATAAACTGGTGTTTCGGATGGGGAGAGTGATGTCTTTTTGCCAAACCAGCAGATCAGATAGAAATCTGTTTAACTTGGATCCTCGGAAGTGTTTGTGTTATTGACCTGTGATGTACATGCACTTCAGGCCTTTATTATTGTTATTTATTTGTTACTTTTCAAACGGTTTATAACGGAACCGTTTAGATCAGAATTTTGTGCTTATTGTAAGGTCTAGCATGGAAAGTGAATATTTTATTCTTTGTTTATTTGTTGTGTTGTCGCGGTATGTTTTGTATTCACGCTGCTTCGTAGTGCGTAGTACTTGTAGATGATATGTTGCAGCATAATTTTATAACTGTTTAATCTGTCTGCGCGCATGATGCGTGCACTATGCGCATTCATTTGTAATTTGTAAATAAGTATGTAATACATGGGCGCTTTTAAAAAGCGTATATGGCTAATTGCTATAGTAGAGACATAGGTATCTTACTGATGTTACAGACGACGCCAACGTCATGTGAGTGATCACAGTAAATGTCGAACAGGGGATCATGCCAGCATTGTTGCAGATGGGTTTCTGTTCCCTTGCACATCACATTATGAAGCAGAATGCGACCTGAACCTTGTCCATACATTCGGGATTTGACAACTGCTGCTCCACTGCTATCGGTAAATAATGTTTCACTATGTAATTATAAAAGAGACGCATTCTGTACTTTTATGCATTATGTTCACGTAACTGTACTAATCAATGCGACAGAAGCAAAGCATTTGAAAACAAAATTTTACTCTTTGTCATATATTATTTTGTATTTTTACAATTCTAATCAGGTTTATAATTCCATCACGGGTTCGACAGAAAAAAAATCATTTTAAACATTGCACGCAGCCGGGTTTTTTTTTTAATGAATTAGTGCAGCAATATATTCATGCCAGTGAGTGCTTTAATCACATAAGATATTTCCTGATTCTTGTAACTATATTAAAACATAATGTAATATTGAACATAGTATCTTTCAGCACTAAAACTTAACGCCCTTAAAATTTTTTGGAGCTCCCTTTTGAGTACAAAAACTATAATAAATTGATAACGCAAACATTCTACACTAAAGCCATAACATTAGATGTTGCCTACCCTTATATCCTTAGAGGCAGAAAGATTACACACCTGTTGAATCCTAGCATCTTGCAAGCTACCTCAGCCTCTTTTTTTCTAAATTTTGCATCACAGACTGTGCCCCATTCTCCCTTCCAATATATCTCTAGACGTCCTGCCTGTGAAGTCCCATCAGCCAGACGTGCTGTCATCTGTTCAGCTGAAAAATTTACAGTATACATGTTACTTTTTTCACTAGCTTTAACAGTTTAATGATATGTGTTACAAAATTCTACAGTGATCTTGACTTCGTGATTAGTAGTTCGTAAAATTCATTTGAGGGCACACACCTTGTTTGACAATGTTGTTTAGAAATACAAACGAAAACCTTGCTCCGAAGGCAGTCTAAGTACACTACTACATATTTCGTATTTTAAAGTATTAAAGAAATGTCAATTTTTAGGATAAACCATACTTTTACAAGAAAAAAATGTTTACTTACCATTAGTCCGTTTGACTTTTCCTTTTTTTCATTATAGTAAGTCGCAGACATATGGGGAGCTATAGTTTTCAGGTATTTCGTTTGTTTTTATTTAAGCATTTCTAATCTGATAGCTAGTATAAATTTGAAAGTAATTAGTAATTAGTGTCTTTGCCTCTGATGTTTGTTAATCAGTGTTGAAACAGTGAAACAATGCAATGCAGATTTAGTCAGTTGTGGTCGTTCTAGCCAGTTATCTCACATTAAGCACTTAATTTGCCTTTCCTTCAAGACCTCTTCATGACCCTAAAGCTACTCCTTGTCTGCGTGATGCAGGCTGCACTAATCAGCATTTTATAATACTTTTCCAATGATTAACTAAAAATAAGTATCAGCGCACATTTCATTACTGTGACATCTTAAAATTTCAAAGTAGCAATGTACAGTCATTTCAATCATATGACAGCTACACAAAACTGCAGTGCCCTATACACAATCATCAAATGCCAGCATAACAAATTATCACAAGAAGCCACTGGCACTAGCATTGGCTCTGTCATGCATATGGTAATTTACAAAAAAGAAAGTCCTTTGAATGCGATCCGGGTCGCATGATTGCTTCCGTACAACAGATTGAAGCTTGTAATTAGCTGTCTTCTAAACAAGACACTTGGAGATAAAGTGTTAAGGATTACTACATTTGTTAATGTCAATATTAAATTCATGGTGTCTTTCGATTATAAAAAAATCACTATTCAAACTTTTCACATTTGATTTTTTATGGTCAAGATAAAACATTCTTTCTCCTAAATGACGAATTTTCTTACTATACCCTTAAAATAGGGATTAAACACGTAAGTGCCAAAGAGTTTGCCTACGGCCATGACCACTTTTTGATGCCGCGGGTTGAAATTTTCTTGGGTGAGGTTGTCACAGGGATGTGACATGGAGGCTAATAGCCAGTACAGCGCGGTTGGCCGCATGAATCATAGGGATTGTTTTAGACAGTGAGAAAAGGAAGGGGAACAAGTATTTAGTTAACTGTTGCTGGCCAGCGCTTCACTTCCTTAAGAGACACGGCAAGTGGAGAGACACTGCGTGTAAGGGAGTGGAAGTTGCGTTTTCATAGAAAGGTGCGTTGTTATATATATATATTTTTTTTTAAGTATCTCTGAGTTATAGACAAGTATTAGAAATGTCTTTTGTTGTAATTTTCTATAGGCGAAGTTTCTGAGGCTGGGAGATGGGCCCTCATAAAGTCTTTGAGGCCGGGAGATGGGCCGTAAAGTCCATGAGGCCAGGTGATGAGCCATAAAGTCTACAGGGCCTGGCAGGTGCCATGGAATGTTTGAAGAGTTTTTTGTGATTGTTGTTTTGTGAGTTAGTTGAAGCTGTGTGGTTTTGTCCTGTAGTATGTGTTGGTCGCGTGTCCCCAGAGACAGCACCATTTATGTTAAACGTCTGGCCCCGACAGGCAGCGTTTGTGTTATGAGGTTTGGATCGTTCGTCCCTAGAGACAGCGCTGACCGAGTTTTGTGTTTAACGTTTGTCCCTGAGTGGAAGTGTTTATGGTTTGGTTTATTTAATAATAATAATAATAATAATATAGAAACACTTGTATAGCGCACTTCCCCGGTGGCAGCAGGCCCAATGCGCTTTGACAGCAGCAATCAGTCAGAAGTATCCATGTAGATTAGCAGACTCCAAAGCATATCACTAAAGGCAAACTAAAAATGTTGTACACAAACTAAAGGTAATGGCGTTACGCAGAGCAACATTTCTGGTCTTCCACTGTCAAGGGGAGGTGAAGAAAGATTCGTGTGAATACTTCATTGGAAGTTTTAGGGCAACAGAGTTGAGTATCCAGGCACTAAAGAAGCGAACGTGACAGCACTCTTAAAGCACACACGGCGCAGGACGACATAAAACCGCATATCATGAAGAAACACGTCCATCATCGGCAACATCGTTGAGGTGTGGATATCCAGCATATATTCTGCTAAACTTGCATCCATGAAGCATAGGCCCGCACATCACAAGAAAACCGATTGGTCCGCAGCGGCGAAACAGTTAAAAGTTTCAGTGAAGGAGGCACAAGTAAACCCGCGAAATCAAAAAGTTCCGGCAAGCTGGCAAAGCGAAAAAAAGGATACAGAGACCGTTAGTGGATGATGTCAAAGTGGGAAGATACGGCGTGGAACAGGCATTGAATAACAACAAAAAACATAGAAAAAAAAGCGTGGCAAAAGTCACAGGTCAATTGGAAACCTCAAAATACGACGTGGATTCACGGACGATACAAAAACGACAGAGATTTATTTGTGTGTGTGGAATATATATTTTTTTTAATTCCTGGATCTTTAGCCCCCAGTAACTGTTAGAGTTTAGTGTTTCCAGTGAATAATAATAATAATAATAATAATAAATGAGAATTATATAGCGCATATATATATATAAGTTAGAGTAATGTCCCTTTGCTTAACCAGCTGGAGGGGTTAAAACGGAGAAGAGACATGGATTAAATGGATAGAACACAAGTGACGGGAGTAAACAACAGAACTGACAACAAACAGGAAACAAAAATAGAAAACACAAAAAGGCATCAAGTAACAGGAACAGAGAATATAGTGATTCTGCAGACAAATAAAGGTAGAAAAGTAGCAAGAGTGGGAGGGGGAGAGTAAAAAGGACGAGCATTGTGTGGACTGTGTTAGGAGTTTTCAGTGCAGATTTGAAGAATTCAGTTGTAGGAGGGTGGTGGATATGGAAAAGGAGAAAGTTCCAATGTTTTTCTGCACATTAGCCAAAAATCCTGTGACCATATGTTGATGTTCTGGTGAGAGAAACAGTTAGGATACGGTCATCAGTCGAAGACCACAGTTGTCTGGCCGGAACGTATGGGATGAGAAGCTCAGAAAAATAGTCAGGACAGGAGCCTGTAAAGAAATTAAAACACAGCACAGACAGTTTGTACAGGATGCGAGAACGGACGGGTAGCCAGTGTAGAAAACGAAGGAGAAGAGTGGCATGGTCCGGTTTCCTTGCTCTAAGAACCAGACGCGCAGCGGAGTTCTGTACTCTCTGGATTCTCTGAATGAGGGATGAGGGGCAGCCTGCCAGCAAGGAGTTGCAGTAGTCAAGTCGAGAAAGAACAAACACACAGACAAGAGTGTTGGTAGCGCGTGTAGAGAGGAAGTGACGGATGGCACTGATCTTACGGAGCTCATAGTAGGCAGACTGACAGACAGCTGTAACATGTTTATCATAATAGGCAGACTGAGAGACAGCTGTAACATGTTTATCTTAACAGGCAGACTGACAGACAACTGTAACATGTTTATCAAGGGTCATGTCTGCAGTGACCATCAATCCCAGATTCCTAACGGATCGGCGTGAAGGTAATGCTGGCTTTGCCCACCTTGATGTGATTGGGCAGACTGGAATTAAGAACAGTTTCAAGAAAGAGCCGTACTGAGTGAATCTGTGCCGGACTTTAAACAAGTACTTTCTATTTTAATTTTAGTGGTTGAGTAATTAGTAATTTTCGGAATGGGTATTAAGAATGAGCTTTTTCTGTACCATAGAATTTTTTGAAATTTGTTTCCATAATTTGCTGATATAATTAAATGTATACACGCTTGCAAAAGAGGCAGAGTTATTTGTGAAAGAACGCGCAAATGTCCAGGCGTTAGGTGAACGCGAGTGGCTGTGACAGAGATAGTTCCAAGGCATCAGAGGGGAACAATACAAATCCACCGATATAACAGTGTCAAGGCGTTCAACAGTTCTTTAGCTTTCACAGATAATCTTTTCACAAATCAGGATGTGCGAGAGGTACAGGCCTAACGCTCGTAGTTAAGATCCACTGTCAGTATTTATATGGGATAACAGCTGATCAATATATAACTAAGAATAGCTCTTGCCCACGGAGCAAATCATCGTAGATAAGCAAGTACCTACACGAACATGTAGTAAATGTAAAGTCTGTAGCTGTCCGTCAAACAGTAGATCTTGGGACAAGAACAACGGAGTTGGAGAAAAATAGTTAAACCAGAATAATTGTCGTGTACAACAAAGTCAGTGATAATTAAGTAATTAAGTGCTCGTCAGCAAAATACTCCAATGAGAGGTTCATGTGGTTTTCGTACGTACGTAACGCTGAAGCTGAAAAGTTTGCATGATTTTTACGGCCGATCTCATCAACACATCAGAAACAATAGTTCAGTCAATGATAAACACACAGGCACAAACAGCATATCAACTGAAGTCACAACCAAGTAGAGCAAGAAACAACAGCGACGCACGACATATGTTATGCCAGTTAGGCCTCGTTCTCGTCTTGATGAGATGATTTTTAATAGATGATTTATCTAGCAAGCAGTCCGGCTACCCAAGTGCCCCGTCATGCATCTCGCTGCTCCCCACGTGAGAGGCCGTTAGCCGAGTGGTTGATAAGCAGACTTCCGAGGCCGTAGATGAGTCGGTTTGATATCAGACGGCGCAACGCACTTTAATCAGTTGACCTCTTGGTACCTGACTTCGTACAGGGATGGGAAAGGAAGTGTAATGAGAGCAACAAAAGGTTGACCGGAGAGAACTGCAATTTTTAAAACCTTTTTCTCAATAAAAAAATGAGGGTTCTACTTTCTTGAAAACAGCATCACTCTTACCTCTTTTGTTAAACCCAAACTCTCACTAAACCCCTTTACTCACAGACTTGCGTCCTAAAGATACTTTTCCGGATAGAAAATGTGCGTTAAAAAGTTGTTTTCCCGGCCATTCTCTTGATCACATACTTATTACTGTAGAGAACGCTTCGCCACATTATTTAATGCAGCAATCGACCTCACAAAGGTCTTGTCTGGTATGTTGTTATTTTAGCACCAAGATATCTCTTATTATCCCTAGTACAAACACAAAAGTCGATCTTCCTTTAACTTCATAGCCAAACACATACAATGGCGTTTAACGACTGTTCTCTATTAGGTCTCGATCTCTAACCTAAGAGAAAAAAAAACACGGTCCCTTTTATGTCCGTGACAAAAAAGTAAACCAAATCTGATTAAAATTTTACGCTGGTTTTGAGTTACTTGAGAAAACGTGCCTGTAAATATGACAGGAATAAATGGCATAGGGAGCATTAATCATTAAATAGGAGAAATCAATAGAAATTTTAAAGGAACAAGAGAAGTCCAACATTTGCTTGTTACAGACGCGACAGCTAATAATAAGCATACGATCGGCCATCAAACGTTACAGCGCGGTACGTTTATCATGTGCAGATCACAATAAAACAGTCTCATTGACAACTAAATAATTCATCATTTTATGTGCGTGACTTCTTACCCGCAATTAGTGTCAGGAGAACAGAGATGAAGTAAACGCTGATGGCCATGTACATCATGGTGCTTGCTGTTGATAATAGAAAGACGATCGTGTGTCTGACTGACAAGACACTGGACGGAGACCGCAGTGTAGCAGCGTCTTCCACGTCAACGAGGAAGTAAAAAATGGTGGACAATCTTATTCGCTAATGATCACGTGCCTAAGTTTGATTGGATGGACGTGAAGCTTCTTTGCCCTCGTGTGCCCATATTGCACGCTTTATATGCTTTGTGATGACAGCTTTTCGATGTTTTCAGTAACTCGGTCATAATCCATAGTGTTCACTCTCGCTCATAATTAGGTATATCAGATAATGTCCCTGTCTAATGTGGTGCAGTTTCATAGGTCGTACGTAAAATATGAAGAGAAGAAACATAAGAATAAAAGGTGGAGACCTTCTAATGGGGAAACCTTTGTTTTAACAGTACACCAATAAAGTCCAAATGCGAAGGTGAAAAGAATGGACAGTTAGTTGGACGCATTGATTGTGTCATTTGTGCTATAACATTTTTGATACTGCAATTACATCAGTTAAAAAAATTTAAAGCATGAATCAAACATTTAGTCAGGTCCCATGTCTTACCAGTTTGCCTGTCAGCAAGTTCTTGAATTTATTTAATATAAGCAAGTAAATAAATAACAACCTGTCCCGTTTAACACAGAATACCATTAGGCGAAGGCAAAGGCTTACTGAATAGCAGAGTATACACACCTAATAAGTTTATGATCGCTGGTTTTGTTTGTGTAAATACATCCAGTGGAATAGTAATGTTTGTAGGCGAGTATTTGAAGAATGAAGCTCACGTGTTATTTGACTTGACAAGGTAATTTCCTGCACTGAACTTCCAACAAGTCTTTAGTAGAGAAACTGCACCCCGTCCCGCTATGTTTTTTTTAATTAGAGGTTGATCTTCTAGAATTTAGAGCTTGGTGACTTTTCAGCTTGATGTGTGTATCAAGACATCGAGCTTACAGGCATGACGTCTGATAATCTCCTGCATTGTATAACTCTCTTACTGTAAATAGTATAGGCATTTTCACCTCTACAACCTATTCATCCTGTATTGAATATATTTCGTGTTGAATAACTAAAGGATGGTGTTGGATATTGACGAAAGGTGTTTTACAGTAAGTCAGAAACCCTCATCTGTCTTTTCATCGCCCCTGACGCACATAAAATGTGCCACTTTGACATTTAAAGATATATGGTAATTCAGAGACATAGTTTGTCACTTTCGTGAGCTTTGCGATTGCTATCTTATTATAAGAATATTATCATGTCAAAGATCGTCTTGTCAATACCATACGTATAGCACATTAATAAACCATCAGATATTAATGGCACCTGCACGCTTTGTTGCAACGACGGCTTTTTCCCTTAACATGGAATTTTGACGATGATGATGATGATGATGATGATGATGATGATGATGATGATGATGACAAATCAGCTTAATTAGACATCTTTTCTTATTTCTCTTAATTATCTGGGGAAGCTGCTGACTGGGTAAACTATTAACTCTCCTATTTAACACACACGACATGCATATTGTTTCCTTGTGACTGGTGCAAGACAGAGTCTGCATGTTAGCAAGTCCACAATCTGATTAACAAGTTAAAGAGTATTAGAAGCAAAGTCGTGTTAAGTATCCGTTTGATATGAGGCCTAGACCTGAATGAGGAAGCCAGGCTTTTCCCCTGAAATGCGAATTTAAGAAATAATCATCCTTCTACAAGCGCATTGGGAACAAAGATAAGCATGCGACAGTCTTATTAAGCATTCTATATAACTGTCAGCCATGATGATGGTGATGATGGATGGGTGGGTGGTGAGGATGGGTGGTGAGGACGGGTGGTGAGGATGAATGGTTTGCTGGATGGGTAAGTGGTGAGATGGATGGATGGGTGGTGGGGATGGATGGGTGGTGAGGATGGATGGGTGGATGGTGAGGGTGGATGGGTGGATGGTGAGGATGGATGGGTGGATGGTGAGGATGGATGGAAGATGTGGATGGGTGGGTGGCGAGGATGGGCGGTAGGTGAGCATAAATGGATGGATGGGATGGATGGATCATGAGGATGGGTGGATGGGTGAATGGGTGGGTGGTGAGAATGGGTGGGGGGTAAGGATGGATGGATGTATGGGTGGGTGATCAGAATGGATAGATGGATGGGTGAGTGGGTGTAGTGATGGATGATAGATGATGATGACAAATCTGCTCAATTTCACATTTTTTCTTTCTCAGGAGCCTTTTGACTGGAAAAACCATCAACCCTCATATTGATAAGTAACTTTATATACCTTAATATCCAATTTGAATCTAAAACGAACAATTTAAATGCAAATCACCCCTCAATCTACGATGATTTAGTTCTTGAAAAAAATAATGTATAAAATGGGACAACAAAAGAGTAACCAGTACAGTACACCACTAGAGACTAGTTAGGCCTCCTGGACACCCGTATCAAGAAACCACAACAGTAAAAGAAGGTATCAACAAATGTAATTAGCATTAATAGCAGTGAACAGCGCTTGCGGCCCCACTTAGCAGCGACAATTCTCCACACCTCCATTACAATCGCCCCTCTCATCTCGAACTCTTTTTCCCACATCTTCCTTCCATCACATAACGCCTTTTGTGAAACACTTTCCTTCAAAAAACCGCAACAGTGATACGCAAACAGTCCAGTCAGCAAACTCTGGATTGATTTTATGCAATGGTGGCTGGCTAACTGCATGTCAAGGGCTATCCAGCCAGAGAAAGTAGAGGCTGGGGGAAATAAGATAAAATAATCAGTGCCTAGCTCACACTAACATCGTCCGTGAACTGAAGGAGCATTTATACGGGCAGATGGACTGGATGTCTCTTGATTGAGCCGTACATTCACGCACTTACGTAAGTTATATATATATATAATCACATATCATACATATTGCAACATTCTGCTTTATTTATAAGATGTTTCATAAAACCTAGATATGCCCCCTAATGTGCCATATATTTCGTCTTCCTTTAAAAAGTTGCGTGTCAAATGCTTGGAGCGATTGTTCCTTATCTCACTCCTGAGAAGCGTGGTCTTCTTGAGGCTAACCTTAGAAAACGCAATTATTTTTGTAGATTGAGAGGCAAATATATACTTTGAAGTTGTAATGTTTTTTAAACGCGCTCACATAGTAAGCATTTGCCACATATGAAAAGAGGTGTTCTTGCCATGTAATTCTGATGTTAAGTTAACACTTGCTGAAGTCATTTCTTTGATGACTATTTGCACTTTTATGTCTGACTGGTTCCCTCTGAATGTTTTCATTGGTGACGGCAGTGCACTTGCTGCTTAATTTAAAGATGTCATTATGTAACCTCTCCATCTAAAAACGAAGAAACAAGGAAGGTGTTCTGCAACGATAATGAGTTATGTCTGACACAAGTTGCGGGCGGAAACAATTTAAGCGGATTTATTTTTCAACCGCATGATATCGCCTCATTTAGTGGCTATGCTTGTCTATACTTACTGTAGTAAGCAAACGTTATAAACAGACTTACACGCATCATTATTGATTTAATAACTTATTTTAACATGGTATTGTATATCTTTGTATGCCACCCATACACCCTCATGTTATACCTAACAGGCAAGACGTGCATTATTTCTACAAATCAACACGAGATCGTTTTAAAAACCAATCTGAATGGTTTGCAAATGTTGTAAATATCGGTAGATATTGGCGATATAAACCCAAACTGAACATTCCAGCCTCCAAAAACCAATCCGTTAATTAAGTATCCGCTAGCAAAGCACGCGGTTCACACTAGTGCACCATTCACAACATTGGCAGCCGTCAACACCAAACAGAGAGAGAGATTGAGTGATAGTTTAGATTATTCGGACGCTGAAAGTCTGCTTTTCTCGTGCTAAAGTAGCCTCTAAATAACCCGAAATGTCGCTCATTCTGTCTGTTTGGTGTTGGCGGCTGGCAATGTTGGCAAACTAACTCCATCTGAGTGTCAAAGACAACATTCCGCAAAAGCACAATGTGTCCTGGTCAGTTTTCTTTTACCGAAGTGTCACGGATTGACCCGTGCCAGGGAGGAAAGTTATCAATGGAAGTTATTTCCCTTATAGGTTTTAAGCAGCAGGGATAGTGGCCCTTTGAGGTACACGTGATTATAGTTTAGGACGCATGACGAAAAACGAAGAATGACGTCAGGTGTCGTCTGCGGGAGTTTGGGAGGAAGGTCGTCTGCATCGGCGGTACTTGTGTGTGTGTGTGTGTGTGTGTGTGTGTGTGTGTGTGTGTGTGTGTGTGTGTGTGTGTGTGTGACATGTAAAGGAGTATATCGTCGGCATCAATTTCTGGCAGCCTTTAAGGAGTATTACAGATCACCAGTTGCTGTGGTCTTTGCTGGAGTATTGGGGTTAGACCGTCTGGCGTCTAGGAGTTGGCCCCGACAGCTCGACAAACTGAATTGTGATTATTATCGGAAAGGATATTTATTAAGTGAGTGCCGAAATTTTGACAGGACTTTGATAGTGGGCGTGTTTAGGTTACTTTTGATTTAAATAAGCATATCGTCTCGGGACTTTTGCATTCCCCATTCTGAAAACCTGTTGGAGAACTGTTTGTTGTGAACATTGGAAGAGAGTTTGACTAATAGAAAGAAGAGTTGTTTAGCGACGATTGATTGGAAGGTCAAAAGATATCTACGTTACTGAAAAAATATTCCTGCTTGATTATAGTCATATATTGATTCCTGCGTAGTGTCATATATTGATAAGAGATATCTATGCTATTGAAAGGGTTTACGTAGACAGTAGTTAGTTGCCAGATATGTTGATGTAAAATTGTTTTAAATTCTTTGAGAGTGGGAAAAGTATTTGGAATTTTTGAATTGTGAGGTTAACTTTAAAAGACAAGCACGATCCCCCTCCCCCCGAAAATTATAGAAAATTAGGAAATAACGTACCGATTATTGTATTTTGTTGCCTAAAAGAGCACGCGAGAAACGCTGTGTGGTCAGTGTATGTTATATGTGACCTGTCTGCGCGTTGCCTGATCCTTGACAAGAGGATTGCATCTTTTCTCTACTACTTCAGCTACTGCAGGCGACGCTATTTTTAGAAATACTTCCATTCTGTTACTTGTGCTTAAAAGAAAAATATTAATGTAAAATCTATCATGCCTCTTTGTCATAAAATACCAGCGGAACATGTTTTTGCGATACTTAATGCTCTATTTCAAGCGATTTTTGCTGACCAATCGGGTTGGCCTTTAAAAATCTCATGCCGATGGTGTATGTTGGTGAATCAATGTACAAACACCTCTTTTTTGTAGTAGGACGATGATGATGATGATGATGATGATGATGATGATGATGATGATGATGATGATGATGATGATGATGATGATGATGATGATGATGATGATGATGATGATGATGATGATGATGAAATAGGAACTGTAGTTACATAATGATGCACACGACAGACAATTTTGCAATAGGACTTCAGGATAGTAATTCAGGGATAGTACTTAGTAAGTAAACATGCTTTCAGAGAGTGTTTGAATGTAGCCTTGGAGTCAGAGAGCGAGTTTGATGTGGAAGAGAGTTCCACTGCTTGGCAGCACAGAGGGAGAATGTCCGTTGTCCGTATGTGACTGTCTTTGTGGGAGGGAGGGAACAATGCGCGAGTCTGATGAGGAGCTAAAGTTTTGAGCAGGAGTGTGGACAGACAATATTTCAGTAAAAGGGGAGTGTCACGGACCACCCGCGGACATGCGCATATTTACCAAATGATTAACAAGCGATCATTTTGGTGTAGAGCGTCGCTTTTTAGAGACACGAGTAATTATTAAACACATTTCCCCTTATAGGGTGACAGAATAAAGAGTCTTGAATTACTAATCTCTTTTGCACTGACGATTATAGTCACTGGGCACTGAAGTTGCACTGATTCGAGAAAATATATATTTTACAAATTATGTAACAAATCACTTACGCCACCACTAGCGAACAGACGGTGTAAAGCAATTCGGCGCTGTCTCTCGGGGACGAGCTACCACAGCTTTCCTGGGCCAAGTACTCCAGAATACAAGTAACTCCAGATAACTCCAGATAACTGCGCCTAAAACAGTTACAAAAAAAAAACAAAAGTAAGACTGCCAGCATGATAGGGCTCAGAGTCAACACTCGAAAAACACAAGTCCTAAGGAACAACATGACAAACAATAACCCTATCACAATCAGCGGGAGTCCACTAGTGGACGTAAAAGAATTTGTGTACCTAGTCAGCAAGGGGACAGCAGATGGTGACTGTGAACAGGAGGTCAACACCAGGATCAGCAAAGACAACCAAGCTGTTGCAATGCTTAAGCACATCTGGAGATTCACTGGCCTCAGCAGCAATACAAAGATCAGGATCTTCAAGAGCAACGTTCTCAGTGTCCTCCTATATGGGTCAGAGTGCTGGAAGACCACAGCCTCCATCGATAAAAAACTAGAAGTGTTTCAAACCAAGTGTCTGCGGCGCATAAAAAGATCTTCTGGCCCAACACCATCTCGAATGAAGAACTGCGCGAACAGATGGGGGTGTGCACCCTGGCAGAAGCAATCCAACTGCGGCGCTGGCGATGGTTAGGTCACGTGTGCCGTATGCCTCCAGAATCAATCCCCAGGACAGCCCTGCGATGGACACCACAGGGAAAGAGGAACAGAGGGAGGCCCAAACAGACGTGGAGGCGATCCATCGAAAAGGACCTCAAGAACAGAGGTCTGTCACTCGAAACAGCCCTCAGAAAAGCAACAGACAGAACCAGATGGAGGTCCCTAGCTGTTGCCTCACGCGCCAGACGGCACAATGAGGACTGATGATGATGATCAATAAAGAGAAAAATGGAAAAATTCAATTTATACAAAAAGTCCGAGATATACAGAAACTGGTCACGTGGGTGACAGGTATGCCCTTCACGACGTTCACTTGTGCTGACGGCAACCCCCGCCTCTGTCTAGCCTTGGTTTACTCTGGCTACTAAAGGCTGTCTTTCTTAATTCCTTTCTAAATGTCTGCACTGGCTGTAGACCCGTTGACAGTTTCTAAACTTTGATTGCGGGAAAGTTCATTGTCACCACGTGACATTTTTTTATTAATGCGAGTGTTTGTCTTTTCAGGCTGCTCTAAACAAGCTCAAGCTGCTATACTTCTTTGATTGTATGCATGCTTTTCACTACTACATGCTCTAGTGATTTCGGCATATTAACAGTTAAATCAGCTCCTGTTATTGATAAACGAAATCAATGGAGCGTAAAGTACTCTCACTGAAAGGTTGAATTTGCTATTAAGGAGACAGGTATTTTAGAACAGATTCACCGGTTACTGTATGTTGAGGTGTTCTACATAAGGACGAACAAGGATAGAAAAGTAGGCATTGCATCAAACTGACGGAAAGTAATCTTACAGACTTTACATCTGGTGGCTTGTCTCAATCACGTTTCTATCCCTTGTTTGACCAAGGTCGACACTGATGGCGGTAGTTATGACCTTTAATCGTTGCCATAAGTATTCGACCTCTAGGAGTAACGGAACAAGCGACCCTTACAATGTAGCGCGTGAACGAAAGAGAGGCCCTACAAGGTACTGGAAAAAAAAGCAGAGCCATCAATCGTGACGACGAACTGTGGCTGTGATTCTTGTCGTATTTCGTATCCCTGAGCGAGCCCCGGGTTCTCGCCTTGTATCGTTAGTCAGCTGTAGCTGCAGGACGTGGTCTGGCTGACATGTGCTCTCAATTTCGCGAGGAAAAGGAAGAGAATTAAGAGCGAAGCCTGTGCAAGCAAGGAAGATGGTGTATGCATTCTTGATTTCCGTGCTGAAAAAGTAGGAAAGACGTAGTATAGACGAGAAATTGTGTGTGTGTGTGTGTGTGTGTGTGTGTGTGTGTGTGTGTGTGTGTGTGTGTGTGTGTGTGTGTGTGTGATAAGTGGTTCTATGTGTACACTTTTCTGTGGTAGCGTGCATTCGCCGAAAAGTGTTTTGAGCACATCTATAATAAATCATGTGCACGTCAGATAATGATGGTGTCGATATTTATAATGGCGGTGGATCTTGATGTTAATGATAATAATTTGTTTTGTTCTACAAGAAATTATTAAATACGGTCATATGTTTTCTCGTACAGGCAGAAAACAAGGACGTGTTCAAAGAAGCAACGAGCCAGAAGATAGATTAAACATGAGACCAATTTGTTTTTATAAATCCTGTGTACTACAAGATATGATCCTCTATTTAAACTGGTCTTTGTTTGTGAAACGTTTTCTTTTTCTGATTTATATTTTCCAAGTTACTTTTATGCCCACAGCGTTCATTTGTATAAAAAGCCTATGACGGTGTAGTTTTTGCGCTGTAGGCTGTATATCAATTTCCTAATCATCCAAAATACCTTTCTAAGAATAGCAGCCGGAACCTCTCTGGATGTCTATGTATCTGTTATTGGCTATACATATCTCTATTATTTATTATTCTCTGGCTCTCTTAGCTCATAGACGTCTATGCCAGAGTTTGTTGTTTCAAAACTGTTGTGTATAACTTTCTACTTTAATTCTGATCTTGTACACTGCGTAAGAGAGAGAAGACATTGTACCTGTGTACTTTTGTTTTAATCAGAAGAGTTGCGACTGACCTTGTGAGACCTAAGTTGAGACTACTTGAATAGGACATTAATGCAGCGTCAACAGCAAATAATAATATTAACGTTTGTACCACATCTGACTTGCCCCGGGAACCAAAGCGTGTATTCTTTAAAAATAACTGTTGTTGCAACTCGCAATGGACGGCGACGTGCAGCTAAAGCCATATAGAGCGACTGGGTATCCATTTCGCAGAGCTGAAAATTGCTGCGATTTATGTATATATCAACGCAGTCGTAATAAAACTCTACAACTTTTAGCTTTGCGGACGTAGACGAAATAGCCAGTTTACAAGGGAAGGCCCCAGTTGATGTTCTTTCTTGCCGTTTCTACCTCGTACAAATCGTCCGTCAGTTCTGAAGAGTCTCCCACATGTGGGACAGCCGTGTGAAGACGTCGGTTTGGCAGGGACGAACATTTTAGCCTCTCGTGCTGCGCGTCTCTCTTCTGCTGCCGTGACGCGTCTGGCCTCAGTTACATGGGCTCCCTGAGTGAGGGCGCTGCGCCAGGATGGACGGCCAAGGGCGAGGGCCTCCCAACTGGCAGCATTGATGCCAAGGTCTCTGAGAGTGGCTTTGAGGCTATCATTGTATCGCTTTTTGCCCTCTAGGTGTTCGCTTTCCCTGGCACAACTCTCCATAGAACAGCTGCTTTGGACGCATACGGACGACATGTCCGGCGCATCTGGCCTTTGATTTCCGCAGAAGTTTGTGGATGCTGGGAATGCAAGCCCGTCTCAGGACTTCTTTGTCAGGGATCCTGTCTTGCTATCCGATGTGTAACAGGCAGCGGAGGCAGCTTTTATGGAACTGGTGGAGTGGCTTGGCGTAGATGGTCCGGGTCTCACTGTCGTAGAGAAGTGTGTGGAGGACTCTGGCACTTGACTCTTGGCAGGTAAGCGTCGGAAAGACAGGCTGATCAGGCTGGAACATCATATCCTTTGCTGAGAGTTTGTCTTTGGAATCGTGACTAACTTCAGTGTGACTGCACCCATAAGTGTAAGAGTGGTTGCCTACTGTTTCCAACGGATTCTCGAGGCTGGTGGATAAGTGTTGGCTCCTTATTAGGCGCTGTCTGGCACTAGACAGCGGTTAGGACGTAGAGGTGAGGGCAGAAACACGTGGTGACGCGAGGGACGTGTCTCGGATCTCAGTGAGGGAGCTGCGATCGACGAGCACATCAACGGATTCTTTAATTTAAGAAACATCGCGGGACATTCTTGTATCTGTATATAAGCCTTGTGAGGGAGTGCCTAGCGGGTATAGTGTTTTGTATGTAGTTATTAAGGATAGGTAGTGACTGACGTTAATTGAATTAGAGATAAGAAATTGTAAACAGGAGCCCTCGACGACTAGTCATAGAATCTTTAATTATTGCATTATTTGTAACTTGTGTATAAACTCTCAATTTATTAATTTCTTTTTACACTAAAATGCCTCGAGTTGATTATCGGGGACGTACGATGGGGGTTTGTTGTCATATATGATTGTATTTACTAGTGATTTTGTGAAAGCTTAGTTGCGTACACACGTTTGTCGGCGCGGGTGGCTGAGAGTGTGATAAGCCCGAGGCTGTGGCTTTACTACGACACCTCTGTCTGCTTCGCATGCCTATTCCCCAATCTTCACGACATTGTGTGTGTGTGTGTGTGTGTGTGTGTGTGTGTGTGTGTGTGTGTGTGTGTGTGACGATCTAGTGACAAGCGTATTATATGATACGTGTGTTTGTGTGCCTAGCAATAGTTTTCATAAAATAGAGACATTCTTATTTTCCACTAAATATGCTAATAGATACCTTGGTCAAATGATAAAAGCAACTTCCTCAGAGGGTCAGGAAGAAAGCGTTCTGTGTTCTCGTCAAACAGAACAAAATATATCGGTGTAAAATATCAGCACGCTTAGAGTTAATCTGTCGTACTACTACAAAAATTCAATTGGTCCCGATGGTATCAATTGATAAGCATTTTTATGTTTACACTCTTTTGATAAGCTATGAGCTTTGAAGCTCACCACACACTACGCAGTTCACGACTCGACATAACTTCAGTGGCCGACATGACACAAGTGCTGGCAACCACGAGAGAATATTTATAGAAGTGAACCTTCAGTTCACGCTTAGTCATTTGCCTGTCGTTGTACAACGAAGTTTCCAACATAAACAGCCAGCCATGAGCTATTGAGCTGTTGCTTATCTGAGAAATCCTCCTGTTCCCCAAGAAAAGGCAAACTTGACCATGGGCAACCTGTTGTTGAAGGTAATATTTTGTGTGTATTTTTTGTTACACAGATCTTAATAGTTTTATATGTCCCCTTATGTGTACTTAAGTCGTTCCGTTTGTTTTTATAATTGACAGATGGCCGTGTCTTAGACTGAAAACACGTGATTCATTTATCTCTGGGAACTACAATGTCAACAAATTCTGTTTAATTTGCTATTTACAGTTTAAGGATTTTGTCGTCGGACTATCAATAGAAGTAATTTTTTAACCTTTAATGCAAACGTGTTTGTACGCGTATACACTATTTTCTAAAATCTGAAATCGCTTAAAATGTTTAATTGCATTTTAGATACGTGCTTGAATTTGTTTATCATAAATTTATACTAAATTTATACAAGAAGAATCGTATTCAAAGGATCGCTACCTGCTGATATTCTAAAAATGTGTTTCTAACTTAGAAGTATACCAAGTATCAGAAAACGTCTCGAATTATCTTTTACAAAATTCTTGGCCTGTTCTCAATCAAATAGATTTTATGATTGTAATTGTCATGTAGTTCCGGCTGTAAAAGTTCCTTTATATTTAAAGTTCAACCTGTATTAATCTCTCCAGGTTATCTTGGCCTTCTGTATATCTTTGAGGTCACACGCTTTGCCGCAAGGTGCTCAGTGGTCCTACAGTTCGCCACAAAATAAACCGAGGTTTGTTTGCTGTCGCACGCGTTGACACATCGTTTAATTTACAACTTGATGGCACAGTGAACAATGTTTTACACTCGTTGGCATAAAGTGTACAGTGTTTAAGGTAACATTTGACGGAATACAGATAAGCTAATAGTGACTCTTACATGCAGCTATGGGAGAGAACTGACAGCATTACAAACGATTCTAGGTAGCTAGGTGTATCACACAGAACTGGGTGTTAAGCTTATAGTATTATTATAATATAGTTATGTAGGTATGCTAATATGATCAAAGCTACAACAGTGTAGAACAGTCGATATTATTATTGTATCACAGTAATGACGGACTGGTAATAAAAAACCCCGCACTTTTAATGAATACAGTGCAACCAGTTTGAAGAAAAGTGTGGGTGTGTGCGGGGGATAGTGACTGAGAGAGAAATAAATGATCACTCTTGCAATAATTGTACAATTTTAGTTGTCTTAGTTTGCTCTAATGATCATACAGTTCCTCCTGTGATAATTTATAATGATCTCAGGGTATTTTTTCTTTACTTATGATAGTTTACTGAAATGATTACAAAGTAAAATTCTATCTTTGATATTGTTATTGCTGTATGTTAGTCACGTGATCAGTTGTCTGTTTTTTATCAGCTCCCCTGACGTTTTTCACAACCAGGAACTAAGTGATAAAGTGAATCATGACAGACAGCAGACACAGCTCTTCACCACAGTCGGTAAGGAATGATAATACCACGATGGGATTTAACATAATTTTAAAGCATAACAAAATTGTCTTAAAATAGAGTCCATGCATTACACATACAATATGTACTTTGCGTGATATAAATTTTACTTTAACGTGGTGATGAAAGCATGGTAAGAGGATGAATGAGAGATTAGTATACGTGAGTAAATGAAAGCTACCAAACGCATATGTAGATGGAAACAATTAGTCAAAACGTTAAACTAAAATAGTAACAGGGACAGCAGGTGTAAGGTGATGTTGCTGGGGTATTGTGAGTGCGCTATGTTGTGGTAATGTGAGCGTTGTCTGAGTGCTGCTAAATAATGTTTTTGACGGGTGATGATGCTTGTCGACCCTTGTGTGCGTTGTTAATTGTTTTACATATGGGCGTAAATTATGCATCAGAGACTTGACTGACACTCGACGTCTCAGTATCAATTTCATCATCATTGTCGGTTCTATTTCCTGCTTGATCTCTTCTTTCCATAACTGATTGTGATCGCCTCATTGTTCTTCTGTAAACTCACTTCGCCTTCCATTCCCACTCTTTCATGTCCAGACTGACAGATAGTTTTATCCAGATGACGGCGTTTATAGTAAAATCCCGTGTACATGAAATTAGATAGGCCTGACACGTACTAAAATAATTCTTACCTCTTAACTCTGTTTAAAAAAGTACGAGACATACATGTTGACAAGTTAATTCCAGAAGGTTCGTGTCATCACAAGAAGCAACGTGGCTTGTTTGCAGATTTTCTACTTTATGGCTACAACAGCTTGAAGGGATGCCCTTTGGTGTCAGGTCGTGACCCCGGATTCACCTTCCCCATCTTTTCTGCCGACTACAAGGATGGTCACGCGACCCCAGACTGTCAGTTCCTTGTGCCACGGGAGCTGGTGTTGTCACCAGATGTGTCATGTGCCACGTCTTTCACGTCCAGGACGGTGGAGACGCGGTACGACCTGTCCAAACTGCTGGCTCGCACTGCAAGTATGGGTGCTGATGGAGGCTGGGGGCCTCCCTTCTCGGCCAGCCAAGACTTTAGGCAATTCTCCGAGGACCTCAGAAAACATATCCTTGTTGTGTCTAAAACAACCTGCAGTTTGTATCACATGGCACATTATTTGCAAAAACCACTGCCTCTTCATCCGATGTTTCTGGAGTGGGTCCTGATGCTGAATAACACTGATGACGAGGACACCTACCTAGAGTTTATTCACACATACGGCACCCACTTTGTGTCACAGGCCCGCTTTGGGGCCTCCTTCACACTCGTGCACAAGATGGAAGACCACGTTTACCGGCAACAAACAGATGGTCACGTGACAACGGCTGCCAGCTACTTCTCTGCTGTGCTACATGGACAATACGAGACCCTGACAACTGAACACAAGCGAGCAGCACAAGAGTTTCAAAATCAAGTGGAGACAATCACGATCGCTGTCGGGGCTCCTCCTCCTTCTGACGGGAACAGTCCGAGGTGGCTGACAGCAGCGGAAAACCACCCAGTCATCATCAGCTATGAACTCAACTCACTGGATGTCCTCTTCTCGAAGACTTTCATGGGCGAGGGTAGTGCTTTTGAACGCTATGCCATTGATCACATCAGGATCAAGAACATCATCATCGCTACGAAAACGAAATATTGTAAGTATCTTAAGAAGAAAGAACTTGTAGGTGACTGTGAAAATCTCACACCTGGGCTGCCACTGCTTAAGACAAAGCTGATCGGTCTTTCGGAATATAGATCCGCTGCTTCTGCTGACCACTGTGTGGAGGATTGTCATCAACTTCCGGACTGCGTGGCTGTCACTGTTTGTTCTGGGTGTGACGCTAATGACATAGGACACAATGACTGTCGAATATTTAGTTTTGGCAACATCCACAGCGCAGTGACCGACCCTCAGTGGCAGACGACCATATTTATTAACAAACTAAAAACTATACTGAAGCTGCAAAACACCACAGCTGTTGTTGACCCCAGTTCAGATTCTCATATCCTTACTGCGACCTCTTCCCGCGGCTGCTTTACTTCTTGTCTACAAGATTATTCATGCATAGCCCTCACCTTGAGTGACACTTCTGGGCGTATCAGAAAGTGCAAGCACCTCATAGACTTCCCTCTGTCCCTTAAACAAGAAACAGGTGCCAGTGTGTATTTCTTTTCACAATCTTCAAGACGCTTTGTTATAGGTGGAGAGACTATTAGCCTTGTTACCTCCTCTATTCCGAATGACTGGTACAATGCATCATGTGTCATCGACGACGAATGTAAACAGGAGAATGCGATGTGTTTCATGGACAGATGCCTGTGTAGTCCAGGCTTTTACTTAACATCTGACTACATGTGCTCTGCTAGTGAGTATAAAAATATTATTCTTATAGATATAATGCGATAAACAATTTTACGAGCCCCACATCTTAATGACAAAAAAAACAACTATTTTATCGGTAAATATAGCTTACATCTCCCATTGTCTCAGCTTAATGTCTATTGCAAACCAGCTTTAAAGAAAAAATGGAAAAGGTCAAAGAATTGACTATTAGACAGAAATAAACTGAATCTGGGGATGGGGGGATTTTGGCGTTTTACGCCGGACTAGCAACTTAGATTATAGAGAGCTGAACCCAAGACAGCCAGCCTTCACTATATTGGTAACATTGTTGGTAACAATATTGGTAATATTGTTACTTGATGCCTTTTGTTTTCTGTTTTTGTCAGTACTGTCGTTTTCTTTCGTCCCCTTTGTTCTGTATCTACTAAGTCCACGTCTCTTCCCCGTTTAAGCGCTAAGAGCATGCTCTCTATGAGTGTGAATATGCGCTATACAAATCTTCACTATTATTATTATTATTATTAACAGGCGCTAACCGTTGCGCCACGGGGCCACCTAGAAATAAACTGAAACTAAAAATGTAATAATAATGTAAAATGATTTTGTTGTATTTAATATTAAGTTATTTAAATAAAAACAATGTTTTAATTGCTTACAGTGTATGTAATCACTAACCTACCACAATAATGTTTTTCAGCATGTAACCCAGACCAGCTTCAACACACCTTTATAGAATTTCCCGAAAGCTACCTACGAGGACATTGCATCGCGAAACAGGCTGAGCTGAATCTGCAAGAATGCAAGAACCTGTGCATCGATATGAGAAGTTGTCTTAGCTTTGATTTTAGTGGTTTGTATAATATAGTTTTTGACTATGCTGCTGAGAAGTTCGTTATAATGACCTGAAAATACCTGGAACCGAATATATTGAATGGGGCAAATAACAACTACTACTCTCTTCTATCAATTAGTCGTGAAACACCTCGAATGATGAAGCACGCGCACATAAACGTACTTGTACACACAAGCAGTCACACGGACGACAGGTTTATAGGAGGACTCGTAAAATTACTGACTGAGACATTTCGGTTCAGTGGTCACAGGTTTATTCTTTAAGTGTTTAAGACTTGCACATAGGTGGGTAAACATTTTGTTCTTTAAGAGTAAGTGCTCCTTAAAATGTTTACAGATATTGCGCATGACATCTCTCTCAGTCTCACTCACTCGTGTGCTACCTGAAAGGATGAGTCATTGAGGATATCTGTTAATTTTCAATAAACTTTTAATACTTCTTATTTTAAATGGTTTGTTGAGTTTCTGTTGAGATGTAAGTAGTAGTTGTTGTTTTTGTTGACTTATTTTGCTGCACGTGTCAGCCAGTGGAGGGCGCTGTCTGCTCTACGATGTGACCTCACGCGAGGCAGAGTCAGGGTGGTATCCTCACACCAGTAAAGGATGGACCCACTACCAGAGATCCTGCCTGCCGCCCTCCGCCTCATACCCTGGACCAGTGTGGTACAAGGCCCCGTGTAACAACAGCATGGAGTGTCCGGACCCATACAGCCTGTGTGTATCGGGTAGATGTGTGTGCTCCTCGGCTTCCTCTTGTCTGAAACTGATGTCTCGTGTAAAGCTGCAGGTAGGTTTGAACACACCGCTAAGTGCTTAGCTTATATTTCACTGACAACGAACATTTCTCCTAATTATGGTCACATGTTAATGGATTATTGTAATACAACATGCAGCTGGTTTACTACTGTGAGTAATCTAATGGATATAGATGGCAAGTGCACATCTTGCAATGATAGTGTTTTTGAGTATTTACTTCTGTCTTTCACTCTGTTTTCCGAAAGATATCTTTTGTCATTAGATGTTTACAAATGGCTGTTATACGGGACATAACGATTGATCATAAAATAATTATAGAAGTTAATACACATAGTCTGCCTGTTAAACCTAAAGTAAAAAAGTAACGTATGGCTAATTTAACCCTCAACTGCCATGACACAGATGTTCAAAAAATAAATAGTTCTTAGGTGTTAGCTGTAAGAAAAACGATAAATTGTCATTCTTTAAAAAGCTGGTTTTCATTGTACAGAAAAGGTAGAGTAAAAAATATATCTTCCAGAAGCTTGCAATTGTAATGCCAAAATAGGTATTGGATTCACACCTGTTGCACATCTCAGTCTGCAGATCCATAAGATTATTTATGGGCTTTAAAAAGTGTTTAATTAAGAAAGTGGTAAATCAATGACAGCAAGGGAGAAATTACAATACTAAAAATACTAAGAAGGAATATGGAAAATATTTTAATGAAGCTGCTGAAAAACACAGGAAACCAAGAGGGTGCATCAAAGGTATTGGGTACTGGCATTTGACGAAAAGATTTGGTTTATAGGTCAGTAAGTTTGCTATTGTATACATTAAGAGTCTGTATTTAATATTTGTTAATCTGTAGTTACTAACTCCATCTCTCTGCTTATTTTTCTACAAAATCTCTTCTTCTCTTTATAGAGATATTGCGTATAATACATGTGTTGAAAATACTCCCTAAAGTAATAAATATTTTTAGAATGTTCTGTTTTGGTAAAACTTGCTGACTTGCTGAATGTTCGACTTATAATGAAATAATTTACCTAGAAAAGCTTCACATGTTTAAATTTATAGAAGTGTGCCATAAACCCTGGTTCGAGATAAAAAAAGACAAAATCCTATAAATTATTTGCCTTCTAACGTGCTTTGTTTTAATGGAAACAGAGTCTTGCAGTGATTGGCAAGAAACAGGGGCCAGATCAGGCGTGTTCTTCATACGACTGATAGACAGCAACGAGGCCCAAAAAGTCTGGTGTGACATGGACTCCGCTGGCGGAGGCTGGTTGGTAAGTGTTTCTAATTTGTTATAAATATCTGCACTGAAAACGCACCTCTTCCTTGAGCATTACTCCTAACACAGTCCACACAATGCTCGTCCTTCTTACCCTCCTCCCTTCCGCTCTGGCGACTTTTCTACCCATCTTTCTCTGCAGAATCACTACTTTCTTCGCTCCTGTTACTTGATGCCTTTTTGTATTTTCGATCTATGTTTTCTGTTTGTCGTCAGTACTGTTGCTTATTCTTTCGTCATCCATGTCCTGTCCATTTAGTCCATGTCTCTTCCTTGTTTTAAGCGCTAAGAGCATGCTGCTTTCTATAAGTGTGAATATGCGCTTTAAAAATCTTTATTATTATTATTATTGTTGTTGTTGTTGTTGTTGTGATGTGTATAAAATCTCGTACTAGATCACTCTCGATCTTGTAGAATCATAAAGTTATGAAGGTTCTCTTCCTTCAAAATTAAAAAAAAATGCTATAAAGGCCTTTGTCTTGTCAAATGTACTGCACGCTGAGTGTAACGGATGCTCTTTACAAAGGCTTATAATTTACACTTATTAAGGGGTCGCCTTCTTCATTGTCTAGTAATGACCTTTGACCTTCTTTGTCATCAGGTTTTCCAGAGACGTTGTGACGGTTCAGTTGATTTCTTTAAGAAGTGGACTGAGTATGAGAGCGGTTTTGGTGATGTAACTGGCGAGTTTTGGCTAGGCAAGTCTTACTTACTCTGAACTCCTTTTCCTTATCAGAACGAGGCTCTCGCCACTACTGTCTCCTAAGTGCTAGTCAACAATGCGTTATTCACGATAACACCTATTTAGTGTATTCCCATTAGCAAGTCGAGCAATGTCGTAAAAAAATTTAAGTTTTGATAACTTTTGCATGACAAATGGCATCGCTTAAAAAGTGACAGGCACAACATATGTCGCTGTATATGAGACGAACTTTATAAAGTCTAAGCATTATACCAAATAATGATCTGTGCAAAGGAAAAGATCGGTAATTATCTGTTATTAACTAAATACCATCTTAGTGCTACTGTATTATACAAGTTAAATTTGTATATATTGCAGTATATTATAAGGAAAAGTTTTATTATTTTCAAGTTTATTGTGTATTTCTAGATGGCGTAGTGTGTGTGTATGTGCGCGCGTACAAGAGAAAGAGAGTGTAATTTATGTGTGTGCGTGTGTTTTTGTGTATGTGTGTGTGTGTGCGTGTTTGCGCGCGCGAATCATCGTAACTTTCTTTGATATATAACTATGCAGAAATAATAGTTAAACCTTGTTTTTTGCCCCTAGTATCACTGTATTACAGATATCAGTTATGTTGAATGTTGGCGAGTACCGGTAATCTTCGCAACATGGAAGCAGCATCATGAAAAAAGTAGAAAACAAAAGCTTAAAGGCCTTATCTTGTTACATAAACTGTTTATTTGTGAAACACTAGACCCCACTGTCTATTTAGATCGAACTGAATATTGCTTTAAAATCTTCAAGCAGATACGTAAATTTTGGGTGCTTTTAGTTCACATAAACATGTTTTACATATATATATATATATATGGGGCTTGCTATTGGAATCGCGCGAAAAATATTTCTTTGCAAATGTTTGTATCTCCATGTAATGTCCTCCCTCAGGATTATTCAAGCTTCACAAACTGACAAAACAAAAACGGTATAAACTGCGTGTTGAGCTTGGCGAGGTGAATGGAGAACATCACTATGCTGAGTACTTGTCATTCATGTTGGATGGTCCTGACAAAAAGTACAGATTTCACGTCTCAAACTACTCGGGTAACGCAGGTACGTGTGTCCAGCAAACCAATTTTAAAATGTCGCAACTAACGCTGTGAGTACACAGTAAACACTTATACATAAGTCTAGTGTGTGTTCAATAAACAAATATTGAAAGAGTGAAGTCTTTTTGCCTAACAATTCGTCTTATTTGCGTAAGGTTTTGTGTCTACAGTTTTCCGTTAATGTATGATATCATAATCTATATTTCTTGATTGGTTTCTGTGTCTCATTTTCTGAAGAGCATTGTTTTCACATGCAACGTCTGCGCCATCTTGCCATCTTTTAGATGTGAATTGTGTCGATTCGTATTCTTTTGCTATAATCATTCCAAAAAGATTTGATATTGTCCTGTCGCAGCAGGATTCATTCGCATTCTCTTGACGAATGTAGAAGTAAGCGTCGATGATGTGGAATGCTATCCTCTTTCCTTTCGGGGGGGATTGGTATTAAACGCCGAGCAAGCAGCTAAGGCAGTCAGCCCTGTAAACAGATGGCACATACAGAGAAAGAACATCGTGCCCGAGACGAGAGGTGAACCCGGGGGCAGCCAACCTTCGCTGTAGTGGTGACAGTCGCTAACCGTTGCGCCATTGGGCCGCCAGAATCAACCCTTTGACAACAGGAAAGCACCTCTTCCAGTCCATCGCTAGCTGGTCGCAAAGTTAAAATACAGCACATGAAATGAATAATTGTTTCTAGCTCTTTGGTGAAGCGTAAGTGTTATTATGCAATAATTTTTATTACTGTTTGAAATGTGCAAATAATGTGGAAACCGCTTGTTAGGAACAACATATCACCCGTAAGAGGAGCGTGCAAGCAAGGCTGTACAGCTGGATATTGTTTTTCATACTGCATTAAGACTGCAAAAGTAGCTGGGAAAATTATTCAGAGGGAACAGCGTGTGAACCATAACATGGGGTTTGTTCAACTGGTTCTGAACCGGGATATTAGTCGTTGTATTGAGACATGCAAGAAATGTTCTTTTGGTAAAGACTGAATAACGGTTGTATCGTATTATTTATCCACTGCAATCTTCTCCCCCCATCCCCACCTCCTTTCCATCGCATGGCCCTTACCTTTATTCATTTTCATGTAACAATTGGACATGGCAAATGTATATCGGAAAAAGAGAACAGCCGTTTCTAAGTAGTAGCAAAGTACCGAGACACACTCTTTACTTGTCCTCAGTTTCTTTCCTTTTTCTGTACTGGAGGCGTGTATCCCGGTACGACAGTGCGAACAGTATCTAGATATTCTGTGTGGTGAATAGCTGGAAAATCCAATCCTGCAGCCGTTCATTTTCATTATTACACACTTTTGTGTTACTTATTCTGTGTATGCCTGTCTGGTTGAAGTTTTGTCATCAAGTTTTACATTTTTCACCAACTGTTCACCGTCCTAGAGGTATGAATTGTTGACCAACTACTTATTTCAGTTGACAATGCAATACTAAATAATTTCCAGCAGACTACATGCAGTATTTTTTAATTTGTATGAAAACTAGTAGATTGCTGACAAGCGGCGCAAAAAATCTAGAAGGGAAAAATGACTTGAAGACGGTTGCATGCTCTTTTGCAGCTTATGTGTTTCATATTGTGGAAGTGGGTGTGCATAGGACACGTGATCCGTTTGATTGTTTTCAAGGCTTTTCCGTTGCTTATGGACAATAATTTGTAGTCATTTCAACGTTTTAATTAACGTATATTCAATATGGCTGAAAGTGATTTTATTCAACAAATACAGTTGATTCCGGTTAATCGAACCACACATCGGGACGAGATCATTTTAGTCCTAATCACCGGGTGGTCCAATTACACGAACATGCCCTAGGTAAGAATTCCTCTCATTCTCGCTCTCTTTCCCACAAAACATCTTTCCAACGTCTTTGTAGCACGACGGGTTATTCGGGAATGAAGAATCGAGTTCAGAAAAACAAGGGCTCCTATGAACTCTTTGTTTACTAACACTTTATTCCATGACTGATACTCCCACGCATTCATACCAATAAACAGTCAAGGGTGACACGATGTACCTTGTGCTGACTAACACAGTCAGGGCTGATAACTCTCGTTCCTGACAAATCTTTAGCTCTTTAAAATGGTGTGTCACAGATAGTTATCTTAATTGTAAGAAGAGAATTCAATAAAATTTTCAAAATACCGGTCAAAATTACAATCGTGGGCATTCGCGGCAACGTAGCCTAAGATTTAATGATATTTTGTTTCACGTACCAGTTTAAATATATGTCAAAGTTTACAATTGATCATACAGTTTTCTTGATCATATCAAATCTTTCTTTTATTTTGTCTTTCGATACTTTAGTTTCCCGTTTCTACTTTTTTTCTTTAAACACTGTAAAAAATACCATTAAAATCCGTAAAATAAAGATTTCGATTTATATTGTTGTTGGAATCGTTCCCGTTTATACTCACTTTCAATGTATCAGTTCTTGAAGAGTTGTCGGCTGTTCTTAAGTAAACTACTGCGAACAGTTATTCTCGCTCTTCGGCCATCTTTTCCTACACACATAATAGTTTACTTCCTTAAATTAGTGTCCTTAGATTTTTTTAATATAGGCAAGTATTTTTTTTTAGTTTTTTCGTTCTAAAGCCCATACTGATGTATTTGAACAGTAGAGAAAAAAAAAACGGTGTAAAAAAAGCATTAAGTATAAAAGTTTTGTGATTGTACCAAAATTGATATAAGCAGTCACCATTAAGACTACTGTAGTAAAAACCAACATTAATGTTTCTTATGACTCTTATATGGTCCCTATGGACAATTTTCACTACAGTTATAAAGTCCTTTAGCACGACTGTATTATCAACACGATGTTTCTATCCTTGCTGGTTTGAATTCCTATTTACTGGCGTCATAGTCTGTCGAAAAGTAACCGTACAGGACATACATCAGCTGATAGAATGAAGAGCATTTGATCAGCGATATCAACAAATCAGCTGATAGATAAACGACATAACCAGGCGCAAAAGCAGTTGCTAGATTTACCCTAACTGTTTCTTTGTTGTTGTTTTTTTTCTTGTTTGTAATCTTTTCCTCCTTTGGATTTCTACTAAATTAAACCAAGAGTACAAAGGACTAATTTCTTACAGTAATCAGGCGCGCGTGCGTGTGTGTGTTTACAGGGGACAGCATGAAGTATCACGACAGCCAGAGGTTTTCAACCTATGACCAAAACAACGACATGGACAGATATAGAAACTGTTCCACTGAGTATCACGGCGCCTGGTGGTACAAATCGTGTCACCAATCTAACCTCAACGGCCAATACAGGGCGGACGGGGTCGCGGGATATGACGGCATCAACTGGTCTACCGTCAGTAGTGTCAGAAAAAGCTTCACCTTCAGCGAGATGAAACTCAAACCAGTCTAGCATCACCTTGTGTCCACTCAAATCAGCGCATCTCTGTGGACTGGATTACTTAATGTAGAACAATTACACTGAAGATAATTGTTCACTACTGTACTGTAGAGTGAGGGATTTGATTTTCATTTCACGTATGGTATTTTTACACAGTCCTGAAATGTATCTAGCAATGAATATAAAAGTTTTATATGCATAGTCGTTAGATTCATCCTTACATTCGCTCAGAATCACTATACGTCAGGCCTTCACAGAATGTTTGTACGTCTAAACCAAACGGCCGTAGCCATGGGAAGCTGATCACATGACCCCGTTCACTGTTTGGACTGATCAGTTTGCGGAATGGGAAATGACGGGTGCACATGCAATCATCGACATCTGGAACGCATTAAAAATGCAGGAGAAGCACGTGGGTTCCTTTATTTTTACCTTTTCCTTTAGGGAAAAAAAAACTAGAAATGTAGCGATAACATTCACACGCGTAGAGAGAGGAGGGCCGAGAGGTGAGCTAGAGCGAGGATGTTAGCTTCTAAAAGTAAGATAATTATATAAATTAAGATGTCGGTATTTAGGCTAAGGTCAGATAGCGGAACGTTTGTGTTCAACTGCTTGTAATACAAGTAATACATTATTGTTGTAGATAAAACAGTTTTTGTTTAGCGTTTTTTTATCCACTGTAGTCTTATCTCCCTTTCTTTCCACATTGTCGACATTGTCTATATGCTCTTTGTCTTATGTAATAAGGTGGCGTGGATCCCACATATCGGTAAAGGGGAAGGGGGATATGACAGCCGCTTATTTCTGGTAGTCAAGTATGCAACTACTCTCTTTTCTTTTTCTATAATGGAGGTACGTCTCCCAGAATGACTGATCGACCGGTCTACAGATATTGTGAATGTTGGATATCGGCGGAAACCAATCATGGTGCTAGCTTGCCTTCCCTTTATTATATTTATCAAAATATACCTATTTAGTAATGCATATGCGGAAGAATTTGGCATTTGAAGTCAACATAATTATACATACTCACACAGGTAAAAGGCTTTCAGACCTACCTACCTACCTACCTACCTACCTACCTACCTACCTACCTACCTACCTACCTACCTACCTACTTTCAGACCTACCTTCTTTTCAGGTACGTAAACTAAGCTTTTAACGATTTTATACAGTACTGGACAATCTAATATACCTTGAAATAACAAGGACTCACAGCCGTTCAACATAAATTAACACGTGTGCAAGGTTGTACAACCTATATAGCATGGTGTGTATGATGTCCAGCTTTAAAACAAGTACTTTGTGTTCTTAAGTTGCAAATAGCCAACAGTCCTGACTGAACAACAGAATTACTCTACGCTGCAGAACTTTGAATAGCAAGTACTACAGGTTTTACAACACAAAATAACAACTATTTTAAGCTGAACAACATTAACAACAAATATTAGAATTCAAGTTCATCCTACTGCACCTCCCCTATTTTTTCTATATAATGGGGCAAAGTTTAAAATGTTAGTAAATGTGTAACATCACACGCTGGTCTTTCTCGTAGTGTAAAGTGATGATAAAAGTAACTGACATTTAACATATGAATTAAGATCACATACAAACATATATATATATATATATGTGTCACCTAGTGACTTTATGACAGCGACAACAAATAGCTGTAACATTAATCGCAGACACCGTTGCTTGCACTGCAACACACACTCACACCAATGGCAGCGGTTAAGTACCTACTTATGCAGGAATAAGGTACGTCTCCAGCACTTACTTGCTCGCCGATGTGGAATGAAGATGCTTTTGTCTTCCTAATCTTCCTGACTCTGTCCGCTCATATCAATGACCCCTGACGGTTCCTTCCGCTGTAAGTTACAGCAGCTGTAGGTAGGACGACTGCGCAAAACTCGCAATGCAGGCACAAAATCCACAACTAAGATTGTAGAAGTCTCATGAGATTGCGACTTGCTTTGGATGTGATTTGCACCGCGGTCGCTAAAGAAAAGAACTGGCTTACAAACGTCAAAGACTGGACTGGGCTTCCTGTTCAGAATGTTCTCACTATCCCACAAAACTGTCAGCTTCCGGGTCTATCCAAGTGCTCCCTAAACTGGAGGTAGCAGTCAAAGAATGAATGATAATTTCCTTAACAATTCATTTCGGCATACAGGACGTGTGTGTTTCTCTCTCTCTCTCTCTGCGTGTGTGTGTGTGTGTGTGTGTGTGTGAGAGAGAGAGAGAGAGAGAGTAATAATCGTTGTGAATAACAAAGAAGAGAACGTACTAACAATCGTCTGCAAACTGTTCAGAGTTGAGACACCAGGGGTCAGGCTTACTTGCTGCGCCATTTCCATAGTGAACAAGAATCATAGTGAAAAGTGTGGTGATTGAAAATATAGATCAAATGACTTGGATAAATGCATGTGGCTTCAGGTTTCTCACCAACCTTTGCCCGTTAATAATAAAATACATATCACTAAGTTCTGTGACGTGCACTTCGGTATTTGTACTTGTTTGTAAATTATTGTATGAGATATGAAAGATATACCAAGTTTGATCTTATAAACTGATAAGTCAAAAAATTCAGAAGTACATCTTACTAGTTGTCACAAACCTGCTGTTTTAAAATATTTTTTTATTTTTATCCCGAAAGGGGACAGGTAACGGGGCTGGAAGGAGGGAGGTGTGAGCGGAAGAGTTAATGTGTTTATCGGTGTGAGGTCTGAGCGGGTGAGTCAGTGCCGTGATGGCCGGCCGGCCGCTTAATTAAGTTGTTTTGAAAAAAATAGTGACGAAAGGAGAGAGTGTTGGGGTTTCTTTGTTTCTATTGTTTTCATTGATTTATGGTGATAAAGTCTGTTGTTGAGAGGATGGGATAAAAAGAATGAGAAGAGTGTTTTGGTGTACTTTGATTTTATTCGTATGCTGGTTCTCCTTGACGGGAGCGGGGAAACTTGACGGTCTCCTCGGGTGTTGGGAAAGTCTTGACCAGACTTCATGTACCAAGTCCTGACCAGACTTGTGTTTATTTAGCAAGTCTTGACCAGACTTGAGTAAAATTTGACATTTAAACCTGTTGAGGTGAGTGTATGTCTATGTTACTTACTGTTTTTAAATGGTGGAGTTGGAGAGAGTGATTAATATAATTTTTGTATGAGATAAATAGATGAATGTATGTTATTGTTGTGGGGGAGGGAAATATTTAGATATTGATATATTGTGGGTTAAATATGGTTATTTTCTGTCTAGGTTTATTATATTTTTATTTCATTTTTTTATTCGTTCATCTGGACAATCAACTGTGCATTCGTTGGCGGTCGGGACTGGGAGGTGCCTGATTCGAAAGAGACAGCACCAGGACCGGAGACTGTGATGTGTGATTTGTGTTGGGTTTTTCTTTTCTTTTCTGAAGACTGTGTTTGGGAGGACAGCGCCTTCAGGAGTGGAGGTCTGCGCCTTCATGAGTGAAGGGAATATTGAGTTTGAAGGAACTAAGGGTGAACATTGAATTCTTGACTGTGTTTAGGTGTTATTTTGAATTTAGATGTGTTTGTTTTAGTTAATTATTAATTCTTCTTTTCAATTGTATTTGTCTTTAAATCCAAATTGTGGTTGTTGTTTTAATAGTTACTGACTCGTCTGAAAGGCACTGTAGAGTGCAGGTGACACTAGTGAACACGTGTACTAAAGTTTGAGATCTCTACAACTCTCTTAAACTGTAATTAGATCTGACTGTTAATTAACATCTGATCCACTCCCTCAAAACGTCTGTCTGTCTGTCTCTATACACCACTCCCTAAATGTGTCTTTGAACATGCAAATATATTTTTGTCAACATTTTCAGAATTATGCATGTTGCAAACATGCTGAACTTGGGTGTAACGAGCCAATTAAACAAGTGGTGTTACTTGTTTGTAATTCATTTTTGGTCACAGAGCTTCTCGAAATTTTCAACGAGAAAAATATTTCTCATTAGAACTTAAGACATAATTTAAGTATTTTATCTCTCACTTTGTAATTCAATAATACCATTACAACAACCAAGTGGTATTTCATATCTTTGTTATATGATTTTAATTGTAAACATCAGGGAAAGCATCAAACAACAAATGCGTTTCTAGATTAAAAGAATGTCGCATGTATGAAAATAAACTCGTAAGCCAACTTTCAGTTAGAAATACATCTTGTGCAAAAAATATATATAAATTTATTTTTCATATCGCAGTTCCACAGTCAGATTCAGTGGGACATTATGTTGAACTATTCATTTGTAAGAGTGAGTAGGTACATGTAAAAAGGTTAAAGAGAAGGATATCTTAAAGATGAATCAGTCATTTTAATATTTATTAATTAGACCATTATGTTTCATGCAGTAATTCAAACATATAAACTAGAGGAAATGAGAAACAAAAAGCTATGCTAAGACTTGCTCTCAGCCTTGATAGATTCTACCGAAAAAATGCTCGGACAACAACAAGGAGAACGGAGTACACTCACCCCTGAACTAGCTATACTAAAGGACATAACGCTAAATCACTTTGCCGGTATCTTTCTGTTCACAATGTTTAGATATTCATTTATTAACTAGATATAGAAATGATTGTGTATGACTTTAGGGAGATAAGGTACGTCGACATAGTAACATAAACAAGAGAGAAACTGTAACAAGGACTACTTGCTTGCGATAAAAAAGGTTGTACAAATATAATATTTTACACAATTATAACAATTGCAGAAATTGTAGACTTTACAAATTGAAAAATTAAATAAAATACAATTTGCACTAAAGTGATACAGCTTTAAATCGTGCCAATTTGAGTATTTCACAAATCAGTTTTCTTCAAAGAAATGTCAAAGAACAAGCTGATATAATAGTAAGCGATAATTAAAAAGTTATTTGAATTGTTGATTGTAGTCTTTCAAGTCGGGAAGTCTAGGTTTCTGTGATGACTGAAGAATAAAAAGAGTTATATTGTCATATATTTCTACAAAACATTTCCGTGAAATGTAAATAGGTTTTTAGATATTAGTAAGACTCTAGGGATAGATTTATCATAACATTTTAGTACCCATAAACACTTTGTAAAATATTGATTTATTAAAAGCTTCTTTTTTCCAAAAAGGTGTTTTTACTTAATAGCTATATACGAATAAATGTTTTATCTGGGCTTAATTGCTGTATTTAATGTTGGAAACTTTTAAAAAGTAAGGATTAACAAGGTTTATAAAGGATTAATGACGGATTTTTAAATAATTTTGTTAACGATTGCTTAATCAGGAGAATACGCTTTTCCTATATTTATTGTGTCTAAAAACCTGTTTAGAAGTATTAGTCATAAAAATGCAATTGCAGCTGCCACTTTAAAATATACAACGTAATACAAGGATCTATAATGAGCGGAAGAAGGTTTACCAGTGGTGGTAGTAGACGTTGTTGTCGTTGACGTTGTTACTGTTGTTGTTGCTGTTAAAAATTAACATAATAAAATGACTTTTAAGTCTTTTGATCTCTAAAACAATGCCTTCTACATAAAACGTTAGATAATACTTCTTTTTATAAATATAAATGAAATATTTTACGAATACTGTTAAGCAGAAATATGACGATACCGTTTGCGGTTCTAGATGTGGTGGTTGTAGTCACTGTTGTAACTGAAAAATATGTAATTTGTTAGCCGTTAAGTCATTACTATGTAATCTTATATTAACAAATCTATTATATCTATGCACATTATGGGTATCGTAGCTTGACATTAGTTTTAATCACTTTTTAATAATGCTGTGCCTCTCAATAGTTTTTTATGATTAGGATTGCTTTATTTCATCAGTTATTTCATTATAACACTCACTCAGTCCCTTTCTAACTCTGTTATTTTATTACAATGCATTTTAAGCAGCACAGTGTCTTGAAACAAAGTCATATATCATCTACAAGTACTAGTCAGTTTCCCATACAAATATTAAACTTTCTGGCTTGAGAAAAAAAAGGTGGTGTATACCCTTTTCCGTTGTAGTTGTCGTCGTTGTTAATGCTGGTGTTGATGAATCTGAAAGTATGTGCCAACATTTTTGGTATATTTAAAAAAAAATAACGTACTTTAGCGAGAAATATTTTGTATTCTGTTTTAGTTTTAGACACTTGAAATATGTCTTAAGTTTTGATTTCTTACTATTTTTATAGATAATAAATTTAAAAATGCATACAAAGTTAAAAATACACATATTACATGTTTACTGTATCCGCCTGTTCGTCCGTGAACCTATCTATCGAAATTTATGACATTTATCGAAAAAACATTTGGAACCTTCTAGTCAGAGACACAAAAGAAAAGATGGGTGTATACCCTTTCTAGGCCCGGCTGTTGTTTTCGGCGATGATAAGACTGAAAGTATATAAGTTTTAAGGATGTTATAAATTTGCTACATTATCTTCTTACATTTCTTACATTATCTTAATATAAAAAAATGGAAATAGCTGTTATAAGGCTTATAACCAAAACGTCTGAAACGTATCACTTTATCTACCACTATAAATAATGCTATTAAACATTTGACCTACAGAAAAAAAAGTTTGATATGAAAGTTATTGTACAACTCAAAAAATGACTTTAGTTCTTTCTATAGGTCAGGAGATATGTTGACTGAGTGTCTTCTGCTACTGTAAAGGGACACAAAAACAAAATATTGTTTTCATTGCTGTCTACATCATTAACATGCTTCGTCCGTGTAAGAGCAAATAGTGAAGTTCTCATTTCATCATAATCTTAATTACACTGTGTTCTCTAATTTATGATAGATATCCCAATATCTTTTTTAACATCTTTTTTTTTAGAAAAGTGTAAAAATAATTTATTGAAAAATACTTTAAGTTCACCTAAAAATATATACATACCCCGAGTAGTGGCAGTAGTGGTAGTAGGTTTTGGAACTGCAGGAAATTCTGTAAGTAAAAGACGATAACACCTTGTAGTAAACTATTTAAAAAAACGAAATTTTTAACCTTAGGGAACATTGTAAACTCAGCTACAGAAAGCTATCCCGGTTAAGCCGGCTAGGTGTCAATATACCACTCTGTCTACTCCCTTACCTAACTATTTTACTTATTGCAATTTTGTTTTAAGAAACCTTATATTGCTCCGCTGCCTAATTATGTAAGAGGTTGTTATATCTTTTAGGGTTATCATCATATATGAACAGATGGAAAGTTACACCAAAAGTTATAAAAGTGTTTTAGTTTGACACATAAACTTGTACATACCCCAGTTTGATTTAACAGTGGTAGCACCAGTTGGTTTTGTCACTTCAGAAGTTTCTGAAAGGAGATGATTACATATTGTTGCTGTGAACTATACCTTTAAAAAGCAGTATTAATCCTATAAGACATTCTCAGCAAACACGACCTTGTAGTAAGTTATTACCATCAAGCCGGTTTAGAGAACAAAATATCACAAATGATAATTCAAAAACAGAATCGCTTGCTAGATTACTGGTAATGTATTTTTACTTTATTCATACTAGTTAATCTATTTCCATCTGCATTCTTTTAAAAGTTCAAGACCGCTTTTAAAGCCCTTATTTAAAAAAAACACGTTTCCCACCCGTAAATTAGGGTTAAAACAGAAAAGGGAAGACAAGGCTTAAACATTTAAGCATTAAAAATAAATGAAAACAGATTTAAAAGAACGTTGATCTTACTACCACAGAAGACATGGGAAAACAAATGCTATTATAGAAATAAATCTTTTTTACCATTCTTGCAGATGACTCCGACGTCTTCAGAGTGTCCGCAGTTGTGGGAGTAGAGCGGCCTGTGGGTGCACTCCGCAAGACTGATTTCTGTTCCAGTACACTTCACATCATCGAGAAGAATTCTTCCTGATCCTAGTCCGTATATTCTTGATGCAACAGCTTTTGCTCCAGAGCTTTTACAGATACATCGATAGTAAACATAAGTAACACAGACGTAATAAGACAACTTTAAGTTAATTGTTATAAAATCTATAGTGTAAAGCACGCACAATAAATGAAGCGAAGTCTAGCATTCTTGGAAAGTGTTGTACGTTAAATAACTAATAGATTTATTAGACTCAAAACTATGTGATATATATATATATATATAAATGCATTTTTGTACATAAATATTGCCAATATTTTATTGTCTTTGTTACAAAACATATTAGCGCATAAGCTCTCATTTTCAAAACAAAACAATTTTACAATTTTCACACGCTGACAAACCTGTCAAAACCCAGCATCCTGCAGGCCACCCCGGCCTCTTCGTTTCCAAACCCATCGTTGCAGACTGTACTCCATTGTCCGTTGTGGAATATTTCTAGACGTCCCGCATTTTCGTTCCCGTTAGCTAGACGGGCTATTAATTGTCTAACTGTCAGTTTTGAATAAGAACACATTACTTCTTTCAGAACGGTTTCCATAAATGCATGTAAATAAATTGCTCGAAATACAGGACAATGATTTCAGTGTATATACACCTGGTAATCAAAAATATCTTTAAAGTACGCTATGTTTTGTCAGGAGAAGATGACACTAGACTGGTTACAGGGAGAAAGCATGGTTGGGAGTACAGGTTAAAGAAGTGTCTGCCCTACTCATGCTCTCTTTTCCTAGCAAAAAAAACACCAAAACTTTCTGAGGATGCTTTGTATAGTTTTCTAAGTATTTACTATAGATTTTATTATATTGTATTATATAGATATATATACTAAGAATAAATTAGAGACAAAAAATTATGAATGTATTAATAAAGAAGCCAGTATGACAGCAAAATGACTGAGATTGATCAAACAACATTTTTTTTAATTGAGATAATTTTTGTTGTTTATGTTAACATATCTGCCAACTGTTTGTCTACACCTTTACCAGCAAAGGGGAACAATAAAATAAGCGTTTCAACTCGACTGCTGAGCAATAATCGCCGGAAACAGTATCTTAAAAACATATTCCGGTAGTATTTTATGACAAAGAGGCACAGGATATTTTATGTTACTAATTTTCTCTTAATCACACCTGTATTTGTCGAGAAAACAGGAAGTGACGAAAGGGAAGTATTTCTAAAAATAGCGCCGTCTGAATTTGAAGAGAAAATATGCAACCCTCGGTAAAAGAAAAATGACCAGGACACATTGTGCTGTTGCTGAATGTTCTCTTCGACACTCAGATGGAGTTAGTGTGTACCCACTAGGGAAATCCTAAAGATAATGGCAGCAAACGAAAATGAATTAACTTTGTTCAGAGATGTGTATATACAGGTCTCTGATTTGTTCAAACGTGCCGTGCGAACTTCGTCCACACACCGCACTAAAGAATTTAATTATTTCAGATTTAATTATTATCCATTTCAGAATGGATTGTTATCCAGTCACTTATACAGTACAAGGAAGTTTTGCACTTTCAGTAAAACAAAGAATGTTATTCCTACAGCAGTGCTTACTATACAACAGCACGAGATGTAGAAACCAACTACGACTGCTGGTAGATCTGCAACATCGACAGTTTCTACGCTGTGTGGTCTACTAGTAACATCGTGTGACAGTCACAAACACATCATCACCAGTCGTATCTTTATCCAGCATTATGCTAAAAACAACTGATAGTGTGAGGGCACCATTGATGTGCGTGATGGAAACAGCTACAAAAGAATAGAAAAATTGAAAGGGATAAACTTATAAGGAAAGAGCTTAAACGGGAACGCGTGCGAGCATCAGTAAGTAGAAAATTTTCCATGCAGGTAAATGAGGAAGAAATAAAAAAAAGTTTTTACATCCATAAACATGTTTAAAACTATCATTATATATTTAATTGTAAAACAATCCTTATCAGGAGTCAGTTGTAACTATAAAATAAAAATGCAATGCTTTAAACCATCAAATAAAAATACAATTCCATGAGTTTATCTTAGATAAACACTTTTGAAATGTGTTTATATTTTATTAACAATAATACACATGGGTAAATTAACTCAAATGCCCCCACTTTGTAACAGACAATCAGTTATAATACAACATAGACTGCAATGACTGTGATTGCTGCCCATTAAATTTTGATCCGGAAAAGGTTGATTTACCAGTCTGTTGAATGATTTTAGTTTGGATCGTTTAATTATTTTTTAACTTAATACGAAGCTTCTAAATAAAGTTCCAAGCTGTAGGGCTGTTTTCCAAAGTCAAAAACAAGAACATAAGAAAACAGTACGTTAGTTCAAAGTATCTAAAGAGAGCTTCACGTTGACTTTAGAGAGGGGATTGTAACTTGAACTAACTATATCACTAAAAAGAAACTCTCTTGCCATCGTTGCAGATGACGCCAACATCCTCGGAGTGTTTGCAGTCGTGGGAGTAGAGCGCCGTGTGTGTGCACTGTGAAAAGCTCATCTCCGTTCCTCTACAATCTACGTTATCGAGAAGAATTTTTCCTGATCCTTCCCCGTATGTACTTGATGAAACAGCTGTTGCTCTTGAGCTTTTTGAAACATCGACAATAGCATATACACGTATGTATTAACAATGGAGACCCAATAACGTAACATAACATAAAGTTCATTTAATCGATCGATCAAGCACTTCTACAGACTAATCATTAATAACAAGCATGCACAATACATGAACAAAGCCTGCTATTCTTCTAAATTGTTTCCTCATATTTACCCAACCGCTACAATATGACACTATTATCTTCCCAAGAGATTTTAAATTTTGCAAGTCGCTCATCAATTTTTAGTTCTAAACAGAAAAACAAGTTTCGATGCAAACACACCTGTCAAAGCCTAGCATCCTGCATGCCACTTCGGCCTCTTCGTTTCCAAAGCCATCGTCGCAGACTGTACTCCATTGTCCGTTGTGGAATATTTCTAGACGTCCCGAAGCGGCTGTTCCGTTAACTACACGGGCCTCTAACTGTTCAGCTGTTAGTTTTGCAAAGAAAACAGCTTTATTCTCCAATAATAGTTTATGTTAATTTATCCATATTAAAATAACAGTTTTATTCATTTTTCTTTATGCTTTGGATAAATGGGATAAGCGCTGAGTGGTTGATTTATAGACTATTTTGCTGTATGTACGAGCATATTAGTCATAATAATTCTTTCCTGTTATCAATTAATTCTATCTATATATATATAGAGAGAAAGATTTTTAGTTATAATTTATAATGTTTACCTGACTATTCAAAACATTGGTCTAGAGTTATCACAATTTTCTTTTAAACAAAAAAGTAACATACAGAGACAGAGTTATTCCAGTTTATTTAAACTGACAGCTTTACACGTATAAAGTTATATTCAAAGGGCAATGTGCTTTCAAACAAACAGAAGTGAATGGATTATTCGATGTATGCATTTTCTAAAGAAAGATAATAATGCTTAATATTACAATAGAAGCATTTTTATTTAAAAGGAAAAATGAAAAAAAAAAACGAAACGAATCATTCAAGAAAAATTTAGCGGTCACTGTCTAGCCATTTAGGTAAAACAATAACCCCTCAGCTTAACAGATGGCAATATCAACAGTATAACTGTTTTGTGAGTGACTCGTAGTGTGCTGATCTTATGCATATCGGTTCCTTTTTGTATCATTTCCAGACCAATCTCAGTGTCCAGCATCCAAAACTTAAAAACCCTTACGTCTAATAAAAAGAAAGAGACCTGCACATCGCCTGTAACAAATACTACAATAGAAAATAAGGGGGTTAAAGAAAGACCGATTTTATTATGAAAGATGAAGTTTTGAGGGTGGGTGGGTGCAAGAACCTATGCCATAAAAGAAATATAGCTTTCTTACCATATTTGCAGATGACGCCAACGTCTTCCGAATGACTGCAGTCGTGGGAGTAGAAGGCCTTGTGGGTGCACTCCGCAAGACTGATCTCTGTTCCTGTACAGTTTACTTCATCGAGAAGAATTTTTCCTGATCCTGCTCCGTAAATACTTGATGCAACAGCTTCTGCTCCAGAGCTGTAAAATGCATCGACAGTAACGCCAGCAAATACATTTTAGCACAGAGTAAAACACACAATGCAAAGCTAAATGTTATTTCTTGATTTTTCAGTTCTAAAGAAAAAATATGTAAAAAAGATGCACAATTCCTGAAATGTAAACTGTTATTTTTCTCAACATTTTCCCTATAAATAACACATATTTACTAGCATTGATACTTCCCAACTGGCAATTATAATAATGTTTTATTTCCTTCAAGAAAAATAAATTCACGATTCACGATTAGTTCATAAGCTATTACTTTTGAACAGAAAACAATTTTAAGGGCAGACAAACCTGTTAAAACCTAGCATCCAGCACGCCACCTTGGCCTCTTCGTTTCCAAAGCTATCGTCGCAGACTGTACTCCATTCCCCTTTGTGAAATATTTCTAGACGCCCAGTGCTCGTTGTCCCATTAACTAGACGGGCTTTTATCTCTTCAACTGTCAGTTAAAAAATCTGATTATTTATTACAGGTTTCTAATTATTCAGGGATAGGAAATATAATTTGTTGAATCATCTTTTTTATTGAAAGATATATAAAAATTCATCGATTGCTTTTAGTATCAGACAATGATCAGATTAGGATTGATCATATTGAAAATGTTGAATTGATTATATCATTTTTATCTTGTTATTTGTGTCCACGGATAAAGTGTAATAATCACCTAAATGTTTATACCGCTGGTTGATTATTATACAGTAAAAACTAAAATACGTGTAACATTCTTTCTAATTATGCGTTGTCCTGTCCTGTGTGATGTGTCATGGTCAAAGTGTTACACGTTTACATATTTGAACAGTACAATGTATGTGGATTGAGTTAAATGTGTTTGTCAAGCTATTATACTGCTCAGAAAAGTAAAACTTGACTTTTGCACTAAATTCTAGACAATGAGAATAAATGTAAACCTTGAACACTGAGAGTGAGCTGGTAAGATGAGGTCAGCGGAAGTCTGTCATCATCATCAACTGTTTGAGTGACGACGGTACAGATGTACAGACCGCTGTGTGTCACGTGGTCTGCCGCTATGATCCGTAATTCCCCAGTCGTGCTGTTGACTCTTCCTGACCACGTGATGGAAGCGGGGGGAGGGTTGCTGTCAGCTTCACACCACAATGTCACATTTTGTCCAGGGCTTAATTCAGTAAGATTTGACAAAGGATGCTGTTTACTGGTATTATCAGTCCACGTTATCCTGATCAACGGCTGATCTGCAAATTAAAAAAAAGATTTTAGGTTCTACTTTTATCTTGGTTTGCAATATGCATTGCAAAAAGTCGGAGGCAACTATACAGCGGACTAACTAAAAATAATGGAAGAACCCATCCACTTTAATGGTAATATTATTAGAGACAGAAAAGTTATATATATTAAGAAATGGGTGGATGCAAAAGTCATAAAAATAGGGGACCTCACTAATGTCAATGGTACATTTCTGAATCTTGATGAATTCCATGTTAAGTACCCTGCCTTAATTAGCACAGACTCTTTAACCTATATGGGTTTGATACAATCTATAAAACAATACCAAACCAAATGCAATTGTCACTTAGTCTCTCAGAATGAATATGTTAATAAGGGATGGGCTATTATTAGAAAAGGAAATAAGGAGGTTTCAAAAATTATCCTAGACACTAAAACGTACCCAACTGCACTTAGAAAATGGGAGGCTGAATTTAAGGACTGTGACTGGGCTGATATATTTCAAAAGCCCTTCTATACCACTATGGATACCCAATTGAGATGGTCTCAGCTACGACTTTTACACCGGATCTTACCCACAAACTTGTTTTTTTTTAAATGTAAGCTCATTACATCTCCCTCTTGTTGTTTTTGTAAACAAGACAGAGAAACCATTGAACATACATTCTGGCATTGTCCACTAAGCAAAACCTTTTGGGACCAACTGTGGAATATGTTAAATAACCAGAATTATTTAGAAGAAATCCAGCTATGTAAAGAAATGGTGTTGTTTGGCATTGGTAAAACTGAGGGGGTTGACAAAGCTTTGATTTTTATTATTCTCCTAGAAAAAGTTTTCATCTATAAATGCAGATACCTGAAGGCAATACCAACAGTGGATAAGTTTAAACCTTTTTTAAAGTCACGATATATTGTAGAGCAATATGCAGCATTTATTAATAACACACAAATATCCTTTTGGAGTCAGTGGCTCCCATTTAGCCATGTGACTCTCTGAACGACAACACTATCTCCCAGCCTGCAAAGCTAGTTGGCTAGTAGTGGGCCCTACAACAGGTAGACCACCTGTACGTGGGTAATGGGCTCTCCCGCTGCTCAACGCGCGTTGCGACTGATGGTCTGGCCATTGATTTGAGCTAAAGCAGTCACCCCCGTTAGTCAACTAGTGAGGCGCCTGATGGGGGTTACCACTGACCTGCGTTAGGTCAGCTGAAGTGGTACGTTCCGCTCGATCGCGCCTCATCGTGATTCGCCGGCTTGGCTTTGACCTGCCTTTCTCGCGCGCGCGTGGAAAGACAAGCGCGCGACACACGTGACACTAGGGCTTTCATCCTTTGATCTCCGTCGTGGTAAGTTCGTTTACCCATAACAAATTTACTTACAGGACTTTAAAATTATTTAATTTAATACTAGTATTTTTTATTTTGAAGACAATTATTTTCAGTGCATTTCTGGAGATTTTATCATTTGAAGAGCCCTGAATAGTCATTTACCGCGGTGCAGTTCTTCCGCAAAAACACGTGCTGTCATTGATGTGCTGTCTTTGCGAAGAATAAGCCCGTTTTTCGTGACAAACTTATAAAATTGCTGAATTTGATCTGACTTGGGAAGACATATTTTTCTCCTGCTCTTTTCACGTTATTCAATTAGTTTTAAGGATTCACTAATTCGGATCGCCGTGTTAAAATTTCAGACGTATCAGATAAGTATTTTAGTGAAACTATAGGCCTATATATATATATATATATCTCGTATATTGACTTCGTGCTTTGTTGCTAATAGCTCTGTGCCAGCACCTCTGAAAGGTATAACTTCTACAGGAGCAGAAACATGCATATATTTATGTACCACCTGGTTGCTCTACATTAGAAAGAATTATTGACATACAATTATGAAAATCAGTTTACATGTATACAGTAAGAAATGTCTTGCGCTGGAATAAAACAGTGAATTGTTGCAGCAGTTTATACTCAAGATGTAGTAAAAAAAAAATTTAGTGTGCTGCCTTTCAAATATTATTTAGAAGAAGATATACATTATCTAACAATACTGTTGGAATGCAGTAATTGATTATCAATTCAATGTACTACCTTCATATTGCCTCAGCTACATTGTTGCTTTGTGTTTTTCTTTCTTCCTCCCTCCTTCCCTTCAAGGAAAGCATATTCAAAGGGGCTTCAGTTGCCGAAGCTTTCTTTTTCGTGCAATACTTCACAACTTCCTGTGCAAGAAGCAGCATCAAATGATGCATCTTTGGCGAGTCAAGGTTTGTGTGGTTTGCATATTTATGGTTCAGAAGTTTATATTTCATATAAATAGTGCTTGAAGCCTTTGTCATGTGGATGGAAGTTACAATACACTAGTTACATGTGGCAACATGATGAAATTTAAACATTTTTACTTGCAGGACCTGCGTCTGTCTCCCCTCCTCTTTCCTTCGTGTCTAGGGAAGTCTGTTCTGAGGAACTGAAGCTTCCTGTGCGAAAGGCAGCATCAAATAATGCATCTCGGGAGAGTGAAGGTTTGTATGGTTTTATGTGTTATTCTTTTACATATTTGTGCTTCAGAATTTTATCTTCCATTTAAACCTTTGACATGTGAATGGAAGTTACAATACACTAGTTATGTGTGGCAACATGATGAAATTTAAACATTTTTCCTTTCCTCTGAAAACAGAAGAAGATTTGCGAAGACTAGAGGAAGATCTGGAGGATGGTGATATGAAAAAGAAAATGGTATGTTTTGCAGCAGCTATTTTCATTTGGTTTACTTTTTATTAATAGGGGTGTCACTGTTTTTTTTCAAGATCACTTTATAACTATCTTTAAGGGCATCTTAATTCTGCATGCATTGCCATGAGCTTTTGGTCACATGCCTCAGTATTGTGGCATTTTACTTACTTTCCAGATCAAGTATTTCTCCTGCATTGGGGAGATAGCATGGCCACGTTGGTGCGCAGCATGCTCAGGAGACTTTTTTCAACACCCCTTGCACTCCAGTACAATTTTACTGGAGCCAAGGGGAAAAAAGGTTACAATACTCTCCGAGTACGAGGAGTAATGATGGGTGAGTTTGATTTACTGTGTTTGTGGAAAATATTTCCAAGATGTGAAAGTGATTATCATCATAAAGGCATATGGGTAATGAAATATGATAATAAATATGAATGTTTAATAGTTTGATCAACTGATGTGGCTTATAGTGGGTAGGTACCTCAAGCTAATGTTTGATTTATTAAAGATAAAGTACACAAAAAACATTTAAAAGTGAGGGAATTTATCCCCAAGCTACTTCACAATCACAGTAGTTTGCTGAGTTTGGGATACATGCAGTGGTGTTCCCCCCTGCCCCAGGAAGGTAGAGAAGTTACAGTTTCTGTTGTTATGACCTTTTTTCTTTTATGTTAGAGGACAGAATTTTGCTGATTGTTTTCTGTCTTTGTATAAAGTGGGTTTTTTCCCTCTCAATTTACAGCTGCAGTCTGGAAAACTTTTCCACAAGCTACAGAATAGGAAATGAATGGTGTGGCACGTAAGTGGTTTATCTGTGCCAGGGACAGTGACAGTGGGCGACATCGGCGCATTAAACCAACTACTGGTAGGTAGTGGTCATAACTAACCCTTTTTTAAAAGTTTGTGGAGTACTCATTAGACAACTCAGGTGGTGCAATGGTTGGAACTTTAAAGATAGGCTATCGCAGGTTCACATACAGTTCTTTCTCTGCATGGTGTGTCTGTTGTATAGCTTGAATTGCTCTATGTGAAACTTGTATAAAATCCACTTTTCTCACCCATCTCCCTGGTATTATCCTGTGGTCATTGACCTTGACCTTATAATGCTAATATTTTTAGATATCTTTAGAAGTTTTGTATGTTTAAAGTAACAAATTCATCATAAATCATCACTTGTGAATCTGTCAGAAGACAGATGCTAGCAGCTGTATTTACAAGAAATATTTTAGACAGGGTTACACACATAATATAATCACTACAATATTTAGTTATGTAGGAAGTGGATACTAAGTCACCTATCATATAATGAATAGAAACTCAGGGTAATATGAAATATATATGGCTCCAAATAATGAGAATGCTGCTAGCTGTCCTGACATGTGCTCTCATATCTCTATTTTACAAAAGAAAGGAACATCCAGAAAAAAATTTAAGTTCCATCCCAAGGGGGCAGTAACTTTTTGCACCACATAAAATCTTATTTCTGCCTACAATTTATTTTTCAGATTCTGGCTCCTCCGGCAGATTGTCTGGTGGTGCCGAGTGAAGATTAGCTGCCCTGGGTCTTGGATATACTTTGCTGCATGTGACATCTATTTACAGGACTGCCGCAATATAGCCTTAGTTGACAAGAACACCCAGTTTACCCCTCCCACCTCCTTTCTCCCCAGCAGCCCCATAGAGAAAAATAAATAATTTTGAATTTTCATTTGCTTGTTGGTATTGGTATTCTAAGTGTGCTAGAAATTGGTATGTTGCTGTGTAAATGATAGAATGCTGTGTGTTGTTATGGTTGTCCTCATGTATTTTGGTGGTGTGGAGGTTGGCAGACCACCTGTTGGTGGTTTGGAAGTGGTGGAAACGGTGGTATTCTGCTCGGCTTTTGATGGTCTAACCACTAAGGGCCAATGTGGTCACGACTTACAAAAACCTACCATGGGCCAAAGAGCGGCTTCACCATGAAGGGCCCATTTTAAGCCCACTGTGGGCCGAGGCTTGGGCCCATGATTTTTTGCAGGCTGGGTCTGTAATTAGGGTCTGTGTTGTCGATTCAGTTATACTTGTTACATGGAAAATATTATGTTTTAGACTGTGTAAACTGGTTAATTTTTCAAAGAAATTGTGTCCAAACTCTTTTAACATCAGGTTTTTTGACACAAATGGTGTTGGACTGCTCTTTAGAAAAACTGTGTAAAAGCCTTATATATAACTTGTTGGTTAAACATACTTTTATAGCACTCACATAATCTCATCCTGTGAACATGTGCATGATCATACATGCACAGATTTGACATTGAGTATGTTTAGGAGTGTGATAAATGTTGCCAGTAAGATATTTCTTTGCTATTCTGGTTTCACTAACACTGAGTTTGGCATTGCCTGTTCTCATAGTGGTTAGTATTACACAGTTAATTCCTTGGTGGCAAGGGTGTTAATGTGTTAGAAATCGTGTTACACGTCTCTTGTGATTCTTTAATAAATTGTCACTAAGTGTAGTCTAGTGCACAAAAAAACAACAAAAAAACAAGGAGTTACTTTGAGCACCAGCTCTCTCCAGGCTGTAAAGCACTTATCACAGCATCGATAAGCAGATGGGATTTGCCTTGGAGTACTGTCAGTAAAACTACACCATATCTTTTTTGTCACCTTTTTGCAATCTAGATGGCTTATCATTTAACATAAATAGATATGGTTGGGCTGTCAGTTGTACAAATACTTTTTTATGGGTCATTCTAGAGATTCTGTGCATTGACGAGGGAATGATTCAAAAATTTACCTTTATACATGGCAGCCATCTATTCACGCTAAGTAATTTTGTGTGTACACAGGAATTTGTTTTGACATAAGTGCATGATAGACTTGCATACCTCCATGTGGGAATTTGTTATGTAATTACTAGAAGCAATCTGTAATAGCTTAGGAAATGATCCATTTTGGATACTGATGCTAATATTTTTGTTATCTTAAATTTAATTTTTTGGTCCTTGCAAAGCAATTGATCTGGTCATGTTGACCATCTCTACATAGGACTAGGTAAGGTGCATGAAGGGTACACATGAAAGTTGTGTATGCATTTTTAATTGATTCGCAGGAAGTGCAAACAAGAATGTCACTTGAGGATGTGAAAAAAAACAACTATTAATATAAGCAGTTAATGGAAGCTGGGAGGTTCTCATTAGTTCTTTCTTTCCCTCTCTCTCCACATCTTTCCTCTCTACTCTTTTTTCCCCCTCCTATACTTAATGGATGTGTCTTGGGAATGAAAATGTGATGTAATGTGATATATTGATATTGTGTTGGTTAAATAAAATTTTTGGAAAAAAAGAGAAAAAAAATAATGGAAGAAATAATGTTTATCTAAAGGTTTCTTGGAAATAATGTTTCTCATATAAAAAAATTCCTTCGAAATATGATTTTAATACATTTTCTTAACGATAGCATTGTAATACAAAGGACTAATTTGTTTCAATGTTTTTGGCGTCCCATTAAATGAGAAATAAAACGCAATGCATAAAAAATAAAAAGATTTTCAAGTAGTTTGTATATTATCTCAGTTATCTTTTGGATTTTTTTTTGTTTCCAAATTGATGGGGATAAAGCTGAGTTTTAAGTAAGTCATTAGTGTGGACCACGACAGCAATGATTACGCGCTGGTCTATCAAAAGGAATCATGTAAGCTGCTACCAGCAGATACTCACAGTAAACTTTCAGCGTATGATAGCCACTCCCTATGTTATTGACAGGATCATAATCACTGTCAACATAAGTCGCTAAACAATATACTTGACGTCCATTGTGCTTTCTTGTCAGATTGTCGAAGATCAGAAGATTTTCTTGAGGAAGACCACCAGCTCTGTCTGCCCATTCGTACTTAAAGACTTGATGATAATTTCGTGGTGTCACACACATCAAAGATCCCTTTGTTCCTTCCAAAAACGGATACATGTCATCCTCTGTAACTATGTGAAGTCCGTCGTCTTCGAAGAACCACACACAACACACAAACATAAATTAAACAGCAATAGTTTGCTTTGTAAAATATTACTTAAAGTTTACTAAATGAATGAATTTATGATAAAAAATGAGATCTTTTAGAAGAAACCGTAAATAGATTGTTTCCAAATATTTTTGATAGAGTAAAATACAGGAAAATTCTATTTGCACAATTGTGTATTTCACGCGAGAAGAAAAGGTAAATAATGCTCTAATTTAGTACGATAAATCTTAAGTTCAAATAATTACAAAGAAACAAAATGTTTCATTGCAATTTTAAAGGTAGGCTGAAAATGCACTTACAATTATACATGAAAGTTAACCAGCACATCAGAAGTAAATTCCCAATCTAACCTTGACACCAGCACACACACACACACACACACACACACACACACACACACACACACAAACACACACACACAAACACACACACACAAGAGCGAGTACATAGAATGTAAAGGACAAAAAAGGCAAAACATAGAGAGAAAAGATGCTACGAAGGTCCTACATTGATATTCACATAAACGGTTCTTAACGGCGTTTTTTGCGTTAAACTAAGAAAACAATTAATGTGTAGACTCAAAGATCTCAAAACCTGATGAGACATAGAATCAATGACTGTGAGACCATTCTTTACTAAGCTTTAAAAAAGGTTTACAAAACAGACTTTCATAAAGTTAACCAAGTCTTACCCCTGCTGCAAGTGACGCCAGCGTTGTTGGAATAACAGTCCTCCGTAGTTTTATTCCAGCGACATTCATCAAGGCTGTTCTCGTTACCATCACAAACAAATGCAACTTCAAGTAAAGGGCTCTTCTTTCCTCCGAACAACCAGCCGTCTATCAGTGCTGCATTTCTTCTAATTAGAAAATAGAAACAGTTTTAACGGTCTACAAATAATTCATAATCTTTAGTCTCTTTCCCATGTAAATAATAACTGACATTAAAATGTATTTTGAATAAGCAAAGCTCTTACAATTAATATTTGTGTGACTTTGTGTGTGTGTGTAAGTGCGGGTGGGGGTGGGGGGCTTGTCGTGTGGGTGGGAGCTATGGGTGGGTGTGGGTTTTGGGTGGATGCATGGCCATGACATTTCACATCACAATTACACAAGTAAAAAAGGTAGAAAAGAGTATTTTGTGCAGGCTGTTAAAGGATAAAGTCAACTGTTCATCGACATTGGTATTTGCCTGCAGTCTTACATCTACCTCTCTACTTGTCTGCCTGTCTGCTAAGGTGTATGAATATTTTTCTGGAGTATGTAGACGCATGTTGTATGTCTCTGTGTCTTTAGCGTTCTTCTAAAGATTTAAGTCATTGTAACTGCCTCAATCTGTTCTTTGGTTTGTAGAAAAATTTTTAAAAATGGTATCTCACGAGGGTAAATTGAGTTGTCTGCAGATGACTGTCGCAGTTTTCTCGTCGTTGACACACACTGTACTGTATTGGTTACTACCAGTCTCTACCTCTACACGCCCCATGTGAGTACTTGTACGGTGAGGTCCTGTCAAACGTAGACCTGTAACAATAAAGTGGGAGGGCACTGAGTCGACACCGTCTGCGCGTAACTTTTTAGTGGGGAAGTAGAAGTAAGACCGATGGTTATTTGTATGGTCGAGGTAAAGTAATAACTGAACACTGACGCTTACAGTCAGGCTTTTGAGCTGCAGCTAAAGATTGAACAGATCTACTCGACAGAATAAGAGTCAATTAATTGTCTGTAGTTTCTTTCTATCTCGTGAGAATTCCAGTTTTTAGTAAGTAGTAGGAGTATGGTTGATGCAGCTAATATTTGCTATTTGCTTAGTGTTAACACATCTCTTACTATCGTATTACGCATTTTATGATTATCATTTTTTAGTCCCTTTGCTCAGTTTAGAAAAACAATGTAGTCAAAATTTTGAAGAACATCTATGAGTACAACATTGTCTAAATCTGTTGTCACGACATATTATATATATATATATATATGCTGTTCATTAATGGCACCAGCGTTGCAGATAGTTTTATTCATTTGCTAATTTACTAAGAAATGTAATATTTGATGTTTATTGTTCCTGCCATATTGACGAGACACGAGGCGTTTTTGCACGCTAAAGATAAAAGTGAAATTGTCAATGCACTTTACAAGATGCTAGAGGCTCACTGCATCGTCACTCGGTCCTCTATTTACTACAAGTAATATTTACTAAAAATATTATATACAAACAGCGACACTTCTGGAGTCGCCTCATCAAACGATTTGTAAATTCGTTGTCTGTCTGTCTCTGTCTCTGTAACGACACTTACTGCTCGTCTGTGAAGCCTTCCCCTCAGTTCTTGGTTGTTACCACTACCATCTACCATAATTTTAAGATTCAAGATTTCTCCCCCTCTCAGGGGTATAAAAAGATATTACTTATATTATATTTCCGTATTACATACAATGTAAAGCCTTTGTATCTATAATACATTATAAACACATAACTTTAAATAAAGAAACTGGTAAGGTTGATAATATAAAGTGTTCAGCATTTTAAGTTTGTTTACTTACTCATGCTTCTTGCATCACATAGGATACCGACATCAAAGCAGTCGCTATTGCGGAGTTGTCCCAACTCACATTGTTCAAGACTGTTTTCCATTCCTTGACACTTTATATACGAAAACTGAAATCCTGAACCCGTTCCAAACATAGGAAATTTAGCAGCTGCTTGGCCAGTGCTGTCAAAAAACACGGATGGTACATAAAGGTTCATTCATAACTGTACCATATGAAGGTAAACAGGTAAAGGTACACTAGGATGGTAGCGTTGTGAGATTTTGTATTCCTTACTTACCTAAAGACCAACCATTGTTCTTTCTTTCCTTAACCCGCCACTGAGGTAGGGAGAGAGTAAACGACTTTTTTATGATACAGTGGCAGGTTCTAAATAATGTCGATTAAAATAATGGTTATAAGAGCATCGTTTACCAAACAATCGCGTGTAACACAAATTATGTTGTCAAAGGAAGTTTGTAAAGCAAAGCTGGCAACATCTGACTTACAGTCAAACTCCTGAGGGGAGCGTTTGTTTCGTACTCGAGTACTCTAAGCGCTGTTCACATCGTGTTTTTAACTCTTTTCAGATCGTGTCTGTCGACTCTGTTCAATTCGCGTCTGTAGACTCTGCCTTATCACCGACTGTAAGCTTTCCTTGCTTCTAGAATATTGCAAGCTATTAATATATCAAGCTCGCGATGACCAGTCCTCAAACATCACTTGATACTTTTCAGATACAACGACCTTCAACACCTTCCCCCCTCCTTGCATCACGCAGTATCACACAAATATGGCGGCCTTCAAGTAATGATGCAGAACTTAAGTCTATATAATATACTGCCACCCTACTATTTTGAATACTTGTTATTTCAATCTGTAATCTTCATCAACAGAAACAGCAAATAACAAATTATGTCCCTAGAGTGGTTTTAATAATATCTTATATTACATTTTAGGTCAAATGAGATGGTAAAAACCTGTAACAAAAAAGTGTATAAAACATATTTTCAACGTATTCCTATAAGGAATCGTGTTTAAGGAAGGTAGGAGAAAATAATTATTATTGTAACATTAAAAACAAAATCATACGTACCCAAAGGCAATAAAATACTGGAAGTCAAAAATCGTTTACAGAAAGTGTTAGCATTCTCATTGTCTTTGCAAAGACGCCAGGTCTGAAAGTAAACTACGAGAAAACCAAAGTTTTATGGATAGGAAGTAAGAAAAACTGCCAGATGAGGTTTCTGCGGGATATGAATTTTTGTTGAGATCAAGGAACTTTTAAATATTTAGGGATCCCTTTCTTGGTTGATGTGGATCGTATTGTAAATTTAAGCTACAATGATAAGTTCATTGAAATACAAAAATTACTTTGTTCATGGAGAAAGCGTCAGCTTACCCCAGTTAAAAATAACTGTTTTAAAAACCTTAGCCATGTCAAAATAAACTTACCTCTTTCCCTAACCTACCTGACCCTGGGGACACATTTTTGAAAGAAATTGAAAAGTAAATTTTAAATTTCTATGGACTGGAAAGCAGCCCAAACTTATTAAAGGAATCCACACTATACATGAATCCTAAACTAGACAAATAACATTCTCTAGGCAGTGAATTTGTAAATTCGCTAATAAATAGAATACAAAACCCTTTTTGGGATTTTGTTTTGAAACATTTTAAATGATTACACGTAAAATTAGCACCTACTACTATTGATGGTTTTAATGCTAATGTCTCTTCTATAACATAAATAGTACTATGGGAAACCACACAATGTAATTAAGTGATTGGCTGCGAGAAGATATCTATAAAGTTAGACATTTACCTAAAGATAATTTGCAGGAGTTTTAAAAGCAATTAAAGAGTTTCAAAACAAATTGGAAATTGAAACATGAAAGGATCTAAAGAAAGGAAAGAAACGTTATGAAAGATAATTTTTAAAAGGAATAAATCTGTACAACTACTGCTTGGAAATTCTTACTCTTTGCCTAGTTGAATAGTGAAATGGGACTCAAACTTTGAAAAAATACATTGGAAACTTGTATTTAACAAATTCCATAAGACAACAGTAGAAAATAAAATGAAACGGTTTCAGTAAAATAATTCTTCATAGAATTTTATTAACTAACCGGTTCCTTTTCATAAAAAAGATTTTTAACTCCCCAAAATGTGCGTTGTGTCTTATGAAAGAAGAAGCAATAAGTCATCTTCTGGAGAGATTTACATCCGTTATGATAAATACGTGTACATCACTAAGAACTACTTTTTAAAAAAACTGATTTTACTTGGTGTGCAAGACGAAACTTCTGCTGACTAAGTGTTAGACCTAATCATTGTTAGCAAAACATTTTATTTATGTATGCAAATGGAAAAATAATATACCTTCTATACATGTTTTTCTGAAGATTTTGAAATAAAGATACAACATAGAAAGATATTATAGCATATGAAGTAATAAGTTAAACATGTGTGAATTAATGTGGAAACCATACAATTAATATAAGCACAAATAGTGTGAGCTGGGATATCCTCACTAGCTTTATCCTATCTTCAGTCTCTCTTTCTCCAAGTTTTTTCATACTACCTCCAGGTGGTAGAAACAAGTATGTATATATTAAGAATTAAACATTCATTTCTGAGGCACACAACATTGATTTTGGCTGTTACTTACATTGCAAACTGTCACCGTCTGCATGAGAATTTTGCATAACCAAAATAAAAAAAACTTCATTCACTTGTGATGAAAGGGACACTGGTAACAAGTTTCTTTTTAAATTAGGCATGAATTGCCACTGGTTGAACAAGAGTTTTCCTATCAGAAGCAATAGTGACCTTTGAATCCCTTTGAATGTAACTCTAACCAGATCATCAGGCTAAGAGGCTTTTCTATCGTGCATAATGATCAAACGTATAAAAACGTATATCTTCGTGAGTTAAACGTGTTTAATTATTGCGAAATTATTGCGTTTGACTACACATACCTGTTGAATCCCAACATTCTGCAGGCTACCGAAGCCTCTTCCTCTCCAAAATCGTCATCACACACTGTTTTCCAACCTCCACCGTAAGAGACTTCCAGACGTCCGGCCTTCGCTGTGCCATTAACCACACGAGCTCTTAACTGTGGAGCTAAAATTTGGAATACCAATATGTTATATCAATTAAATATTTACATCTTTTTCATAAATAAATGGAACAAGATGTGAAAAAGTGTGCATGATTAACAGATTGCATGATACATTCTTCTCTCCCTTTTTTCTGAAGCTGGGCTTGTAAACGTTGGCCTTGCCTTAGGTATGTATAAATGTAAAAAAGTAAGTGTCTGCGCAAAATTATCACCTTCAATATCACCTTAATCATCATTGTCGTGTTCATGGTAAATTAGACACTCATTATTGTTTTAGATTTTCCATTTATAAGTCTAAAACGGCTCATTATTTGAAGCAGAAGGCTATGGAAATTTTCAAGAGATTAACTATAAAAAATATCAACGGACAGCATAGTGAGAACAATCATGAAAGCTTTAATTGAGTAAATAAATAAGCATAAACGAACATCACCTTAAAGGAAAGTCATACGTTAGAAATAGAATAAAAATCTGCAAAGTTAGAGACAAATAACCTTGTTTTCAATATCGTCAACGAAGTGCGGATGTAACAAGTCAAAACATACAGGAAGAGGAACTTTAGTTATCGGTACTGAGCAAAACCAAACAACCATTTAAGTCTTATCTGTGGGAAAGAAAGTTCGTGCAGGTCATGCGGGTAAAGGATTAGGAGTTAAGACAGCAAAGGTGACCTCAGGCCACAGAAGCAATAGTAACATTTTATATTAATTTTAATCAACCAAGAAAGAGAGTGATGTTAACTGCACGCCTTCTTACCTGCACTTGGTATTAGGAGAGCAGATATTAAGTAAACACTGAGGACCCTGTACATCATCATGAGGAATGAAACAGTTCCTTTGTCCGAGAAGACACAGGCCGTAAACCTCAGTGTTTCAGCATCTTGTGGGTCAACGAGAAAGTAACCGTCAGCGAGCAGCCTCATCAGATGGCCTGTCACGTGTCTAACAGCGATTGGCTGACTAGAAGACTGCTCGCGCGCCCGTGCATTTTTAAGGACAGTTTAAATGTCCATTAAGTGTGCTTCCCAGTGTTTTATTTTTTGTTTAGCTTAGCTTATTTATAAATTCTTAGAACCAAAGAAAATATTCCGGCTAGTCTTTAAACTTAAATATGATCGAGAACTCAAACATTTGTTTGCGCTTCTCTAATAATAATAACAGAACGTAGATTTCAACGACCCTGATAGTTTCCCAGAAATTTTGATCTGAAGATTTACAAACAAGTCTGTCAAATAAACTGGATTTGGACCTTTCGAAATTTTTTTCAGTCAACCAGCCATCCAGAGAGACAGCCGTTGGGGGACCACATGCATAGAAGCGGCAGCTGACAGGGCCCGCCACTCTTGCCTACTGTGGGCGATAGTCAGCAGGTCCCGTACAGGACGACCAGTCCGGTCTTTGATGTTCGTAAGCCAGTCACACCCAGGTCGGCACTAGCAGGGATTTTTGCAGCTTGCACTTGGTAGTGAACCTTATTTAATGGCTATGCCAGATTCTGTCTAGCCTAGCTATCGCCGCTGTTGCTGTCGCGATCCGGATGCGAAAATCTGGTGTGGTGTTGCGTTCCTTGGAGAGGGTTACCGCTTCGAGTTTTACCCCGTTAACTTTTCTCCTTTGGTTTAAATACGTTACTATATTCTAAAGCCTGTGACAGTTTTAAGCAATAATAAAATCGCGATGGATTGGGGAAGTTTCAGTACTCCATATCGCGCTTGTTTGTTTGCAAAACTAGTGTAAGCGGACGTCGATGAATTGAAGGGTCTGTACCAGCGGTCTGCCCACATATGGTACAAAATACTGAAGGCTTACAAACCAATGTGTCTTCTTTGTTAGTCCAGCTTGTCTTCTCCCTTACCACAAAACACTTGAACAGACATGCATCACGGAAATTTCTCAATATTAGTTTCTCGTGTACATATTTTTTACTACACCACAATATTAATATTTCAAAATCTAGGCCGGATTGAGTCAAGGTTTGAACCTCTGTTCACAAAGCTTGACTGTTCTTTTTATCTTTTTTTAAATACACACACAAAACAAATAGATTGGGTAATTAGGATCAAAGTGCTGTCGTTTTCTAGTTCAGTTTTATAATTTTAACACTTAATTAAGTCAAATAGAAAAAAGATATTTGGTGTAAACAAACTGTTCTTAAAATGGACTCTTGAGGAGACCTGTTACAATCACACATCCTACAAATCTGAGGTGACCACGAAAACGGAGATGTCTGCGATCTTGATAAAAGCTTCACGCTATTGGGCTAACCCTCGTGTAAAGGAAACTGAGGAAGGCCGGATGCATCTGTGTGAATGTTGATAAGTTAGCTGCCTAGAAAAGTGAGCTCGAATGTAGCGTAAAGATAGAAAGTCGTATTTCTTTGTTTTAGCTTCCAAGTAAGGTGGAATCGTCTTTGGGCTTTTGCTTCAAATCGTTTTCTCCTTTTTTTTTGCTTGTATGACTACTTCTACTAATACATTTGCACACTATAATGAAGATCAATACTTCGAAACTTTCTAGAGTTGTCTGAAACTGCTCACCTTCACCGATCTCTCTGTGTGTGTGTGTGTGTGTGTGTGTGTGTGTGTGTGTGTGTGTGTGTGTGTATTCTGCACGGATACTTCAACTTGAGTATATAAGATAAAGTTTCTGTTATTACTGATAATAAGGAGGAGGAGAATGACGTAAAAGTTAAGGATGAACAGGATGGTGGCGACGGTTTTTGTCTCATATTATAGACTTCAGGTCGCATGCAATTTACGGAATCCATAACACGACCATACGCAGTGTCAACTCCCGCACTCGTCATCTCGCCAACCCAGTCATTCGTCATTTTGTCAACCCCGACATTCACCAACCTCGCCATTCATTATCTCGCGAACCCCATTTTTCGTCATTCTTCATGGCATAACGAATTTTCCCATATATTAATAGTAGGGGGTAGGGGACCACCCCCCCCCCCGATGTAAATCGTATACCTCTGTATGTCAACACCATCACATCTCGTTCAACATTTGTATTTGACATTATGTGGTGAGGTAAGGAGATAAGACTGTATTTACACATGCAAGCACAACACACGCGTACACACAAGTAAGTGCACACGTAGAAAAACAATACGCATGAAGGTAAAACAATGACAGCTGTGTTTTCTTATCCCGACAACCTGATTTGGAATAAATTTACATGACTACATCATTTAGAAGTTTACCTTTCTAACGGTGATATTTCTGTTTTAAACCACTTTAAATATAGCCGGCATTTATGTTTAGAAATTGGTACAATCTGTGTTACTTGTTGTGTTTGTTACCGTATAGTGTTTACTGGTCACAGCAAATGCAAGATTAATGTGATGGTCTCTTTTTCCTAGAACTGAATTGGAGTTGATGTTTCTAGCTCAGAAAATCGACTTTTCTACAAGGACACACACACACCCACACACACACCCACACACACACACACACACACACACACACACACACACACACACACACACGCATTAACATTTTTATGCAAGAACACTAATTCAGAAAGTTAGTATTGTCCATGAATAACTGTTAAACATGCGTTTCGTGCTATGTACAGAGAAGGCATTTAGCCTAAACAAGAGACTACCTAATGTTTCATTTGACGAAACCACATCTCACCTGCTTCATCTAGACAACAAGGAGCTATAGAGCTGCAAGAATAAAGTTGTTTACAGTTTCATAGTAATGTATCATTAATAATAGCTGCATGTTTAGTTTGGAGACATTCTCTTATTGCAGTCACAATGAACTTAATTTTATTATTGAATATTAGCTCTGAATTTTTTGAATAAATTTCTTAAAAAATTAGAAATAGGCTTTCGAATAAAATTAGGATATTGTCATCGTATGTTATAAATGAACCTAAATTAACCCGTTCTAGATGATCAAACAAAGTGTGTTAATTTTTTCTGAACATTGTAATTTGCAAACATTTTAATGTCAAAATGTACTGAACAGCGTGTGTAACCCTGAGACTGTTTGTGATCAGACTCGTTTGTGGTAGAGACCTCCCATGGCCTAAAGATAAGAAGATTAAACCAGAACAAAATGGAGATGTTCGTGACCTTGATCAAGATGAGCGCTGGCTATCGGAAGTCAATACTTCACAGTACTGGAGAACTAGAGAAGATCTGGAGACGTGAACACCGATGTAGCGCAGAGATGTAGTCAAGTGTCTGCCTCCTTCATAAACTTGTGTGTGTGTGTGTGTGTGTGTGTGTGTGTGTGTGTGTGTGTGTGTCTTTCTTAAATGTTTAGTTATCACGTGGTTGACCATGGTCAATCCTCGTTCATCGCGGCCATAAAGACCTTAAATTGTTCCCCAAGGCATTTGATCACTAGGACTAAAGGAACAAGTGGGTCCTTACAGTGCAGGGCGTGGACGGAAGCGAGGCTCTACACGTCATCAGCCCTGAGTCTTGGTCAAAGCAACGAAGCACGAGCAGCGTCAACAGCCGTGACGACGAACTATCGCTGAGTGATTCTTGTTCTAGTTCGTATTCCTGAGCGACTTCCGAGTTGTGGCTGTGTTAGTTGTAGCTGCAGGACTTGGTCTCGCTTGTTGATTTGCTGTCTGGCCGTCAAAGACTTAAGAAGACAACGAAAAGAAATAAAAGCATTGCCCGTGTCCGCGAAGAAGATGGTGTGATATTATCTGGTTTCCCATGCCTAAAAAAAATTAAAGAGGTAGGAAAGTAGAGAAAGACAGAGTGAGAGAAGACGTGTGTGTGTGTGTGTGTGTGTGTGTGTGTGTGTGTGTGTGTGTGTGTGGTGTTTGTGTGTTTGTGTGTGTGTGTGTGTGTGTTCGTGTGTGTTCGTGTGTGTGGGAGCGAGTGCTTGCGTGGAAGCAGAAAGAAGAAGTAGCAATAGAAGGAGAGGGTAAGATTAAAGGTATTCTAATTTCGGAATTCTAATTTCGATAAAAAGGTGGTAACAGCTTGTTTAGAATCCATCATTTTTAATTGGTGATATAACACTTGTTAATCAAAAGCTTTTACTAGCCTGACATGAGGGCTTCCAGTACATATAATAAATTTTACAAACTTTAAAACACCATCAATTAAGAAATATATTCTCCGATCATATCACAAAATCTTTTCACTTTGTCACGTTACATTAATCGAGACATTAGCGAGAGTGTCGAAGGAGAGTGTTAACACTGAAAGATGAAAGCAAGCAGTGAATTCTTGCTTCATAGTCATAGCTGATGTTCTAATTGAAGTTTTTGAGTTATTTGGATTTACTTATATAAATCTGCTGCTGTTGGTGTTAACCTTGACATGTACTTTCTCTCTATTCCCTGGATTAATTCATTTGTTTCTGCTTTGATGATCTAAGCCAGGTATTGCAACAAGCAAGAAAATTAAAATTTCAAACAACGTTAACGTTTGACAAAGTTTTCTGTATATTGTTATATAACTAAGTTAACTCATCGCCTTTTGCGTCGTAACGCCAGTTACTACGTCTACACAGACAGGGTAGCATCACTAAACAAAGTGCTCTGTTCGCAAATGAATGGATACATAATGGAGGAAACTACTGGAACCTTAAGGAATTATTTCACTCAAGATATTTTGTTCTATCGAAAGTCGGCGACATTTTACTAGATCCAGCGGCATACTGAATTTGGTTGCCGGTTTCTTAATTTGACTTGGATTTGTACACCAACAACTAAAGATAAAAGAAAACAGTAATTTTTAAAGTCTAATGTATATTCTAATAAAATATGTGTTTGTTTGGCACTTTATGTTTGTAAATATTGTGTAAACATTTTTTTGTTGATTTCAAAACTTTTGCTTTTTTCCCGATCTGCGAGATATCCATCCCATACAGTTAATGACATTTTATTTGATTTTAATACAAGAAAACAAAACCTATATTTAAGTCACACAACGTTAAGTTTTTCAAATGTTCTTCAAAATGGTGTATCACAGATAATTCTCTATATTGTAGGTTAAAAGATATACATTTTCAAAAATTTCGGTCGAAATTTCAATCGCGGCCACTTAGCCTGCGAGTTGCCATTTCGCGATGTTAGGACAGGGGAGACAATCACTTGTGGCGGTTTGTAGTGGTCGCTTCCTAAGCGACAGTAGAGATCTTTTGTAGAGAAATTATTCCCTCGCTCGTTAAAGAGAAAGGAATCGGTCACAACAAAAGCAATGTCTGTGTGTGCAGAGCGGATTCGTACCAGTTGAGTAAGGTTCGTGTCAGTGTATTTTACCTTTTATTCTTTTAAAGGGCAGTAATTCATCACAACAATCCTTAAAGAAGAGAACAGTAATATCCCTTTTTCTATTTTTGTAATAGTTTCTTTTTGTGCGTGAGCATTGATAGATATGGATGCAACTCAAGTTTAACAAATGCTTAGCTGCTTGAAGATTATACACTAAGAACTTGTATATAGGGTCATGTGATCTGTCTGTGTGTGCCAGAAGATGATTTTCGGATGTTAAATTCTGCAATATTTTCTAATGATGCTCTATGTTTTGTGTAGTTAGTGAGTTAGGAGGAATATGTAAGGTGATTATGTATGGTGCTGTGATGTTAAATTATGGCTTGAATGTTCTGTTCCCTGTTCTGTGGTGTGAAGCTTAGTTTGACTCAGATGAACTAAGTGACATGGAAGGTGACCGTGTATTGTAAAAGTAAGATGCAGCTTTTAATAAATTCTATAGCATTCATTCGGTCTTTGCCAGCACTGGCAAATAGTGGGTAAAGGGAGGTTAGAAAGTACAATCATAATAGTTGTCTGTAAAGCAAGAGTTTGTCTACGGAATACGTCTTCAATGATGTTTCATTTAAGACAATCACGTGGTGACGGTCGTTTGATTATCTTTTTTCTGACTATAGCAACACAGATTCCCAGAATCCTTGTGTCTATGTTTGCCTAAGATAATAACCAAAACCATTCAAAAGAAATTTTGGCTACAGCCGCATCTCAAGTACAGCAGTGAAGACCCACTGTACAGGATAGAGGAAGAGAAAAAATACAGGTGACCATCCTACGACTGAAAATGCGTCACTCTAGACTCTGACATCCCGTGCTCTCCAAGCTCGGCAAGGTGTAGCCAGTATTTTAGGTAACACCGTTAAGACAATGATAACTCATAGCGATCTAATCAAATAAAAATTTGTTTTTGTACTAAAGTTCTCATAAATATGCAAAATACCGTTTTCCTCTACCCGCCTAACTCTTTACAAGAAGGTTTTCTTTCGTTGCCGGCTGTCACAAACCTATTGGTTCTTTTTAAACTGAGAAAGGGATGGGAAATGGGGAAGGAGGCTGGAGGTGGGAAAGGCGAGCGATCGGCGTGTGTCGGCTGCGAGTCCTGAGATGGTTGACTGTTTAATTAAGGGCTGTTGAAAGAATGGGATGGAAAAATAGAGAAGAATAAAAAGAGAGTTTTTTGTGCTTTTGATTTTATTCGTGTGCTGGTCTCCTCCTTGACGGGAGCGGGGAACGTGACGGTCTCCTCGCTGTGTTGGAAAGTCCTGACCAGACTGTGCAAACAAGTCTTGAACAGACTTTTATTTGTGTAAACAAGTCCTGACCATATTTAATTTGTCATATTAAACCTGCTGAGGTGAGTGTGTGTCTACGTCAATTTTTGTCTGTAAACGGAGGTTAATATCTTTTTGACTGTGGTAAATTTAATTTGGGGGGGGGGGTGCGATTGTGAGTGATTATGGTATTTTTGTATGAGATAAATAGATGAAGGTAGGTTATTGTCTGGGGGGAAATGTTTTAGAAATTGATATACCGATTGTTAAAGTTGGTTATTTTCTGTCTAGGTTTTTGGGGGTTTCTTTTTATTTGTCCGTGGGCTGTCGGGGATGGAACGTACCTAGATTCGGAAAGGATAGCGCCAGGAGCAGAGACTGTTGTGTGTGCTTTGTCTTTTGTTTTTTTTCTGGAGAGACTGGTTTTGCGGAGGACTGCGCTTTCAGGAGTGAAGGAACATTGGACTGTTGACTGGAGATGGAACTATAAATGAACATATTGGATTCCTGACTGGAAAGGGAACTGGGTTTGGGTGTTTGCCTTGAATTTAGATTTTTTTGTTAATTATTATTTCTTATTTCAAATTACATTTATCTTAACTTTAACTGTTGTTATGTTATGATCTCGTATGAAAGTCACTGTAGAGTGCACGTAACTCCGGCAAAATATTAAATTAGACATCGCCGCGCCCGCATCAAGACCTACGAGTCCAGGTGTCACTGGTCAAATTTTTCAGGTGCCCATCCTCGATGGCTGTTAACAGACCACTTGATGTGTGGTCGCTAAGCTAATTAAGTTGACAGGGAAGATAACTAGTTTTCTACCAAAGTAAAGGTAGACTTTACGCTTGCGAATTAAGAGAATAAAAACTTGTACTTTGCTGAAGAAATTTGCTATCAAATAAATGATTGGTAAAGGAAACGGTATTTTTTCTGTCATTGTGGAGTGAAGTGTTAAATACTTCGCATAATCAGCAATATTCATTTTTTAACAAATATTTCAGAATATATTACATAAATTATTCAAATACAATTTGTTTGCTTATATTATATTTTCTTTATATTATGTTGCTTCCTTCATGTTGTCATTCCGTCCGTCCGCCCGCCCGCCCGACCATCTTTCTGCCTTTCTGCATGTGACAGTCCAAGAATATATATATATATATATATGTTCATACTATTTATAAGCATGAACAAGTAATAAAGCGTATTAATGTATGTCATGTTTCTTACTGACCAAGCTGAATCTCAGGTTAGCAAAACATTTATAGAAAGCAGGGATATAGTAGCATCTAAAGCTGTGCAATGAAATACTGGTAATAACATTAAGATTGACATCGACCTGTCGACGATGTGCATCAGCAGAAACATCCACAGAACAGCCACTGCCTCTCACTGGTAGCAGGCTTCACTATTTGTACAGTGACTGTATAATTACGATTTCCAACAGTTACTTTCGCACTCAGATGGTGTTTTTTTTTTTTCTTGCATAAAACTATTCCTTGAAATCGACGAACATTGAAAAACTTGAGAGCGCGTTAGCTTTGGTTGTCAAGCAAAAACATTTCAAAGACATCACAGAATCTAGAGATGTGAGAAGACCGCAGAGACTGCTCGTTATCTTTAAACTTTTGAAGGGTAAGAGGCTAAAGCCAGCACCCTTAATGGTTTGACAAAATACTGAGCCAGCCCGGAAGTATCCTTATTTATGTTTGATACGCTCGCTTAACGTTAGTAATTAGGAAACGTTGATTATGTGCTGTGTCTGTTTATTTCTGATGGTTCCAGAGCACGTGTGTGTGTGCGCACTGTTCTTGCAACAAATGATTTGCCCTAGTTTGCAAGGCCTACATGTACAAAGCTAAATAACAAAGAAAGCTAACGAGTGAGGCTGTAGGCCGTACTGTAATTACACCCCTTTGTAGAAGACTGGCAACAGCGATATTATGTCTCACGGTATCCACGGTTATCACGTCTTACTGCGTAAACAGATATCACTTTTCACTATGTATGAGCTTAACATGTCTCACTTTGTACGCGATTAAAATGTCTCACTTTTATCATGCCTACTGTGTATAATGTTACTATGTCTCACTGTGTACGCGCTTATCACGTCTCACTGTGTACACGGTTATCATGTCTCACTGTGTACACGGTTATCATGTCTATCATGTCTCACTGTGTACACGGTTATCATGTCTCACTGTGTACACGGTTATCATGCCTTGCTGTGGATAAGCTTATCATGTCTCACTGTCAATGGTTATCATGTCTCACTGTCCATGGTTATCACCTCTCACTTTATACACGGTTATCATGTCTTCCTGATTTCATCTTTATGTACACGGTTATTATGTCTCACTCTGTATACGTTTATTATGTCATAATATGTATACGGTTATCATGCCGCACTATGTACACTGTTATCATATGTTTCTGCTTGATTGACGCTTCTCGTCGTTCTAAATATAGATAGAAGACAGCGACCTAGGATTTGAAATAAATCTGACAAACCTAAAGTATGGTTTTTAAAAGGATAAACACTTGAATAAATCTGAAACAATGGTACTGCCAAAACTAAAAAATAGCAAAAAGTAAATATTTAATCTATCGTAGACGTTTTACTAACACACGATACTTTCAGGAACATACCAGAACAAGGTACAACGAAAAGACATGGATAAGTCATTCAGTTTTATTTATGTGTTCAATCACTGCTTTACTCAGTTCATTGTTTGTGACAAAAGTTTATGCCTTTATAAGGACTTTTGCCTGTTTCCAGTAAAATGAAAGTAAGTGTGGGCACTGATGGCTTTATACTCAGTCATGTTCTGTCAAGAAAGGAACAGAAAACAGAGTATCAAACTTAAATTATGTAGCACAAACAAAAACACATGTATATATGCAATGCAGCCATATTAATGTGTGTAATGATAAAGTCATATACCTGTTGACATTTCTAGCTGATATACTACTTGCCGTTTACCTTCGATTCTTCTTCCGTGCAGTTCTCTGTCCTAAAAAAAATGTCACTGCAACTGTCTGAACAAAAGAGCATCTTAAAAGTTAGATGCTTAAAGTCCGACTAAAAACACTTCATGTTACATCATCATCAGCCTCCCATGCCGCTTAAAGTAAAACACACAACATGTGTCAATATGTTTCTTTTTACCCTCATTCTGAACTTTTTTTTTTATCAGTGATAGCCATTTTGCTTCAGATTTGCTGCTTGATGCTTCAGTTGTACATGACATTCGTTGAAGCGTAGAAATTAACACTCAAAATGTCTTATCATTGTGGAATTCATTTAAAACTAATAATTTATTTCCATACCTAGGTTGAAGTTAGAGCAGCTGTTAACTGAAACAGAAAGAAAAAAATTAATAAAAAAACGCGATTCTGAAGCCAGTGTATAAGAATATTTGTGACAGTCTGGCTTTTATATGAAAAGTTCTTAACTTTAAATTAGGTTCAGATTAATAGTTGGTCTTTTGGGTACTCTATATTACCACAATAAACAAGCATAAAGAAAATAGAAAGGTTTAATAAACCTTTTTTCAGCCGTCACGGTAAGTTACACAATCTCACAGGTGTCTCGTAATTTTAAACAACTTGCGTAGAAAAGGGGGAAAATATTTTAATTAAAAGCCTAAAGATTAAATACCAGGAATCAACAAAATCTTTTTGAGATCTTAAAAATCACACAGACATACACATGTATACATATATGCACACAGAGGGATAAAGAGAGACAAGAGGAGAGAAAGAACCACAACAGCATCGGCCTTGTTAATGTTCAGTACTTTCGGGCTCAAAACTGAGCCAGGGACGTGCAAGTAGACCATCAATTAAAGAAGCTGAAACAAAAATTATAGTGTTCGATAACATTAGTACTAAACTTTAATCAAACTTCGCTATGTTGGATATATATATATATATATGTGTGTGACTTCTATGGACTAGAAACCACTTACCTCGGTTAAATTGCTTGATTGATTCTGTAGTCCGTAAACAGCATTAAAAACGCGGAAAATCTGCGATGGCAACGGCTGTTAAAACTGATGTAACGACGAAACGGAAAAAAAGGTTTTGCAGGTCAGTAACCGGAGACAGGTGTCTGACACTCTAATTCTGTCTGTCGATCATAGTATAAGGATGAATTTTCTTAAAGAGTGTTTCTTTTTATTTAAGATTTAAATGTAAGAACGTGTGATGATCCACTGCACTAATAATTTTACATATACATACCATCAGATGTGACCATAAAGTCAACAGTCAGGTTTCCAAGGTTGTTGCTGAAGAGAACCTGGTAAAAACCTTCATTAACTTGTGTCACACCTATGTGACATATGACCTCGGCAGGTGACAGAAGCTTGGCATCACAAGTTACACGTATTTTGTCGTTCGTTAGCGGTTGCTCAACAATGACTTTAAAAACTGAGCTTTGATAGGTTACTCGTACTGCCTGTGGAGTCGGGTATGCTATCATGTTAATACTGAAATTTCTATTGCTGCCATGGCGATCCAAATATTGCAGTTGTCCTTCTGAAGTCTTTCGTCGTGGAGCACCTGCGTACAATTAAATTTGATTGCACCCATCTTAACTAATGTCAAAATATATTCAAGTAGACAATAAAGTTTCCATCTTAAAACAATTAAGATTATTATTTCATTCGCAACTTACAAGGGGTAGGTTGAAAAATGCGAACAAATAAACAACATGTAAGAAGCTGTTAGAAAACAGCCAACTATTTTTATCTTCATTGTTTACTCCTTAGGTAACGGGCAATTTTGATACCAACGAAGCTTTGGTTTACTTTTTACAAATACAAGCGATGTTCTCACCTATAATATGTAAGTGAACTTTTATACTTGCACGTTTACTTACACAGGACTAGTAGTCTTACAGTCTCACTATCGTGTCCTACACCGTTGTCCACCTTGCAGATGTAGTCACCAGAGTCCTCGCAGTGAGCTTTACAAAATACAAAGCTTAAGTTTCTTCTGAGTTCGTTTAACTGTATGTCTCCCTGAGGTCGCTCAGTCAGTTTCGAATTGTCTGACCCACGGATGAGTAGCATGCGAGGTGCTGGTCTCCCATTAGCAGTGCAAAGCATGCTTACATCAGAGTTCTCAGCAACAGTCCTTGTCTGGTTCTCAAAGGAGAGTTGGAAACTCATCACGGATGGAGGATCTGAAAATAATAAAACAAACGAGGTTTTCATTATTCACGTTTTTTAGATCGCTCAATTCGTTTTTCTTCCCACATTGATATCTGTGATTATCAAACCCTTCAAAATTAACATTTGTATTTTCGAGTCCATAACTTTTACTTAAAACTTTATTAAATAACTATTATAGACTTGTTTTATTTTACACAAACTTTGAGTAGACATACATAGATCAAGAAAAAGACATTACAAACTAAGTACATATTAAAAAAGAATATTAATATCTCTTAATAAGTGATTCACTAATTTAGGTAATCAGCCAGTCTCACTGTACTTTGCTTCTAAGCAAATGCTGTGCGTAACTGAAATGGCATAGACAGACCGCGTGTGTGAACCGACATTATATGAAAGAACGTTTGTTTTCGTAGTGTAGCTTCCGTATTTTAAAAAAAGCTTTTTTTTAGATGTCATTCATTTAATCAAATTTTTGAATTTCATCGGTTTTTCTTTACATCAGCTTGGGGTTAAAAATTATTGAATGTGACTGGCACAAGTGGGCAGATGAAGATGCTTAACTTAATTTTAACGTAGCCAATACCTTGAACATGCTAAATATTGGCCAATATTGCCTCATTTCCAACTTTAAAGCTTCCTCTATAACCGCATTGTTAAAACCCCGAATCATTTTTGTGTCTTCAATGTTTTCATTTATTACTTGTCTGCAGAGATGTTTTTCCTTCCGTCTTTCGTATTCTGTCGATGCCCACTACTTGTCTCAAATCAGAGAGCATGCTCCTTCGTGAGCATGATTATGCGCTTTATAAATCCTCCGTTCGTCATTCCTAATAATGCCAGTCCCTGTGTAGCTACTTAATTTATTTAACATTTAATGTTTGCTTGTTTGTTTTATTACTAAAATTTAAATCCTCTCATATTACTTGTTAATGGGTAACCTACATTTTAGCCCAGAAGAATTCCTATGACCTTAGATGTTATGTAACATTTCAACTTCTTTAACATAATAATCAATATTACCATGAAATTGTATCCTGTACTGAGCCTATACCTAAACCTTGTGATGAATTTTATTGCACCACAGCAATATAAATATGTAGCTCAAATAAGTACAGACTGTTTACACAAATAAAAACTTCAGTTACAATTGTTATCTTTGCTATGTCGCAGTTATTTATGCATACACACATCTTTAATCGTCTACTTTCAAGGATATAAATATAAATATTATTATACATTAAAAAATATGAGTTTACGCTACATTGAATGACGATAGTAAAAGGGTAAAGTTGCAGATGTGGGGGCCTGTCGTCTCCGGCATTATATGCTGTCATACAAAAGTAATAACCATCATGTTTCGCGGGATCTGCATCAGTTATAGTTAGTTCATGATCACAAATCCAGTCTCTGTCAAAAATATTGATATCAGTCGTGGCCGGGTTGCTGTCAGCTATGCACAGAAATGTAGCATTGTGACCCCGAGTGACTGCACACACTTGTGTAGACGGCGCTTGCGGTATACACGTAGAAGAATTGGAAAATATCGTGAGAGATGGTGCATCTGAAAAATACAAACATTGAAGCAGGTAGTAAAAAAACTTCATAGATTTGGTTCCTGTCTCTAATCTAACATTTACACTTTATCACTACCTTAAGATTTTAATTTGAAGTTTCTGCAAATAATAACAATAGCTGAAGTCTATTTTTACATTTATAGTGAATCAAAGATTTGTATTGTGCATTCAGTTGACCTTTAAATGGCCAACGTAAACAAATCATTCAAGAAATATTTATTAAAATATCGACTTTCTTTACAGATTTATTTTCAAGACGTCTAAGGCTTGAGCTTTATTTTATGAATTAAAATAATTTTGCCATGTTTAACAGTTGATTTTATTCACTTGTTTTAACGCAATTAACATATGTGTAGACATATCTACAGCTGTGATGCTATCTTTGCAGACACTTACATGCGGGTAGTTTTCGACTTTCACTTCTAAGTGTTTTCTAAATTACGAGAACGTTATAAATAAATGGAGACACTGATGTGTAACATTAGATAAATATCAACCTTCCACACTTTCAAAATTAGATAAATATCAACCTTCCACACTTTAAACACTTTCATTCAAGGGAATAGACAAGCATATAATTATGACTACATTGACTTAGTGCCATGTTCTTCTGGTCGTTGTCCGCCCTCAAAATTTCTAATCATTTTAACGACAATAAATCAGTTGGCAACCTCTTAAAATAATTTGCAAAATGTCACATTCACAGAATACGACTTTTTGTTTATAGCATGGTATTCACGATTAAATGAAATTAGCATTTTGATTTACTTCCCAATTAGGAAGTTTGTAAAGATTATCTTGTTTACTTACAGTAAACCTGCAATATGGAGGTGTCACTTTGAACGAGCTGAGAGGTGTCATTGTAAAAGGCCGCACACATCACTTGGCCTTTATTGTGGTCCTTTGTCACCTTATCAAAGATAAGGTACTCTCCAACAGGACGCCCACCAGCAGACTTAGGCCAAGTGTAATTAGTTGCAGGTTGAAAAGATTTGGGGTTTTCGCACTTCAGGCTTATGTTTGCTCCTTCCTTTATTGGGTAGTCAGTGCTGGTCACCGCAACAATAAAAAGATGTGAAGTTTCTGAACAGAAAAAGAAAAAAAAGTTGGAGGAAATAAATGTCTTACAAAGAAGAGAAACAGAAACGGTAAGTTGGCTTTACTTTGTATCGTTTGCAGTCAATTGCAATAAACGTTTAAATAAAATTTGCTTACTTGCAATCGTGTTTAAAATAGCTTTGGCTCTCAGAGGTGCATATTTTGTTTTTCATTGGACATGGAAACCATCGAGCGACGATAGGATACGATAGTGGTTGTCCAGACCGGCAAGCACACCATTTATTCATAGCTTGCAGTATGCGAGAGGTGCATACGCCTTGTAATCTAAGGAGAGGTTTTGTTTACAAAAGCAGTATTTGTAGACATGCCTGGGTCTTTCCTTTGAAAATTGCAGAATGCTTTGAAGCACTAACTTTGTTTACGATTTCAAGGCAGGTAACACCGAGTGAGGTTTATTTGTTTTTACTATGCCGTTTTTCTTTTTTTCCCATATAGAGATCGCTGTACCAAAAGCTTTTTCGATTTATTTAAAATTCACACAGCAGCCCTCTTTTAAGTATTAATATATCACAACCAGTCTAAGCTATTTCATTCAAAAGTAAGCGATGTTTTGCTACTAGAAACTTGTTCGAACATGATTTAAAACGCCAGAATCTACATCTATCCCTAACTTACCATTATAATTTCTGGTACCATTGAGAAAACTGATGTATAGTTTGGTTTCAGCTTCTGTATTTTCTAGTGTGATTCTGATCGCGTTTGACATCTTTTCGGGTTACTTTCTTTAATAAATTTTCAGCCTTAAAAGGATATTCCTATTTCGATCTTCTGGTCTCGATATTCCCGACTTCCAACTTGACCAGACACAGACACACGTACTTCAATATTAAGAGAAAATGATGGACAAGTATGGACAAAATATAGTGCTTCCCCATGAGCCACTAACTCAGGTACTCTCATTATATTTTAACCGTCGAGGACGCTGGGTTAAAAGAACTGCTTGATGCGCTGTGACTATACGGCCATCAGATGGCTGTATCCTGAAGAACACCTTACATGCAATCGTACAGTTATCAATATATTACCACGGCTGCAGATGACGCCTAGTTCTTTTGTTTTACACCAATCACTGAGGCCCGTGAAGTTCTGTACACAAGCTGAAATATTTGTCTCTCTTCCTGAACAGTAGAGGTCGGTCACCACGAAGTCTTTCTCTTTCCTCGGACCAAAGGACGATACCAGCGTTGTTGTCATAGCCGTAACACTGACAAAAACAAAACAAGATTAAATAATAATAATAATAATTTTGGTTTGGATGTTTATTTTATGTTTGATGTGCAATTGTGTAGATTTATTTATGCTTTGCTAGGCAATTATATTACTTCCATGGTGTCTTCTTAAAATGAGATGCGATTATACCATTTATATCAGCAGTGATCTCACTGAATTTTTGTTTAAGAAAAAGCTTAGTGTATCTTTTCTAATGGTTTGATTTAATTTACCCTCACTGGTTAATATAAAGCCTCATTCCTACACTAGTTCACAAAGAAAAAAAAGTCTTACAAGGGGTGGCCCAACTGTCTACAGATGACTGTTGCAGAATTTCTGTTGACCTCGCCGCACAGAGCGCCCCACACGTCTCTGAATTTGATTTCCACACGACCCATGTCTTCTCTGATACGACTTGTGCCAGTCAGACGAAGTTCCAGAGCTTTTGAAACAATGACTTATTTTTTTATTAATGATTCGATTCCCACCTTCAGTGTAATCCTACGTTTATTGATACAATTTAAGGAAGATTGGTTATCATTATAACTTCTATATTATTGATTTTCTTTCTTTTTTATGTATTAAAATCTTTTAAATAGAAGAAACGCAGATCACAGGCGAAATTCGTGGGCATTGTAAACTGCCACGTCTACTCTTGTATTCCTTCCAAATGATGTAATAAATAAAAAAATTAGTAATCATACAATTCTATAAAATAAAGAAGAAGCAACAACGCCACAGTCAATCTCTGTTATCCGCTTCATCAGGTGTTACTCTCGATGCAAACAAGCGGAACAAAAGCGACATGACAACCACTATGTTAAAATGTGTTGTATACTGCGTTTATATTAGCATTATTAAGGAATTAAATTAAGGACCTAAACACTATTAAAATCTTTAAAATGCTGTGCAGTTGGTCTATGGATACCGCGATGTTTTTAATCATTATATTAATTTACATATAATCATACTACATAAAACGTTCTTAATTTTTCAACTATAAAAAAGAACCTTGAACACTGAGAGTGAGCTGGTAAGACGACATCAGCGGAAGTCTGTCATCATCATCAACTGTTTGAGTGACGACGGTACAGGTGTACAGACCGCTGTGTGTCACGTGCTCTGCCGCTATGATCTGTAATTCCCCAGTCGTGCTGTTCACTCTTCCTGACCACGTGATGGAAGCGGGGGGAGGGTTGCTGACACCTTTACACCACAGTGTCACGTTGTGTCCATGAATCACTTCAACGATATCTGAGAAGGTTTGCTGTGGCTTCATATGAATATCCGTCCATGTTATTGTGATCAAGGGAAGAACTGAAAACCACAAATATATTCAGGCTTCACTTTTGTCTCACTTTGCACCATGTATAGCAGAGCAGTCAAGCTGCTGAAGCTCAGCGCAATATGGAAAATAACTGTATGTCTATTATTGTTTTCCTGGAAAACTTAGCTATGGATAAAACATGGATATATATTATATATATGTGTGTGTTATGTGTGTGTGTGTGTGTGTGTCACGGAGGGATGACATGGGGGCTAAATAGCCAGCACAGCGTGGGTGGCCGATTCGCACCTGTCGCATGACTAATAGTTTTTTTAAGAAAGTAGGGGAAAATAACATAATTAACTGTCGCCGGCCAGCGCTTCACTTCCCAAAGAGATATGGGAAGTAGAGGGAAACTGTGTAAGGGAGTGAAGGCTGCATCTTCCGTGAAAGGTGCGATGCTTGTATTTTTTCGAATATCTCGGATTTGTTGTACACGTCGAATTTTTCCATTTTTCTTTTTGGTAATTAGTAATTTGCTTATGCTGGGTTTTTTTTTGCATCATCTTTACTCAAGTGGAGGCGCCTGTGGTTTAAGAAAATGTGTGTGTGTGTGTGTGTGTGTGTGTGTTCGTGTGTGTGTGTGTGTTATAATTGGAGTCTGGAAAAGTAGTACCCAGTGTATGAAATTAATTTAAATATTACTTACTGTTTTTTTTCCATTTTCGGTTGATGAAGTACAATCCATGTCAAATTGAGTAACCGGGAACCGACTTCAATATGGCGCTTTTAAATGGCAAAGATTTCAATTTATTCACTAAGGTAAAAGTATGGAGCACTAATGACATGACTGTCAGTCAAGAATCCTGTTTGCATCAGAGTACACTTACAGTAAACCTCCAGCACGAGTGTATTGCTGTTTTCTATCCTTGTATCATTAGACCCGATGCGCTGAAGCAGCGCAGAACACTTCACTTGACGTCCGTTAAACTCTTTCGTCAGATTGTTAAAGATCAGAAGATGGTCGTCGGGAAGACCCCTGGCTGATTCTGGCCACGTGTACTTGGCGAGCCGTTCATAACCCTGTGGTGTCACACACTTTAGGGCTTTGGCTGCTCCCTCCATAAGTGGATACGCTTCCCCCTCAGAAACTATGTAAAGAGAGTGGTCTGCCAAAAAAGAAATACATGTAACCCCTAAATTAGGAATGCGAAACATACAAATTTAAAATGCACTTTTTTTTTGTTATAATGTTTATAAACGAAACTTTAACAAAAGATAAGACTGAAAAATGCGTGCTTAGTTGTTTTTTTGCAAACCTTCAATTAGCTACTTTCTTTTAAAATGAAAAGCTAACGAAAGTAAATTTACATAAGCATTCATGTTTTTTTTTCATTTAAAAAGATTACGAATGAGTTTATTGTTTGTTTAAGATCTCGTAAATTAACCAAGTACTATCAGTAAAAATGTGAGCTTGTATAGGTTTTTTTGTACGTAGAAGCAAAGTTATTTCTATGAAAGTTTACATAAAAATTCCCTAAATGCATGAAATAAATTAAGAAATAAAAAAATATCTTACTGTCATTGCAATAGACCGCAACATCTCTTATCAAACACGCTTGTGTAGTTTCAATACGGGTACATTCAAAAAGGCTGCTTTCGTTGCCCTCACAATGAAATGAAACATCAAGTAAAGGACTCTTCTTTCGTCCAAACAATGACCCGTCTGTAAGTACTGGATTAGACCTAATTGAAAGAATGAAGAGAAAACGGCTTATGTGTCTTTACGCCATTAACATAGACTATAGTAAAATACGAACAACATAAACGTTTTGTTTGTATTTAATGGTTGTAAAATAAAACGGTATTTAATGTTTTTTCTCTCTCTGCACATAATAACGCCTGCGGGTGTCTGTATGTGTATGTGTTTGAGTGTGTGTACATGTGCGCGCTCATCAAAGACGTGCGGGTATGTTCATGGAAACAAAAGCAATGCTTGTGAGGTATTGCTTTTTTTGAAGTACTACTTGAATTGTGGACGTTTTATGATAAGCATCTATCTAAATCCTTATGCAAACAGTTACAGATAATTTTAAAACATTATTTGACTTAATTATATTGCTCCTGTTTTATTTTATCAGCCTGCGTACTTGTCGACATGTCTGTGCATTTGTTCGAGTTTTCTACGTAACTTATATCGAAGCGATTGTATGTCTATATGTTTCTGTGCATCATTGTTTTTCCATAGCAGTCACCACTTGAAACTTTAAGTTTGGCACTGACTACTTACACTCTTACAGAAAATATGTCATCGTTATTATCGCCGTTTAAAAGTTTATTTGTTTTCGGTTAAGGAAAGGAAAAGAATCTCTCACGAGGGTAAATTAAGTTGTCTGCAGACGATTTTGGCGGCCATCTCGTCACTGACACACACTCTGCTAAACCGACCTCTTAAAATCTCCACTTCTACACGCCCCATGTCAGAACGTGTTCGTCCTGTTCCTGTTAAACGTAGACCTGTAATAATATGATTACAATTATTTAATTGGATGTCATCTTGCAAGCCAACCATGTCATAAATATCTTCTGACTCTAACAACAATGAGTTCAGGTAATGTTCGCTGTTACCTTTATATTGTTCTTAAGGATTATTTTTCACGTTTAGCCAGATATCTGTATAATTTTATGGTAGTAAGTACAGCTTATGATATAGTACCTTATCTCAACTTTAAAAATTTAGACAGCTTAAGGAACTATATAAACCGCTACACCTATTCCAGGTGCCTCTTAGCTCAGGTAGCTATCTACTTCTGACTAGACATTAGCACCCTTCAAATAGTTAAGCCCAGGAAACTTCAAACCAAAGACCTCTTCTCAGAAACTTAGAACGCTTACCTTAACAGCAATTTTACTTATAGTACTATTCTTCTGAAAACGACCTTTACCGGATATGTACATACACACCGAGGTTGAAAAAATATTTCTTACTAAATTTACTCAGGTCACAGATGATGCCGACGTCCATGCAGTTATTATTTCGGAGCTGTCCAAACTCACACTGGTCAAGGCTGGTCTCAAAACCCCGACACTTCACATTGTTAAACTGGACTCTCGAACCCAAACCAAAGTGTTGTGATTTCGCAGCTGCGTGCTCAGTGCTGTCAGAAGACAGGTGACCACAACAAAAGCATGAAACTCCATATAAATGACATTTATTTTAAGTAAATTTTTAACCAATGCAGTACATACACGGCATATGCTTGCCGTCGGAGAGAAGTGTGGCCATCTTTTGAGGGAGGTATTCTCCTCTTTTCCCTGTCTTACGTTCCCCCACCCTCTACAGATGCAAAGGTTGACAGGTGAGAATTGTGTGCACCTACGGGTTCGGAGGCTGTGTGTTAGACAACTATTTTGTTGTATTGCATTCTCGTACCACACATTCAAAAAAACCATTTTGCTAGGTAGCGAACTCACAATCGGAACTCCATTCCTTCATGACCTATCATATCAGAGTTCCAAAGTTTAAATACACAGATCAGATTGTTTAATGATTTTAATCAATCTTTTTAATAACAATCTTTAATGATTTTAGACGTTTTAAAATGTAAAACATATAACTAGATTTAACTTGATATTTTTCAAAATGTTATAAACAAACGAAATGACTGTTTTCCATTGGAATAAACGTTTACTTACCTGTTAAATCCGAGCATCCTGCAAGCCACTTCCATTTCTCTTTTTCCAAAACCCTCTTCACAGACTGTATACCATTCCTCATTAACAAATATCTCCAGACGTCCCGCCTCTGGTGTCCCATCAACAAGGCGTGCTGTTATCTGTGAAGCTAACACAGCATAAAAATATTCATAATCATGATGTTTATCTTTGCCAGACGTTGTTATACTGAATGTATGTATGTATGTATGTATGTATGTATGTATTCTTTATGCAAGCATGCATGTTTTATAAAGGTATGCATGTTTTTTAAATGTATGCATGTTTTTTTAATTAATTACGATTGATACCATGCTGACATTCCCTTTGGGTAATAGGCGTATGTAAAAATTTATTCTTAAAACAAAAATAGTTATTTCAATGTTATTCAGCATGGCTCGAAGACCGCCTGATTCCCATTATGAATCTCATTAATCATATTTTGATGACACGTAGCTGTACTGCTCTACCCGCAGTCTCATTCTCCTGTAAACGCTATTGAAGCCTGTATTTAGTTAAAAACTGGATAACATACAGAAAACCTTAAACTTAACGATTACAAAATGGAAAAACTCTTCTCTTCGAGAGGAAGAAGCTGATTATCGCTTATCAGTCCACCTGAGTGATCGAGGACAAGTCCATCCCTCCGAAATCTAGGATTCATCGCTTCTGCAGACAGAACCCTGACACTATGTTCTCTATCCTCTCACTAGAACAACCACATATGATTAGATAATTTTTAGCTTTTGTGGAACTATGTTACCTTCCATAGCCGCCAACAATCCATCATAAACTCCTTTAGGCGTCTACTGGAAACGAATCTGTTCCATAAGCATTACATTCCATTCACACAATGCTAGTTTATTTTCTAACGTATTTTCACGTTCTCCATCTGTTTAGTACTTAAAACAAGTTCTGATTATAGCCTGTTAACTAGCCCACCTACAGATTCTGCAGATTATGAAACACTCCATCCTGTTTCCTGATTATTCTTTGTGTCATAATCATCATCATCATCATCATCATCATCATCATCATCATCATCATCATCATCATCTACAAAAATAAAAGGTTTGCCTCGCAGTAAGCTATAAAAAAAAGTTTTCTCATTCTTACTGATGTTACACATGATTCCCACATTTCCTGAGTGATCACAGAGGTTGAAAGAGAAAGGTGTCTGGCTGCACTGCTCTAGACTGGTTTCTGTTCCATGACACACTAATGAAAATGGAATGATGTCGCCCAGTCCTTGTCCGTATTTAAGCGAAATGGCATCAACTGCTTTATTTTGAATGCTGTTGGTACATAAAAGAAAGAAGTATATCGTTAATCACAATAAAACACAAGGATGAATTTAACGTAACATATAACTAAATAAAGTAACCTCTCGTCAACGTCATATTACAGTTTTTGCTGTTAGATTCAACTACTATTTATATTACCATTAGACATTTATGTTTTAGAAAATAGATATTTGCTGATTTTAAGTCTGTATCTTTCAGGTATGCCAATTTTTATATTCACGACATGTAAATGACAGTAATTAAAGTTAATGGGTGACGCCGACATCTCTGTAGTTGGTAAAAACCTTAACTAAGATGACGAACCTGTTGAGTCCTAGCATCCTGCAGGCAACTTGCGCCTCGTTACTTCCAAATCCACTGTCACACACTGTGCCCCATTCTCCGTTAACGAGTATCTCCAGACGCCCCGCCGTTAAAGTCCCATTAGACAGCCTTGGTTTTATCGGTTCTATCGACAGTTTCACAATAATAGAGATTAGTTCCTTTTCTACAAACAGCACTCAATAGACTTTTGTGGTAAAGGTATCATCCCGGTTCACTGTTAATTACCAAATGTTTTTTGAAGCCGATATGACGAGACATCTAAAGCACTTACTTCTGTACATAGGATGTGAGGATAAGCAGCTGAAGATACTTCTCAAATTCAGAAATGTAGAGTGTAAACGTTAATTTGGTTTGGACATAATGAAACTTACTTTGTTAATCAGTCTCCGCCTTCTGACCACATCTATCAGCTCAAGACCTCTTCTTACAATCGTGAAGAGAAAAGTCTGAAAACTTACCCTCTGCAAAGTTTTCACAATCTTTGCAGAAGGCAAACACAAATTAGATATGATAAATCAAAATATAAATTATAATACGAAATAACGAGGCTTACTGCAGAATGTGACGAACGTCTTGTTTAAGAGGATTCCCAGTTCACGGATGTCCTTGCATTTCACGCGAAACTGATCCACCGGTCTGCTAGCGATGGCGTCTAACTCTGTTGTGCGTTGTACACCAATACCAATCACGTAGATGTGAATACCTTCAGCTCGAGCCTGTTCAGCCTCAGGGATGGTGCGTTGATAGTTTATGTTGGACTCCCCGTCTGTCATCACAATGGCGATGTTCGTAACGTTGGGTCGGTCGCCGTTGGCGGTTGTAAACATTTCCGTCCTCATCACCTTAAGAGCGTCTGCCGTGTTAGTATTGCCCCCGGGGTAAGAGATTTTGTCAATGGCGTTAAAGACTTCCGCCCTGGTTTTGTATGTGTTTAGATGGAACTGGATGAAGACCCTAGTGCTGTAAATAACGACACCGACTTGGACTTGGCCGTTATCTACATCAGCAAGTAAGAGGACCTCCTTGACAAAATCCTTCATGACGTCAAAGTTACCTTTTCCCACACTACCGGAGGCATCCATAATAACAACCAGGTCGTACTCTTCACATCCTGTAAAAAACACAGATTTTACTTATACATCCGAGTAGTCTTTGTGATTATCTGTTTTATAAATCAGGTTCATTACAAGATTTATAAAGTAACCTAATGCTTTCTGGTATAGAATTAATCTTATTTTTTGCAGTCTTCAGATATTCGGAGATAAAGTATATTTTTAATTTAAGTGAATATGCATGTAGAACTAGTTTTACAAACTTTTTACATGCACAAACACATTAAGATAACAAGCAAACAACACCATAGAGTAGAAAAGAAACTGGGAACTTCTACAATAGTCTATAAGCAATTTATTGTATATGCATGGTTAGGTGCATGAAGAAAGCAGACAGCATCTTTATATTCATGAGATTTCTTATTACCAAGAAAGCCATCGACAACCGCTCTAAAGGAAAGTTCTGTTTCTAGTTCCAAAATAGTCAGCTTTATTTCAAATATGGGATTTTTTCGGACCATTCTGATTAAAAACTCCTTCTTTCATTTTAGCATCGCTTAATTTAGAAAACTGTTCAGTTAGATATTGGTAGCATCGTGAATTTGTCTTCAAGGTCTTCACAAAATCCTCATCAAACCGCGAACTATGCCATAAAATAATCTGTGATCATATTAAAGACTTCTAAACGTATGTGGTACAAAAAAATATGGCTTCAGTTAATATTTTAAATATGATTAATTTGTGCACCACTTTAAAAAGCTATAAAATATTTTGGAGAAAAATTACTTCACTAACAAACCCATTAGACGTAAAATTAATCGTAATCGTAAAATTACGGTGTAATCGTAAAAATGTTCTAAATAAAGAAATCTCTATTGATGATCTACACAAAAGTATCAGTAGTTTAAACATAAAAAGACACAGGCAGTTAGTCATGTTTTAAATTTATTTCCGAAGGCATTTTTACTGAAATAAATTAGTAACTCATAAATGCTATTTAATTATGTTTTACTCTGTTTTCAAATCTCATTGGAATCGGCAATTAGAATTGTTTGTCCGTTGTACAATGGTGGATGCTAAGTTCTGTGTTAAACATTTTACTCTACTCCTAGCTGATACGTTGAAGAGCAGTAGGGCAACAACTTGTCACCAGTACTTTTCTCAATGATTTTAAACGGCTAAAACATTTTTATATCACATTAAACCAAAAACTCTGGCATGTAAGCTGTACGGGTTTAACTTTGTTGTTTGTTAAATGCCGTAAACGTTACAAAGTTTATTAATGTTAGAATGTGTAATGCATGGCTTGAAAGATAAGCTTTTAAAAGAATAAAGGAATTCAGATACATGAACGCATATACATACAAAGGTGCATCTGTTAAACTTTATTTTTAAAAAGTTGAAAGAATAGTTTTGATTTGAAAAATTACCTAATAATATTTTACCTTCTTTTAGATCCCAGTGAGTAAAAATAAGCGTAAACTGCCATAAATTCAATAATTAGAAAATAGTAATATACATATGTGGTAGAAGCTGGCCAAGAGGCAAGCTGAAAGCCGATTGGCCAGCAGCGCGGCCAGTCAGCGCTGATTGGCCCGCGGGTTTGTTTTGGGTCCGGAAGGGAGGAGGGGAGCTGCGGGAGAAGGACGGGGCGACACCCCTCAAACCCCACCTTCCCTAGGTGGACACAGCAGCGCTGTTGTCCGACACGGCCGTGCATTTCTCCACTTTAGCCCTCCGGGGGATTTAAAAAGGGAAGGGAGAAGTTTGGCAGAGAGAGACGAGAGAAAGAAGACAAGCGATTAACCAGCGAGAAGGACGCCGATCCAGCAACCCGGTTGATAAAGTTTTAAATTAAGTCACGAACACCGTGCAGCTGACCAGCAAGCAGTCACCTGAATAAAAAAGGTTCTAACGACCTCCAACACGCGTTGAGTGTTGTTGTGTACCGTGTGGGAGGTCACCCTGTTACACATAGAGACCTAAGAACAAGTCTCTGTCAGCTGGACAAGAAGTGTGATGAATTTCTACTGAAGCTTCCTTTGTAATAATGGCCGGTTTAAAAAGTTTACCCGCATTGAGTAACAGGCTTTATAATGGAAAATTAGACAAGACAAGACCAATTTATTAATCCTCAGCGGATATACATTTGTCGACAGCAATGAGTTCGGCTTAAATGGATAAAAAGGTTACAACAAAAGGAAAAATGCAACAAAAATGGAAAATAATGCACTAAAATAGGAATAAATATAACACAAAACATTTCGAAGAAAATCTATTACTGAAACAATAACAACTCTTTAAACAAGCAATGACAACAGTTGTGTAGGTCTACTACGTGAGGCATACGTGAAGATTAACTCGGCCATTAAACTGTCCAGATCCCAAAAGCCTTTCTATTTACAACTAATGTTTAATGTGTGCGCGTCTTCTTACCTTCAGTTTGTATGAAGAATACAGAGATCAAGAAAACACTGACAGCTCTGCCTATCATCATGCTGTTGTCAGATGATGAGTCCTTCAGATGATCAAGTGTCTGATGCTGGGCGAAGAATGCAGTGGGGCAGCTTTTGTACAATAAGTTAAGGACAACAGTGTCATTTGCTAACAATCACGTGCTTAACTTTGATTGGGCGGCTGATTATCTTCCCGGTCCTCATGAGTGCGTGTGCAAAATGTAAATGTAATCGCGCGTGACTTGCTTCGGTATTTACATGTGTTTTGTATGTCATATACGTTTTGCGCTGGCAACTTATTCATGTTTTTTATGTCTAGGCCACGAGCAAAAATTTCACGCATTAGTGTTTGTGTTAGATGATGCCCACGTGTAATGTGATGAAGTGAGATAAATGTTTAGACAGAAAAGAGAAAGAAAGAGATCAATAAAAGAAAACATAAGATACTGACAACTTATTTAACATAAAATTAAATTTAGTTCGAGAGACAGCTTGATAAAATGAACTAGTAACCAGCCTGAACTCGTGAATTAGTGACCCTTTCCTTCTGTGGCTCTGTGTGTGTCTGTCTTCTAAATAGTCCTTACATTCTGCGATGATAAATCATTCATTAGTTTTCCCCAGCATTCTTAGATGTGTGTGATCACGATATCTCAAGCAATTGTCGAACCCTACCTAGCATTTTGCTTCTCTGTAAAACTCGTCTATTTCTCTTTCAATTTTTATCTTCTGCTCTGTCCTTGTGCCTGTCGGTCGCGTGTCGGAACTTCTTGCGCTACACCTTAGCATGTAGTGGGTAGGCCGGGTACCTGTCGGGCTCGAACCGCACCGGTCTGTTGCTAGCCTGGGGGTCCGGTGAGGGATGAAAGGGTACGAGACGGGTCTTAATGTCCGGCCATACGTAACGGGTGGCTAGTGCAGCGGACCTCAGAGGGCGGACACACTTGAGCCGATGTGTGTCATTTTTTGGTATTTAGTCCCCCTTGAATGCCTGTTTGTGCTAGCCCTGGTTGGACCTTTTAGAGACACGGTTTTTTCTGTGCTAGTGTGTGGTGTTTAAACAGTTCCTAACACAATACTGGCCCTCAATATAGATGTCATAACAGGCGAGAACAGCATCTTTATATTGATGCTCAGGGTATGTCTAAACAAAGGGAGAGCAATCACTATCAATACATCGCTGCTAGCTAACATTTTCTAATCACACTTTTTTGCCTTATAATGATAAGGTCACAGTGTTTATAGTCAGATTTTATCATCAGTAGACTCCATCTTTGTCCAGAATAAAAAATATTTATGTAAATTACAAAAGGTTTTATGTTCTGGGTTTGAATGCATTATAGTTGTTAAGTTAAAAAAGATGCTATTGTACTACCGTAAATGTCATAGTCTGTGCGGCCTACTGCTTGATTACATGATTTTATAGGACTTACTAAGATTGAGGCCGTGATTACTGTAACAGTCCACAATAGTCTAAGTTTAATAACAGTAATGTGCAAAGTATGTCTTACAATTTTTCTTTTTTAGACATGCAAAGACATCGGTTACTAGGAAACAGAGTTTAGAACGTGGATTTGTCTAGGTACTGCTTAGTTCTTTAGTTGTAAAATTATTTATAATTACTAATCCCGTTTAGCGCAGAGCTAAATAAGGATTCATTGGATGTTCCGACACTAACACTTCTCGGTATTACTTTTCAGACACTTTAAAGGGGCTCTTACTACCAGCATTTTCAGTAAAACAGAAAAAGCTTACAGTTATTTAATTATGTTGTCGGCGTACATTGACTTCACCTTTACCTAAGGAAGGCATAGCATAACATTTTTTAAATCTTTTATCTGGGTCTGTCCTGTCACAGAAAGCTTTCATCGGTCAGGGCATACATATGTTGCTTCTTTTCAAACCATTATCTAACTTATCTAAGGAAACTGTTTTTGATGATAGCGGAGTGTGACTGACACAAGCTTCAGGACTGGCGGAAAAACGAATTAGTTTTAACCCTCAGCCAGACGCTTGCAGTAACTAAGAGACTAGTCGGTAAAGCAAGCGAATCTTACGAAGATATACACCGCATCATCATAGATGTAATAACTAATATATCAAAGAACACCGTTGACTTATCTTTGCTTTTTATACATGCTTACTTACACACGCACACACGCATGAGTAGGGTGTGTGTGTGTGTGTGTGTGTGTGCCATATGTAGGATGTATGTGTGTGTGTGCGTGTGTGTGTGTGTGCGATGCATGTGTAGGGGCGTATGTGTGTGTGCGCGTGCGTGCGCGTCGCCCATGGTTTAAGTCAATGATTATCAAGATTGTTTGTCAAGTCATCAAAACATTTGATGCAAAAGAATTACTTTTGGTATTTGTTTGGTCGGAAACTATGCTTTGGTTCTGTGTGCTGTCCTGAAGAATGTTCTCTTCGTTTGAATTGTCTCCTGGTCGAGAAGTAGTGTGGAGGTTCACGAATGATTGATGGAGTCTTCCATTGCTAACAAACGGCGTTTTAAAAAGGCTTATGTCTCTTTGATTACCATTTAGTTTCGTACCATTGTTAGCGTCTCCCTGTCTTATTATACCCCACATGCTTCAATACAATCATGAGAATTGGGTCTGAGTTATAAAAGACTTCTTCCTCCCATCTCCGCTTCTTCTTGCCTTCTCTAGATCATCTTTGAAATGCTTAATTCAGGCAGTGCCGCTTAATTGCATTAAGTGACTTATCAGTAAATTCACGATTAAAATATGTGAACATGTGATCTATGTTCACTGTCCATGGATCTTCTTGATATCTTTATAAAATTTGACAACCATTACTGATATCAGAAACAGTAAATTTGAATTTTTTTGAAACATATTGTACTACCGTGTGGACCTTAAATTAACAATTAGCACATTTCATTCTGAAATTGGCTTACAATCTACTGTATTGTTTTTACCATGCATTAATAACAATTACTCTACCCTTGTAAGGGTCAAACTAAACTCAGTCACATGCTAATCGAATTAGACAAAATTCATGTTACGTATCCTGTTGAAATGGCATGTTGCAACCTTAGGTAGAATCCCAGAATGTTTTTTTTTTGTTTCGTTTTCACAAGGATTGAACTAAAGTAAGCCGTTTCCGTTCAAAATGTTTATCTGGCGTCGAAAAGGAAAAAAAGGATTAACACAATAACCTTAGGCGACACTCAGAGTAAGAGGTAAATAGCTCGACTAATTATGAAGTCCTACTTACTCCAAATGGTTAAAAAATAATTTATGAGGATAATGATTATGACGGTGAGAAGAGGAAGATGAATATAAACACGATAAAACTTTTTTTATCTACGTCGGTCTTTGTACCTTTTGCTCTGTTCCTCTCTCTCCCCATTTCGTTTTCTCTACTGTTTGTTATTTTTTTTCATCTATAGTTGATTTAATTGCAACTTCTGTATTTTTATTCTTTTTATTTATTTTTGAGGTCTATTTATTGCCTTAATCAATAAGGTAGAAGTTAGAAACGAGAAAATAAATCTAGAAAAGTAACAAAACTCGCTTGATGTTCATATTCACAAAAATCTGAGCATGTTTCTTAATAGAAAAAAATTACGCTTAGCACTGAGAGTTGTAAATGGTGCTATCGTACTGCAAACACTCACTGAGTCTCCGCTTGCATGTCGCCAGTCGACTTAGGTTAAATGCATTCAGATTTTAAAGGGAAATGACTCGTAGTTATCGAAAACCTTTCAGGAGAAAATATTTTGTTTCCCTTTTTACCCGTTCTTTTTTCTTTCCACATTGAGACCTGATTTGCCGCATCATAGTGTGAGGTCGTTGTGCCGCGTGATTGTAAGTTTTTATAATGAAAACGTGACTAGGAAACACCCAATAAATTTTTCGTGAATTAAACTAAAAATGCACGATATGTTTACCAATAGCATGGCAATAAGATGATGATGATGATGATGATGATGATGATGATGATGATGATGATGATGATGATGATGATGATGATGATGATGATGATGATGATGATGTCAATTTAAAATGCGCAGCGAAAACAGAAAAGAAGAAAAAAAAATAAAACAACAGGAAAGTAAAAATAATAAAGACAGAAGCGGTGCCTGGTTGTGTAAGTCTGTCTTAAGTAAACAAATGAGTCTTCAGTCTTCTCAGAAACGTGGTCGTTAAGGTGAAGGTTGACAGTGATGATGGCAGACCATTCCACAGTTTAGGTGCAGCGTTTGTGAAGGCCCTGGCTCCAGTGTGCTTCTTGTTTGTGTCTTCCACTGCAGGGAGACAGAAGCGTGACTGGGAGCCAGAGCGCAGACCACGTGACGGCTGGTAAGGAGGAACTACCTCTTGTAAAAAGGAGCAGTTTTGAACATGCAGGACTGTGCAATCGAAAGCACTTTGTGGTCAATGCGCTTGTTCACTTGGACCCAGTGAAGGCTCTGTATGATAGGGGTGCTGTGCTCAGTGGACGACTTTGCACGGGTGACAATCCTGGCGGCTGTGTTTTGAACTCTTTAGAGTCAATGTAACTGCTTAGCAGGTATACCCCACAATGCACTATTGCAGTAGTCCAATCTCGCATGATGGTAGCTACAGCAAGTGAGTTGGCAGCAGCCTGAGTCAGCATGGGCCGTAGTCTACCTACAGTCCTCAAAAAGTAGTAGGATTTTGCCACAACAGAATTAACAAGTTACATATGGAGATCAGTGCATCAATAAAGAGCCCTAGATCCCGCACACAGTCAGCAAAGGCTATAGAGGCGTCACCGACCTGCACATCACTAATGCCGATCTGCTCCCGTCTGGCCCTGAGGCCGCACAGCAACGCTTCTGTCTTGTCGTCGTTGAGTTTAAGACGATTCCTGGTCATCCAGGCCTTCACTGCAAAACAAAAAGATTCAAGTCGTTGAAGCGCAATCATAGCCTTTGCTGGGTCGGTGGGATAACTGTTCAGAATCTGTGTATCATCCGCAATGGTGATGATATCAGATGTAATCTGAACACGAAAGTTAGCTAAGCTTTTACTAAACATTCCAAGCTTTGTTATGAATCAATATGAAACAGTACAGACATGAAGTGATTTTAACATAAATTTAATAATTCCATATATGTCCATTAATGATTTCCAGTTTTTGATTTTAATATTCAAGTTTTGAGATCATTTTATGTTTAAAACTAACATTTATGACATGCTAATTTTAAAAGGCGAGTAGGCTAATAACACGTTATCTGACAACACATCAGTCAACTTTTACAGGTACAGTTAAATAGTTTTTAATTTTGTCCTCTTCTCTACTCTTTAAAATACCATGCGTCCACATTTATTAACACTTGAATTTAGAACTTCGTCAAGCGTCAAAAAAAAATCCTTAAAGCTTGCTAACTTAGTTAGTACTATAGATAATAATCTGAAAAACACATTTTTTATTTAGCGAATATAAATGAAATTAAAATTTATAAATGTAGTGTATGGTACTACCAAAGCTTCATGCATCTTGAACGACTAGAATCGTTAGTTTAGTAGCAAGAAATGGTAGCTTTATACATTATACACAGCCAAACATAACGCTATTCTCAACAGTATACTAAGGGACGTAATCACAGTACGTAGTGCAGCCTCAATCATTACCGTTCTTTATTCTGTTGGTTTTGTTTTTAATTTGCAGACCATGCACATTCTGGCAAAGCATTTGTTGTACGACTTCTGAACTGTTTACAATACATGCACCCCAACCCCCAAATCATTAAAGAAAAATATTGCAAAATGTAATTCTTTTAATAAGTTGTCTTTTGTTTTTGAACACGATGTATGAAAAAGCTTTCAATAACAAAAGGATAAAGTAGAGGTGCTAAAGAGGAAGTAAAAATATGGTCTACAGTTGATATTGATCCAAACAGTTTTCACAGTTGCTTTTGAGAGGGATACAATTTATGTTAAAAAGATGCCAATTTCATTAATTGCAAATTTTATTACATGTTTACACAATTTAAAGCAGCGGCATATTATAAAGGATTTAAACTGTAAAATAAAATCTAAAGATATAAATTAAAAATACATGCTACTTTATTCCCTGATTCACTCACCCATTTTTAACCCCTTGACCAGCTACGAAGTCATATCTAAATGTCAACAGGCGCACCAAACTTTACATAAATTATAGACTTTCTGACATATTCAATCAACAACAACATAGTAAAACTTATTAAAAGATATATCATGCTGGTCAAACTAAAATTATTAACAAGGATTGTCAACAACAATAGAAGAAAACTCATCTGATTACACCCCTCATAGCTGCCTGTCTTAATTGCTTACATTGTTAAAAGATGTTTACTTCCTTACAATCTTTAGATCTGCTATTGTTTTTTTAAATTTAATTTGATCGATACTTCTGTGGCTGAACAGTGAAAGTACTTTAGTATTTGTGGGACACTTCGTGTTTTATTGTTAATATTATATACTTGAAGTTTTACTATTTTTTTCTGAAACTTTGCTACCGTTATTCTTAAGTCATAGGTTTGATTATAATATTACTCTTTTTTTTCTGTGTATCATATTACAACAATTTGTTTTGTTTACTTTGTTATTTTGCTTGTTCTGAACGGAAATTATTTAAATATCAAATATAAATATCAAACAAAGGAAGTTACACTTCACGATCTAATTAATCTACAACACGTCTCTTTGTTTCTAGACAGCGAACATATCAAACATCAGCCTTTCTCAATAGTTTGTAAAGTGTCGGTGGGTGTTGGTTTCAGCCCATTAGCATTCAAGTTTATCAAGATTGCAGGTACTATACAAGGCCTTTTTGCGTATGTAGATTATGGGATATCTTCGAGACGTCTTCTCAAGTGTCCATGTCAAGAGCAACATCCTGTTCACACAAAATAGTCTCTCATCTTTAGCATTGAACCATTGGAGATCAACAAACATATTTATTATTTTTTATTATTAATTTTTAAATCGGTCACGTTCTTCTGCATGCAGAATGTTGTCTACTTAGATTCGATCGTTTTAGAAACGACTTTGCACATTTTAATAAACTTAACCATTACTTAGCCATGACTTTAGGGTCAATAAAAGCAATAAAAACATTTTATGCAGTTAAGCGAGATCTCTTCATCTTTATCAATAACAATACTATTCTTATCTGATGTACCCATGTTAAACTAGATGTCTACTAACAGACATGGACCGGCAATAGCACGATGTTTAAGAAAACTTTTAACAGAGTCTACGTATTAGGCTTCCTCGTACACTAGAAATTGTTTAATTTTATGGCTTTGTTGTTTTGGATATTATTTTAACAACAACGACGACGACGACGACAACAACGACGATGACGACGACGACGACGACGATGATGATGATGATGATGATGATGATGATGATGATGATGATGATTAACAGTCAAACAGAAAAAGAACTAGAAAAAAACACTTCAAAGGAAGTGACACTTCATGACCTAATTACTTTTCTTTACTTTTCTAGACAGCGAGTGTATCAAACATCAGCAAAGACACAGCCAGCCTTTCTCAATAGTTTGAGTCTGTAGATTCTGGGATATCTTCGAGACGTCTTCTCAAGTGTCCATGTCAAGAGCAACATCCTGTTCACACAAAATAGGGGAGGTCTGAATTTACAGCCAGTGATCTGTCTCGATGACAAGCGCTCTACCGCTGTGCCAGCAGTTCCAGCCGTTTGTACTTAGGAAGAGAACAACAAGTACGGAAAAACATTTAAAATAAAAGACCACTGCCTCAGACACTTCACAATATCCGTTTACACTTCTGATGAAGAAAACTTGACACTTGACAAAAGATAAAGAAAATAACAGCACGACGTGCCCCATGGTCAGTCTCGTTTTTTATAGTATAATGTTCTAACCCTGTTAGATCTTGTTTAATATATTTGGAGACTATCAGCGTAAAGGTTTAAGAGAAAACCTTAAATTCAACGTGCCAACCACCTTAACGACCTGGATATAGTAACCTTAAAAACAGTTGTGTTAAAAACATTCTGTCTGGTAGCTTATATAGAGAAAAGTTATCTTTCGAATGAAATACAGACCAGAGTAATACAAAAATTATACTGTTCTACTTCAGATACTGTTTACAATGTCATTCGTGTAGATTAATGTAGATTTTATTCGCTTTATGTGCCTGTAACTACAAATGAACCATTTCACTAAATATTCAGTCGTACTTAGTGATTTATTTGACAATACCATTATCTTGCCATCTCCCTCTAAAAACGTGTTGTTGGCACAAAATGTGATCGGTGAAGAGAAAAGAACTAAATGTGTCAATGTATTATTATTATTATTATTATTATTATTATTATTATTATTATTGTAGGAAAAAAGAACTGAAGCAAATCAGAAAAACAGACACAACTCTACTTAGAGTGCACTGCACTTCAAAACAAAGGAATCGGGCTCTTCCTCTTTACTTCCGAGTTCACTTTTCTTTGCAGAAAACATATCAACATCACCATCAAAACACCAATCCTCTATTGCTATTGTTAAAAGTGCTCATGGATGTTGGCTTCAGTCTTTTAAAGTTTAGTGTTTTATCAGTTTTTTGCAGGCGTTGATGAGTGTGATCTCCCAACGTGCTTAATTCTTTTTATGCCCGCTTTAAGAAACATGACTTCTCTCTCAATGTTTCCACACTAAAATAATCTCTGGTCCCTGTGAATGGGTTGGTGATTGCCCAGTCCTTTGTCAAAGATCTCTTGAGGCAAGGAAATATTAACAAGGCTCAGGGTAAAAATGTGAGCTGTAGACTTACTATCCAGTACTGTGCCAAGCATCGTAGCGGAGTTTTACAGCATGTATTCCAGCTGTCTATAAATTCTGGTCACATTCCTGGTATTTGGAAACTTTATCACATTGTGCCTGTTCCAAGAATCCCTAGGCCCAGTCAAACCAACGGCTTCATACCAGTCGCTCTTACCTCACTTATTATGAAATCACTTGAGAAAATCGTAAGGAGCGAGGTTATGACTGCCGTTGATCGACATCTTCACCCGCTGCAGTTTCCCTATAGACCTGGAAGAGGTGTCGATGATGAAGTAGTTTATACTTAATACGTTATACAAACATCTAGAGAAACGTAAAACTCATGCAAGGATTGTCTTTGCTGATTTTTCTCCTGCTTTTAACACTGTGCAACCTCACTTGTAAGCGGAGAGTCTAGTCTCAGACTTCCATCTCTCCCACCAACTAACTCTCCAGATCCTCGACTTTTTAACAAACAGGCAGCAGAGAGTTTCTGTTAACGGTCTTCTCTCAGACCCTGTTGTCACCTGTACATGTTTCCCTCAAGGCTGCTGCTTGTCTCAACTACTGGTCATACTCTATATTAACAGTTGTTGAAGCACTACTGATAGGAGCTTTCTAATGAAATTTGCAAATAACTCCCCAGATAGCAATGAAACATTTTATAAACGTTTTAAAAACGCTAACATGGTTGTAATAATGTAAAAGTTTGATATGAAACATTTTAGAAATGTTTTAAAAATATTTACCGAATAAACATTTAAAACTTAAAAATTTGTGCAAATATTTTAAAATGGTAGGAAGCAAAACATTTAATCAACTGATAGGAGCTTTCTGATGAAATTTGCAGATGGTTCTGTCTTGCTGTCACTTCTGTATGCTGATGAATATGTTTACAGAGGTGCTCTTCCTGACTTTGTCCGCTGGTGTGACGAACACTTCCTTGTCTTGAATGTATCAAAGACTAAGAAAATGATCTTCGACTTTCAGATAAACAAGTCTGAGACAGTCATCAAGTTATCCATGATGATGCCATCGAGGTGATCGACTCTTACTAATATTTAGGTACCATTTTCGATAACAAGATTAAATGGGACATTAAAACTGACATGATATTCCGGAAAAGCCAACAATGCCTGTACCTCCTACGGAAACTCAAAATTTTTTCTGTCAGCTCTGTCATCCTCACTCGGTTCTATCAGTCCTTCATTGAAAGTCCCATCACTGTTTCTTTCATCTCCTGGTTCCACAACCTCTCGCTAGGGAACAGGAATAGTCTTGTCTCCCTTGTTAACATCTGTCTATGATCAGGCAGAGTGACTTGACAGCTTTCTGTCATCAGCAAATCCTTAGGAAGGCCTCCCGTATCTTCTCTATTTCTGATCATATGTTGACACGTGAATTCTCACTCTTGCGGTCTGGCTGTAGGTATGTTTGCAAAACCAATCGTCACCGCAATTCATTTATTCCACGTGCCGTTTACCTGATTACTTCTGTTGGCCGTGATATTGTATTAATTAACCCGAGGTGACCTGAGGTCACCAACTGTATCTACTGTTGCTTGGAATGTGTGTGTGTGTATGTGTGTGTGTGTGTGTGTGTGAGCGCGTAAGAGAATTTCAAAGTGTATGTACTATCTCGTTTATAATTATCATGTATATGTATGTACTACTGCTAGTATGAGCACCATCTGGATTTGCCATTGCGGATAAATAAAGCTGTATTGTATAAGATAGCCGACATCGCCATTTTTGTAGTCGTCTCATATCTGCAAGGAAGAAAAAAAAAAGGACGGACAAGATCGGAATATGGATTTGTAAGTCCTCGTTATTATTTACCATGCATAGGTAGACCACTAGAACAGACCCTTTACTATATCACTAGTTTATCGATGTCCGTTTAACTTTTTCGACAACAAAGAAATATTTATAATTATCGTTCTCTTTGAAGAAAACTAAAAACATGCAGCATGAAGAGCAAGTCAGGAACACAGCCGTAGATCACAACTTTGACGGTCAGCCTTGTCAATCCCAAGTGTAGTTATTGATTCAGCACTGCCCTTTGGTAGGAGCATTGTCAGTGTCCGTTAACATGTACTGTTATCACTGTGGAGGTCTGCAGTGTCTGAGAAATCTCCGCTGAATACCCGGGGAGACGTTATGTAGTTATGATTAGTTTCCCCTCCACTGGTTTTTGACCATCAGGTCTTTGGCGACTGAATAACCGAGGTGGTCGCGTATCGACGCTACCACGTCACGGTGTGATGTAATTTGGTAGGTTTGGGTCACACAGTCTCCCAAGAACGTGCCGGTGTTCTACTTATGCTATGAACACATCCAGAAACAATGTAATTTAAACCGTTAATTGCTACAGCGACATTTAAGTTCACTAAATGGAAGAAATAAGGATCATTTTAATTTGCTCTAGAGAAGTACACTGATAAGAATATTTTTTCCAAACACCAGTTGCTGTGCGCGTTTTCCCTCTATCTTGCCATACAGCAGGGAAAATCGTGCATTATTAAATTGTTGAGCTACGGGTATTATTTGATGTTGGTAAATTTTGACATCTTATTTATTAGCCAGTCAACTGCGAAACATTTTAAAAGGAAAAGACGTGTTCTTCAGGTTAGGAACTTGACCGTTGTGACAAGACAGCAACATGAACTTCGAGGCTACATTTGTTTGAAAGATAGATTACAAATTAAATTATTGCAATTTAGAACACAGTGCCCTTATCACATATCACAAACGTAGGTGGCAAAAGTGTGAGACATATTCCTCTCCCCAGATCTCAACTGTCTGCTGCACGATTTTTCCTAAAACTTTAAGGTGATGAGTCTTTTACACGAAAGGGTAAGAAGTTATGTGAAGGGTTAAGCATTTAATTACAATAACAATTCGATAATTTAACATCGCTATAGCTTTACAAACATGAACCCTCTTAGCCACGGATAAAAATATTTCTATGTTCAAAAACATGGGCTTAAAATTTACTATTTTGAAGACGATAGTGAAACTGCACAGCCATGATCGTGGAGCATGAGCCACGATAGTAAGCGTATCATTACTCATTGTGTTCTGCCGGTAGGACCACAATCGTGCAAAGAGTAAATCACGATCGTGGAGCACAGCTTCGATAGTGGCTCATTGCGCTCTGCCGGGTAAGCCAGTAAACTGCCTCTATGGACTCAGAGCAGTAACTCACAGTTTATAGCTCTAGTGCAAACAGTCCGCTAACTAACGGCATAATTCCCGCAGTGCATGCAGTCAGTCTCTTAGCCCTTGCTGCAGATCATGTATACCGCTAAGTCTTAAAGATAACTCTTACTTCTTTGATATGAGAGTGACGTCCCTTCGCCTAACTGGCTTGAGGGGATGGCTCTCTGTCGTTTTTTTTTTGTATCGTCCGTCGTATTTTGAGTTTCGGCAACCCGTATTATGATGAAGTCGCCATCCTTGCTCCCATACAAGACTGCTGTATGTTGAGGACGTCCACTTGGAACAGCCTGCAGCTGTTGCGGGATGGTGTTCTCAGCAGGGCCATGAAAGAGGTGTTGCGATCCGACCCCATCCGCCCGGTCTTGATAGACAGCCTTTTCCCGGCACTGGACGGACGGCTGAAGAGGGTATTTCAGAAACTGGACATATGCGTGCAGACAACTGGCTTGGACAATGTGCTAGTCGATGATGGCCTTTGATACTGTCTTGTTGGATTTGGACTTCATGACTTGTGCGGTGGTGTGGGATTCATGTTTTCATCAGTGAACTTGAGCGTGTGCTGGCGTTCTAGTGAAACTTGTGCCTTCTGTTGGATGTTGAATTTTCTGTGGAGTGTATGACATGTTTGATATTTGTTCTATAGGGTGTATTCCGGTTTGTATGACATGTTGGATATTTGTGCTGAGGACTGTGTTCTTGCTGTGTGTGACGCTGCCCTGTGACGTGGAGGAGATGGGCCGCTACACACCCACATCTTGTCGTCATCTTATTTTTTGACGTCCACAGGCCAGGATTTGGCGCTATACAAGCCAACATTGTTATTATTATTTATTACTTCCTGTTTCATTTGAAACAATCGAGTACAGAAGCTATCCAGAAAGCATTAACAAAATTTATATAACTCATTTTTAAACATTGTGATAAAGTAATGGTTGTGGTGTTAGAGAATCAAATCATTTGTGGCAAGGATGGACAAATCACGATTAGACATCGAGAATGTAACATTTAATAACGCGTTCTTTAACAAGCATGAAACAGCGGTACCGACCCTTTAGTAATTTATAAACTTCATGTGTGGACAAAGGCAGCCAGCAAACAAGAGAAACCGTTAAGAAAACTTTTGCTGCCCTTCTCGATTTTTAATTTTTAAAATCTGTTGTCGATGACATTCTGATTCAGATTTGTTCTTTAAATCGAAAAGATCAGTCGCAGTTGACCTTTTACAAATTGGCGACGAGTGTCAGTAATAGTTTTATCTAAGAAGCAGCCAATCTGACTCAGACACGTGGCACGCCATCTTGTGTTCGCTGGTAATTACTTCCTCGTCGATGTATTATAAACTGCCAGACTGCGGTCTCTGGCCAGTCACTTGTCAGTCGAAGAAGATTTGTAAGTATTCATCGACAGACCACATCATGATATACAGGATCGTCTGTGTTTACTTGATATTTGTTGAGCTGGTACCAATCCCAGGTAAGAAACATTTAACATGACGCTGTTTCGTAAGGTGCACTAGTTGAATACAAAATTAAGATTTCACTTTATTCTAGCTTTTACAACCTCGTTTGTTAAACGTATAAAGAAATAGATTTATGCCCCATATAAGTTATTCTTGTTCGAGAAGAATTGATCCAGCTGTTGATCATGTTACATGTATGCATACAGTCTGACCTCCTCCATTTAAAAATGAGAACTTGGAGTGATGTATTAATTCACTGTATTATTACTTTCCTAGTTTCAGCTCAGCAGATGTCAGCTAGTTTAGTGGATGGCACAGCGAATGCAGGTCGTCTGGAGATATTGTACAATGGAACCTGGGGCACAGTGTGTGACGATCGATTTGGACAGGAAGAGGCTTTAGTAGCCTGCAGGATGTTTGGTTTTAACAGGTATTTAGTCTACGTTTGAAAGATTTTATCTCACAAAGCCACAAGCTTTTTTAAATGGTATATTTTGCTTAGTAAGAGTGTTTTGTAGCCTGATGATCGATCTAACTTTAAGTTTTCAAGGTACTGAATTGCTGTGTTTTATGGTAAGACTCTAGCTCACCTAGCAGCAAGTTGCTCTTGTTTTATTACAGAAGTAATTACGATAATAAAACGGACATTAAGCTGTAGACAATGTGATAGAGGTGACGAGCAACGCCCTTACAATATAAGATTTCCGCGAAAAAAACTCGGTTTATATGACCTCATCAAGAACCTAAAAACGTTATAGGGATAGTCATTACTTTCACTGTTTTAAATACTGTCTCAGATATGGCACGCTTAAATTGTGGTTACCTGTATTTTTTCTGTTTTAACTTAGATGCTATCGGTTTTCCGAGTGTTTTCCTTAATTAATTATTCCAGCGCAGCCTTGTAACGAAACACTGGTACAAGGATTACCTAATCGTTGTTTACTCAAGAACTTAGGGCTGCTCGGAAGAATTTTAAGATATAGCAGAACCCTTAAGTATGCTGCCCAGTCCACAAAATGTTTTTTTTCTCTATGATGGAAAACAGGTTTGACGAGTCTACTCATCCATCCATCCATCCATCCATCCATCCATCCATCCATCCATCCATCCATCCATCCATCCATCCATCAGTCCATCCATCCATCCATTATAAGTTTTTTTTTTACTTTATTGGCCCTATTGATGACTATCAATTGACAAAGTAATAAAGGATTTAGAAGGCTCAGTGACAAATATTTTTAAGCAAAGGACACATTACGTGATTAGACTTCCTAATTTTCAGTCAAAATATAAACATTTTACTATAAATTTTTCACATCTGACCTCAAGATACTGTCAGAAGATGCCACAGATATTAGTTATTATCGCTTCCATTGTCTTGTTTGGTGATGATCGTTTGCCAAAGGTTAAAGTACGTCAAGGTCTTCTGACACTCGAAGAACAACTAGAGAGTAGACATAATTGCACGTGAGATATTATACAGCTACAAAAGTTCGCGTAAGGATGGTATGCGTGCATTTTTCATAGTCGCAGCATGCTAGCCGATGTGTTTGTTTTTGATGTCCACACCCTTCTCTGTTTTTTCTGTTGTTGGACAGCACAACAGCAGTACCCGTCGTGTCATTGTACAGACAAGGCTCAGGTCCGGTTCTACTGGATGACTTGGAATGTCAGGGAAACGAAACCAGCCTAGCTCAGTGTAAACACTCAAGGCTTTACAAACACGACTGTACGCACTCGGAGGATGTCGGCGTTATATGCAACAACAGTCGTGAGGAAGCCTTTCTAACTACACCAGGACTTTTATTGCTCGGCAATATATACATGAACACAAATTGCCAGTGTACTGATAATTTCGATTATCTATTGTTCCTTTTGGTTTCTTCTTCCTTTCCAAATAATGTATAAAAGTTATTTCGCGAGTTTCGAGCACATTTTCTTGAAATAGAAACTTTACATTACAGCAACATAATTTTAATTATTCAATCAAGAACATACACAGAAAAACTACTAGTTTGATTTGTCAATATGCTGAATTTTGACCAGTTCTTAATTATTTTCAAAGATTCAGAGAGTGCTATTTAATTTCCAGATATGACTATCTTTATACATGTAAATAATTAATGAGTGGCCATACAGATATTCAATTTAATAAAACATTTCTTTACTTTGCTGAATTTTTTGAAGACACATGAAAAACATTCAATCAACCATGTTATCAGTTGTTTCATTTCCCTCATTAAATGATCTGTTTTACGGACACCTGGTCTCCAGCAGCTAACACGATTGTGCTTTCTGTTGTTTTTTTATTTGTAGCAAAATCATTTAAAATTGTAAACGTGATGTCGTTGGGTCCATATACATTAGTCATAGCGTCAATTACATATGCAGAACTTAAAAGAAAAGTCCATTCATTTACATGACGCACGACATTTTGCGGTTATATATCCATATTGTGATGTAACAATACCGAACACAAGGTTTTTATCATTACCTGTATGATGAAACTTTAAGACACACATATTTATACAAATATTCCTTACTTTTAAAACTTCCTTTGATAACGACACTAAGTTAAAGGAATAAAAATTTAGAATGATCCTAATTGATAAGTTTTAATTAAAAATTGTAGTGTGCACGCTGTTGTAAAATTGATGACATCATTTGAGCTAATTTCAGCTGAGAAGATGGCCGCTAGATTAGCTGGTGGAACATCGGAAGAGGGACGTCTCGAGATATTTTACTATGGACAGTGGATAAGAATGTGTGCATACAAACTGGGAGAAAACGAGGCGCTGGTGGCCTGCAGGATGTTGGGATTTAACAGGTCAGGTATTTAACTTACTAGGTTGATTGGACACAAGTGTGTGTCAAAATGGAAACCTGCTGGTTCTCGTCAAATCATGTAATTATGACTTTTGATACCAGATGTTAATATGTGCTAACACTTTTTTCGATCCGTAATCTAAGTATAGTTGCTATTCAATTTGATAACTCTAATTTGAACACGTCACCTCGTGTATTTGGCATCAGCTTCACATTGATTTTATCAGGTTTCTGGAAACAGCCGTTTAACTTCATACAATTTACTCAAACACGTATTCAAACACTTCCATTGTAGTGTTGATCAAGAAGACTGACCTGTAGATGCAGCTCTTAAATGTGACTGAAATTCATACTAATGCTTCAAGATTTACACTAAACAGAAATACTACTTTACTCTTTATACCAAAGTGTGGGCGTGCATGCGTGCGTGCGTGCGTGTGTGTGTGTGTGTGTGTGTGTGTTAACAATCTTAAGTTAGAACAAAATCAAATTATCTTTCACTCAGTTAGTATTAAACCTGTGAAAAGAAGCTTTAACGCGTTTAAGGGCGTGTGTCTGAAATGTGACTGTAACAATATTTCCCTATTTAGTAAAATCTGATTTACTGACATTTGCTTCTTTTCGACATCTAACAGAACCAGAGCATTAGTCGTGAGCTCAGTCAAGTATGGGAAAGGTTCAGGTCCAACTATGATTTATAACCCACAGTGTCAGGGAACGGAAGCCAGTCTAAACCAGTGTGAGCAGAGTAATAAAGATTATTACTCAGAGTGTGATTATGTTGGTGTCATCTGCAGCATGGACGTCTTGAATATTAGTAAGAAAAAAAACATGTTTGAGACATGTAGTCCATGAAAACCATGTTCGTGTAAAATTAAATAATAATATTAAATTGTGTCCTCCTTACATTAAAACCATACAAATCTGAATCATCGCTTTTAACATTATGTAAAACTCATTGCAGTCAGAACTTGGGCTTTTGCATTATAAATATGTAGGTTTAAACAAACCTAAAAAAAATTATAACCTGGAAATAATTACAAACTAGTCAATTCTTGTCCTTATCGTATTTCTCAGATAACAAATCTAATACTATGATTTAAATATGAAAACTGTACAATTGTCAGCTAAACAGATGATAGCCCGTCTGGTTAATGGAACGTCTACGGCGGGACGTCTGGAGATATTTTTCAACGGAGAATGGGGCACAGTGTGTTACTGGGGATTTGGACAAAAGGAATCTAAAGTCGCATGCAGGATGCTGGGATTACACAGGTCTGTAACTGTTTTGTTCTTTGAATATAAGCAATGCAAGGATTTTTGCTGGGTTAGGCTTTTACATTACCCAACCTGTATCAGTCCACAGGAAAATAACTCTTCTCAATTTATTTATAATTAATTATATATATATATATATACAAACACACATAAAAGAAGACTTTTTCTGCTTAAAAATGAATATCATGTATGTGTGCATAATTTTTAAGCCAACTTGTACGAAAAAGGAAAAGAAATCCTGGTACAATCAGTGAACTACGTTTAGATTCTAATAATGTTATCGACCAACCTGAATGGTTTGCGTTTCTTGCAGATATCGGATAGATATAGGCTAGTTCAACAAAGAAAGAAGTGGGAAAGTAGCACTCAGAGAGAGAGATATAAAAATTACAAGGAAATCAAGTATGTACCTACATCACACACACTCACACGCACACACACACACATCGTTGGCAATTCGTCTAAGATTAAGCAGCTGGACTGCAGATGGCACAAATGATTTCAGGTGCCTGTTACTCTTACATAAAGGCATGGCATAACGTTTACCTGAGCTTAATAATACAAATTCTTTTGTTAGTACATGTTCAGGTAATGATAAAATGCATGAAGCTTTCCGTACTATTTGCTGGTCACAAAAAGAAGCTAAATCCCTCTGTTTGATACCAATTATCTTAGAACAGATGCTCACAACACCGTTCAGACTATTCCTTTCATGGACAGAGAGATTGCGAAACCAGCATACAAATGAGAAAGATAGAAGACTCTCTCTGAATGACTGGTAAAAACGACCTAAGATTACTTGGCTAACATGTGACTTAGGTTTTTCTAAATGTTTATACAGTGTGTTCAGAATGAACATCTTGGCATCGTCGACACCCCTCCCCTTCATGTAAGCAAATTGCAGTGGGTCCAGTTTACTCTCTACAGATGTTAAGATGAGAGTTTTGACAATTTTCTCAAGAGTTTTCATGGCGAGGGAGGTTAGAGCTACAATCACCTACAATCAACAAGCGCCGTTAACAGTTTACGCCGTCATTTCTCGTGGTTCTACAAACACTGCTACTAGAGCACGAGAAAAGCATACTTTAATGTCCAAATAATCTGATCTGTCGCTCATTCTCTCTCTGTATTTACTGTTGACTGCTGTCAATGTTGTAAATGGTGCACTAGTGTGACGTAACACACTGTCAGTGGCGCTTGTTGATCGCAGGTGCGAATCGTAGCGGATTATTAATTAATGGGTTGGTTTTGGAGGCTAAAATTTACAGGTTAGTTTTATATGGACTATATATATATAGAGAGAGATATATATAACTATATACGAAAACAAAGAAAACCATTCATGTTGGTCTTTAAAAAATTAAGCATTATCACTTTACTTAGAATTATTATTTTAAACCAAACACTAAGTCCAGACGTGTTCTTTCGCTCATCAAGTAACAAAGACCTACAAGTGAGCTTCTCGTAATATGTTTTGCTTAGTTAATGCTTATATCCCTACTACAAATATATAAGTAACATTTTCAATGTAGACTGTTTAAAAAGCTAGTGATGTTTAATATTTCTGTAACTTTAACGCGCTATTGTCTAATTTAACGGACAATAATGAAGGTTGCACGAGTGCAGCTAGTATCTGTAGTTTCAAATGTAACTTGGTCTGAAGATAATTTCTATTTAAAATATTTCTAGAGGAACTAGGTCCGAGATAAGTTTAATGTTATTAAATGTTCAATGAAAATACAATCAGTAGCTCAACACCTACAGTTTTATTATAAAAAAGTTGCTCTGGCACTTGTCAGGACTGAATGTCCAATAGGTCTCTTTGGTCTCTATACACAAAATGTGTGTGTGTGTGTGTGCGTGCGCGCGAGAGAGAGAGAGAGAGAAAGAGAGAATTTGTGGATTTGTGTATAGGTTCATGTGAGTATGCATGTTTGCATGTGTGTTTAAGTACGTCTATGCATGAAATCTCTAACATGTATGAGAAGTTGCTGACCGGTGTGAAAGAATACCGGCGTGTTTCTGTGTGTGCACATATACAGTATTTATGTCTACAGGCTCGTTATTTCTTATCTCATCTCAAATATCAAGTAATGTCAAAAGTTACACATCTAAAGTGTAAATATAACACGTGACATACATCTTAGTAAGTTATTACCTATAATCTTATCCCACTTGTATTTGCGAATTTTTTTTCTGTGTAAACGTGTGTACTGACAGCACTGGAGCAACAGCTTTTCCCTCATACAACTACGGTCAAGGGCAAGGTAACATTCTCCTTAAGTCCGTGGAATGTCAGGGAACTGAACTCAGTCTCACGGAGTGCAAGCTCGACTTTTTGCATTCTCGTCGCTGTAGCTACGGAGACGACGTCGGTGTCGTCTGTAACATCAGTAAGGACGATAAACTGTTTCTGCAAAACTTTCTTTGTTTTTATTGCACTTCTACAAACGTCTGCATACACGAGTATAAGAACACTAATAATTGTAGTAATACTAAAAGTGGGAGCGAAAACCAAATTGTTGGTGGTTACTGTTGTTTAGCTCGGTATCAGCAACAGGTCATACCAAAAAAACAAAACAAAACAAGAAAAGCAGCATTTCAGACAATATAAAGCTTTGCACTACTTGTTCAATAAGATCAAAAGTTCTATAGTTTTGTGAGTTTATAAGTGTTTCTCACAGTATCTGTAACATAAGCTGTCCGTTTCTATTGGTAAACCAAGGTAACAATAATCGCATTTTTGAAGTAATTTTCTTCACTTGCTTTTTTTTGCATTTCTTAGTCGGTTGCTTCGATCTGGTGGTTTCGAATTTTCAAGAACTGTTCACTTTCCTTAAATAATAAAGAGTGATAGAGAAGATGGGTCGAGTCTCAGCACAGAAAGATGAACTAGAACCTCCGTCAGGTTGAATTCCGTTTTTTATGGTATAGAAATGACTACACGTGGGGTGAAAGTAGATATTATAGGAGGGAAGGTTGTCGAGTATGGCAAGTAAAGGAGCATATGTGACACATAGTGGTTCTGTCTCTTGTTATTCCTATGTACTTTTGACACTTAAACTGTATTTCAAGATTTGTAGGGAAAATACTATGCCTGGGTGTTGTAGTTTATTACATTATACTTGCCGCTCTACAAATAGTATTTAGTAAAGTATTGCAAAGCTCTGTAGATCAGGAAAGGAGAAGTTTACTTTTTTGGTCACAAAAATGGCCACTTGCTCTAAAATTATCACAAATAAAAAATACATCCCATGCAGTAGGCGATTTCACTCGTTTGACTCCTTTCTTTCTAAGAACTGACACAACTATAAAAATGAATACAGTTGACTGTTAGAAACGCAAATTTCCGTTAAGACCCTGGCTTAAGATATCATCACCCTAGATGCATCTAACAAAAGAGAAATTTATGAGGAACAGGCTCCAGCAACAGTTGGCATTACTACTAAGGTAACCTTTACCTTTATTCACAAGCTACGTTGAATGTCTTTCTCGACATTAGTCTAACCGCCAGTGTCTTGATTGAATCCAGCAGGCAATGTCCGTACATGTCCGGTTACTTGAATGAACGCTCACTGCGTAAATGGTCTGCCCTGATTTTTACTACATATAAAAATTAGAACAATAGAAAAATATGTTCAGAGCACATTTGTTAGTAAAAATTAATGTTTTGTTTGCAATAACCCCCAATTTGATAAAGAAAAGTCCCAAGCGTTTCAGACTTTAAAGAATGTAATAATACTTGTCAAGGGTACAAATTAACACGGACGCATGTGTGTTGTGACAGCAAAGCCGCTGAAAGCCCGTTTATATGGCGGGACGTCAAAGGCAGGACGTCTAGAAATTTTTGTCAATGGACAATGGAGTGCAGTGAGCCAGTATGAATTTGATCAAAGGAAAATAGATGTGGCCTGCAAGATGCTGGGACTTAACAGGTCAGTGACCATTGTTTTTTTTTCAGCGCATCATTCAAAAAAAATAGTACAGACCTGTCTTGGTGATGTTTTCACGATCCCGTGGATTTAATTTAGGTCTATGTACATACCCATACCGTTCAGAAACATGGCACCTAAGACGACGTTTTATTGCTAACAGTACATGAAAGAAGCAAACATTAGAACAATAAGTTAATTAATGAAACGTTTCATGATAAATAAAGTATGAGAATGGCATACATGTGTCTTAGTTAGCATTCAGAATGACATTGCTGACGTGACGAAGCTGAAAATAATCAAACACAAAATGGCCATTAAAACAGCTCATACAGCGACGGAAGTACAAGCTGTAATACCTTTTAAAATTGGATATCAATTTGTTAATGATTGTACTGCTATAGTTAATTTGTATTTTTCATTTGGCATTTCTTACCGACGGATTGTGGTCAAATCCTCATGTACCACTGTATTTTTAATTGAGGAGATACGACTTCGTACGGGTTAAGGGGAGGTAATAGTTAATACTGTCCCCTCGATAAGTAAGGGTTATAACACCTCGAACTTCTACGGCCGTAGTGTATCTTTACCCTTCAACCAGGGTACGGTAAGGTTATGAATACATTTTTGTATACAACTTGTCTACTGACAGCACTGGACAAGCAGCTGTGGTGGCTCCTTTAGTGACAGATGGCTCAGGATTTCAGGTTTTTTCTTCGAAGTGTCAAGGGCTGGAAACCAGTCTTGAACAGTGCGGGTTAGAACTACTCCACAAAAGCAGCTTCCCGGACGTCGGTATCTTTTGTGACTTCAGAAACAGTAGTAAGAAAAAAACTTTAATTTTTCAAGATGTCTTAATGTCTCTATAATCGTATCCTTTAAAAAATATTTTATATATAAGCAATAAATAGGCTGAGCTTTATGAGCTAATTAATGTATCACAGAGGACTAATTTTTGAACATCTAAATACACAGATAAGGTAAAGAATAAAATCATATTTAAACTTGCAAAAGTAAACGAATGGTAAGGAAGAAAGTGAAAAGACGCTTTCCCAGCGGAAAGTAATTGTTTTTCACTTTAAATCACTTAGTTTCAAATTGTTCGCTTAACTTCTCCAAGGGTGTTGATCTTTGCACGATAGTAATTATTACTTAATATAAATAGAGAATCGAGTAGATGGTGGTAGAAATGTTTACGCTTCAAAATTTCGCGTTAATATGTAGACAAGATAAACTTCAAGTTACAAGTTAATTAGGAATTAATACATATGGTTAAAACGCTGTTATTTTTAATAAAGGAATCAACTTTAAATAAGTATAATCATCGTAACAACAGGTAAACCTGGAAATGTCAGGGTCATATTTTGACGTGCTCTTCAGTTTTCAAGATTTGTTTCCATAACATTGGACTGGGATCGACATTTTTAGAAATAAAAATCAGCTGTGATTTTCTTCTCCGCCAAGTAGATCTGCCAAACTTCTACCAGCAGATGAAAAACGTGAAAGTAGATGTTGGCGTTTAGGGTTAATAATTAACCCTAATTATACAAAATGTAACATTTATAACTTTTTGTTCCCTTTTAACGTGTTAATAGATATCAGTATTAAGAAACAAGATTACATTCTCAGAAATAAACCAAAACTAAAAGTAGTTTAGTCCTAGTAGAACTAACACTGTGTAAAACATTGTATTAATCTGCAGTATGTATTTTGAAAAAAACAAATGCATAATCTGGAAGATTAACCTTTACGAGAAACAAATAATGACGAGAACCTCCTCAAAATATTGAACTTTTGTTGTCTTATTTAAAGCAGATTTGTAACATGAAAAATCTACTCGGCAGACGACATCAGCTCCATGCACTGCCACCTTCTTGTTACAGGTCTACGGTTAACTGGATCTCGTCGTACGAGCAGTAACATGGGGCGTGTAGAAGTGGAGGTTGGAAGTGGGTGGTTCAGTACAGTGTGTGTCAACGACGAGAAAACTGCCGCAGTCATCTGCAGACAACTCAATTTACACTCGTGAGATACTTTATTAGATAATTTGTTCAAACACGTTTACATTAATGCGATATAAAATGTAAAAAGACACCCAATACTTAACAAGAGAGCTAGTCATTTTTATAAACACAAAAACACACACACACACACACACACACACATAAAAACAGAGAGAGATTTAAATAAATACTGAATTCTTAAGTCAGCTACAAAAATATCCACTAGAGTTATTGAAAGAAAGCAGTTTCATTTAATTTTTGTTTTACTGTTTGACTATTTTATATTATTTATTTTTATTAGAGATTATGCTGCACTGATAGACGGTTCGTCATTCGGACAAGAGAAGAGCCCTTTACTTGCAGCTTCATTTGTTTGTGAGGGAAGCGAGAAGAGCCTCGATGAATGTGGATTGAATACAACTGCAGATGACTGTTATTCCAATGACGCTGGTGTCTTTTGCACCAACAGCAGAATCAACAGTAAGATTTTGTTAGCTTTGTTGAAGTATGTTTTGTGTATACATCCTTGGCAGTTGAGTGTTTCGTCATCTACAGTAACAGACAACATGAAAAGATTTTATTAATTCTTTGTTTCGTAAGTTTATGAGACCTTCGAGGGAGCCTACACATTTGTGCTTAGTTTAAAGGTAAAACACTCTCTCAATAACTGTTTATTTTAACAACAGATAAAGCTGTCTTTAGCATGTGTGTAGTACACGTTTTCACAGCAAAAAGAACTGGCTCGAGGTTTGTTGCGAAGAGTGGCTGCAAAACTCACCGTGTGTAACTAGCTTGATTCACCTAAGAAAGGAATATTGTTCTACTCGTTTCTCCATATGTCATACACATGTGTGCGTGCGTGAGTGCTTGCAAGGGTGTCGGTGTGAAGGATAGGGGTTGCTTTCGATGCCTGCTTCGTGCTTGTCAAACTACGTGTATAATGAGGTGTTAGTGCAAACATCTGTGAGCACGCACTTAATAGTCAACATGCAGTTTTCAGAGTTTGTTTGCTTATTGTGTATCAACACTTTCAGTTCATCATCAACAAACGGATCGTTATTGACCATATAGGTCCCACGCTAATCACACAATCTTACAAATATAATTATCTTGTTTTATATTATGACAAATTACTTTTGAAAAAAATATTTACGGTTTTTCATTAAATATCATTTTAATACATTCATTTACTGGGTAGAATGTTCATAATATTTAGCAATGGAAAATGTTGATTTTTGCTTGAATTTTTAATATGTTTGTCGGCTGTATGGTCTTTTTGCAGACGATCTTCTTTTAATAGTTTCACGGGAGGAAAGGTACCCGTTTATAGAAGGAGCAAACAGAGCTCTCATGTGCGTGACACCACAAAAGTATCAAAGGGTCACTGAGTACACATGGATAAAGAATGCTGGCGGTCGTCCTCAGGGCGATTTTCTGATTTTCCACAATCTGACTAGAGAGTACAATGGACGTCAAGTCCGCTGCTTCACCGAGTATCGTGACAGTGCTTCTCGTTTTAATAAGATACTATTAAGTGACGTTCACGTGCTGAAGGTTTACTGTGAGTACACGTTTAGAGCAGTTTAGTGTTTCTTTTTTAAATTGACACGTGCGTAATTATTAGTTTAAGTTAAATAATTAATTTAAAACAATCCAAATAATAACACTATTACTTGGCAGTTTTTATTAAGAGAAAATTATTGGCAGGGTAACTTTGAACACACATAGAACGCCTCTCATTATTTTCATTCAGGCTTAAGTCCTTTGCAATTTCCAGATCAGCCGCTGATCAACATAACATGGACTTATGATACCGGGACACAACAACCCTTGTCAAATCTTACTGACTTAAACCCTGGACAAAATGTGACATTGTGGTGTGAAGCTGACAGCAACCCTCCCCCCGCTTCCATCACGTGGTCAGGAAGAGTCAACAGCACGACTGGGGAATTACGGATCATAGCGGCAGAGCACGTGACACACAGCGGTCTGTACACCTGTACCGTCGTCACTCAAACAGTTGATGATGACGACAGACTTCCGCTGAGGTCGTCTTACCAGCTCACTCTCAGTGTTCAAGGTTTACATTTACTCTCATTGTCTTAAATTTAGTGCACTTGTCAAGATTTGCTTTTCTAAGTTGTACAATAGTTGTACAGACAGTACAGACATAGTTTCCTCAGTTCTCATAGATTTTAGTGTTTAAATAGTAAGAATGGAAAACGTTGATCATGACACATTGACACAATTCGTGTCACCTGATTTGCATTTTCCTATAAACAATGCGAGTTGCGGCTTTTCATTTTTTTCTGATGTATGTGACGAACTTTATTTTCTACCTGACAATATACGCCATATGAAGGACAAGTAAGAGGTAAGTGATTTAAAATCCCTCTTTGCAAGACACTTTGTAAAACTAACATCTTTTCGTTTTTTGTTTTTTTACCTTTTTTCTGATCGTAATACACTTTTATACTGCTCTGTGTAATAATTTAACCTGTCTGTCGACAAGAATGTGAATTGTGGTCATAAAAAGACAGTTTTTAATGCTATTACATGTGGCATGTCATACCCGCACGTTAACTGTATTGCTAGGAAACGTTCTGTCACGCTAGACATTTTGTATCCAAATAGTTTGCTTCAGTGTCTATATACCTGTTTGTGTACGTGTGTAAGTGAGTTTGTATGTGTGGATGTTTCCTAATGGAAAGATTTAGATAATGGTTTATATTATGGTGTTTCAGAATAAGTTTTTATTTATCAGAAGCCTAGTTGATTTATTATACTTTGTATCTTGTCAGGTACGTACTTTTCCATCAGTGAGCTCTTGATAGATCGAGGTTGGTCGTCACTACATGTGGGAACAAGTCACCCCCGTTCTATTGTGAAGTTTTCTGTTAGGTTGCAGATCTTTGCTCTCTTTCCCATCCAAAGAGCACGGAGATCAGTGTGCAGTGGCCTTTGTACGGGGCAGGAGGTTGATTGCAAGGGCCGCCTGCGGCCCGCGGGGCGCGTGTTTCACGTGCCTGTGCTAAATAATTTTGACTAAGCTGCAGAGTAAAAACTAAGGTTACATTTAACTGTAACATTTATCTTATGTATTCTTTTCATATAAATGATGGCATAAAAATGGTGACAGCAAAACCTTTTATTGTCGGATGTGGAGAAGGAAGACTATACAAAAGGAATTTAAATCCATCGGCCATACAGGTTTATGGCATGTCAGCCTCTACATGAAAAGTAGTTTTGCTAGTATAAACTTAGGTGTAGGTAATATTTCTGACTATATAAGTCCAGCAAGACAAGTGACGAGAGTTTACACTTTATTTGCGCAATTTTTTGTCATTCGATTTATATTATAAGAATTGAAAATTCTGGAAGTTTTTTATTTTTATCAATGTTTTCTATTATTTTCCATCGTTAAAACGCAAGACGATTTTTTTAAAAAATCTGTTGCAGATTTAGCATCGCACCCAGAACCAATTTTTTCTTCACGACCTATTGCAAGTTTAACCGCTGTGTGTTACACGTATTACTACCTTCATCAAAAGATTTACATGATAATCCGTCAAATACAGGTTGAGGAACTTAAAAGTACCCCACCTCCAATAATACGCTTGGACGAGGCGGGTTACTTTTAAGTAACCTACAAAGTAATTGACAGGCGATATCATGTAGCACTTTTGATGTATTTTTTTAAATGATACAAATATAAGAGATCAAGCGTGTCGTAGTTAAAAACTCTACTAAGTAACTATTACAGTACCTTCTACTTACTGGTTTCGATAACTATGACAGTGCAGAAATTAATAACTGGATGTTGTTTCAGCACACCCATCTCTTCTAAATACCTCACTGACAACCAGAAAGGCTGAAAACATTGAACTAAGACAAACATGATGTCAGTTTGAAACGTGAGAGTTTACAGCCAGGTCATCCGGTATCCAACTACATGAAATAATTATCCTGATGTTTAAACCAACACAAAATGGGAGAAAAGTACTTTGTGTTGCCAGAGCGATTAGATATAAACATGCTTACAACCACTAATGTCCGATTTACTACATTCTAAATAAATAATTTCATTTGGATAGTTACAAATTTTTCATGCTTATCACATCTTTTATGAAAGTGTGTATAACATCTGTATGCTTACTTCTATAAGTGCATTAAATACAGGCGTAACGTGGATCATTGTATAATGAAAGAATTGCATGGAGAACAATGTCTCTCTTGGTGTTAACAGAGCGGCCATTGCAGTCCGCCACAGCTGCTTGTCTCCCTTGCACTAACATTCAGAAACGTTTTACTTGATTAATTAAAACTATATGTAATAAACTTTTAAAAATTTAACGTTCTTTGACACTTATGAATTCCTTGCTCGTTTCAATATCAAACTTATATCATCAAATCAGAAAAGAATGGATTAGTTTCATGGCATGGGGAGAAGGTACATGTGAAAGTTAACACCAACAACAGCGGCAGAGCAGATTTGTATAAGTAAGGTACAGTCCAAGATATCAACAACGTTTATTACAACAGCGACTGTAATGTACCAATTTAATGCTGGCTTCAAACTGTCTGTGTTAACTGTCCTTCCACAGTCTCTCTAATGTCTCGATTAATATAACTTGACGAAGTAGATTGAATCTTATGATCCGAGGACATATTTCTTTAATTATAATGTTAATTCAATGTTTCTAAAATATATTTTTGGTAATGAAAATAAATCAGAAGTAATAGTGTCACTGATGTCTCACGCTTTACAAAAATGTTGGGAGTTTAAGAAACTGACCGTCTTTATTGTTAGAATGGCGAGATGTGTTATTTCCCTTTAACCTTACCCTTATCTCTCTAACCACATGACTTTTTCACACACACACACACACACACAACTTACACACAGACACACACACACACACACACACACACACACACACACACACAAATAACACTTTCTAACTCTCTCTCGCGCGCACTCGTCTATCTAACGTCGCTTATGTTCTTAAGTACGGAGAACCAGATCGTATCAAACCATCTTCTGTTGCTGACGCGGGACCAGTACTCAGCGCCGATGTCTTGTAGAGCCTCGCTTCCGTCGCACTGTGAGGGCACGATGTTTGCTTTATTCCTAGAGACCAGGCGCCTGCGGGTGCAGTTAATGGTGTCAAGAGTCGCGGATAACAAGAAACATGACCTAGACCTTGACTATGCACGTGATACAAACGTGATCGAGACCAGGAACCAGATTTAAAGCCTAAAAATACCAGAAAATTGGTTCATCTGTTCCTTTGAGAAAGCTGTCTGCTTCATGATAAACTCAATCTCTTGGTCAGACTATTCACACGCGCCTATAGTTTTCTGAGATCAATAACAGGAAATGTTTAACTGTTTAAATACCAAAATGTCATTAGCAGATAAAAATGTCTACAATGAGAGAATCATAATAGCCAATGTAAACCAATATTTAGCCGGGTGTGAAAAGACATTCCTTTTAACAACCTGTCACAAGAGGTAACAAGTGAGACTAGAATTTTTCTTGCATTGAAAGTCTTGTCGACGTGTCTAAATCCAGAACTGACTTTAAGAAAAGCTTTTAGGAAGATATCCTTTAGTGGCCATATAATGCCAAGCTCGGACAGTGATCAAGTTTCCCGGAGCAAATATCTCGTACTATACGCTATCAGTTCGTAAAATACCAGCAGTTTATCGCTGGTGTAAACAACGACAATAACATCATCTTAACGAGCCTAAAGTTGAAGCTGAAGGTGAAGCGCCGCGCAGTCAGCCCCCCCCCCCGACTCCAGGAAAACCTGCTAGGACCTCTCTCATGCCTTACTTGGAGACAAGTTAGTGGATCCTAAAATGGTAAACTGTGATGCAGGTACTGTATTCCCCCTCCTCGATTCTTCCTGCTGACGTGTTTACTACCACTCTAAATCATTTTCTTTGTGTTCACGTGTCTTTGTCACTTTCCCTTCTCTTCTTACTGTATCCATTAGTCTCTACCACCGTCTCCCCTATTCTTTAATCTACATATGTGTGTCTGTGTAGGTGTGTGGGTGTGTGGGTGGGTGTGAGTCTTTTGCGAAGGACCAATGGTACCCACATCCTGGTCAAAACTGATAGGGACCAATGCAAACGCCGTGTGTGTGAAGAAAAATTACTAGACTGTTAGACTAAAGCAGGTAGATAAGTCCTACCTCCTGGACTCCTTTATACCTTGTCTCACTCATATCTCTTGACACAAGGGCAATGCGTTATAAGCAATTATCTCTTTTAGTGCGTGGTGAAAGGCTTATAAATGGATAGGTAACTGGGTGAGGATTGCTTTTTAAACACAAGAGAGGAATGTGTATGGTATCAGCGAACGTGCCCCATATGTGACGATTATCAACACTCTGTCAAACGTGCCTTCGATACGTTACTTGCCTTGTACGTGCAACGAAAGTTTTTTTAGCTCTTTTGTTACTACTAAGATAACTGGTCTGTTTGAAACTTATCTTACAGAGCAAAGTGACACGATTATTTAATTAACATTCAGGAGTCACTGCATGTTTTTGTCTTTTTTTTTTTGGCTTTTCCTCTTTACAGCTTTAATCAGTGCTTGTTGCTTACATTAATGACGCCGTTATTTAACTGCTTCATCTAAAGGCAAAGAAACTTGAAGGTGTTTTGTGACACTAACAACCAGTGTCTAATACCAAGTATAGGCGTGACGGACAGACTAAGCGGATTATTTTCTCAGCCTCAATGGATCGCCTGCAGCAGTTAAAAGTCTAGATGATTCTTCCTGTAGAAAAAAACAATATCGTTGTTACATCTTTGTTGTTACACCTCGTATCTTTTCCTTGTTGCCTATTCCAATACCGTCTTCTTTCTCTCTCTTTCTCTCTCTCTCTCTCTCACACACACACACACACACACACACACACACACACACACACACAACGACATATAGACCAGACCATCATCGTCATTGTAATCAGGGCAAACGAATTCCTGAGAAGTTTTAACATACGGTTGTTGCTCTAAAACTGTGGACTGCGATGTAAGCTGCTAATATTAGAGAAAGTGACTTGTGAGACTAGTTCAGGTCGGAGTAGGGGAATACTTCTAACACTTCAGCTAGTCATAAGCATAACTTGTGGTAAGGATCACCGGTGTCCTTTCGGTTAAACTTTTAGACCGTTGTGATCGGACTCAGAGGACATTTGTAGGTGTGTGACAGTGATAACGGTCAGCGTTTGACTTAAGCTGTCACGTGGCTGAAATACTATCAGGATACTATAGCAGACTCTCTAGATCTCCTTTTATGGTAAAGAGACTCAATAAGACAATTTTTAAAACGACTCAGTGTCACTAGAGGGCGTAGTGTTCATTATATTTTCACTTGTGATCCCTTAATCCGTACACATAAATATTGTTTACCTGCTCTGTCCTTTTTGGGGGACTAAAATCTATTATAAATAGTGTCTTTGTGTCTGATTTATATCATGTTACAGACCGGAGGATCATGTTAGCTTCAGCCTGGAATGAAGAAAGAAGCGCTGAAGTGGATTTGTAATTCGTCATCTTGAGGTTGATTCTACCTCTGTCTTTCAGGCCCGTCTGTAGTAACGACGATTGGATATTTTCAGAGAGCACTTACATCGCAATTCAGGGTGTTCAAGGAAATAAACTTATCTTCACATTTGTCTTAAATATGTTGAGTCTTTTACCTTCTAAAAGTTTTAACCATGAATATGATGATAACGAAGATGATGATGACGACGACGTTAGTTGTGATGATGATGATAAATGAGAGATTAAACTAAACAAATGCTTCATGGCTGATGTCGACACTCATCACGCTTTTGCAGTCAGAAGTAAGAACCACACCCACATTAGTGTCGGAAGATTAATTACGCAGTTTGAAGCTTAACATTTGTGTGAAATCTTTGAGCCGGATCTTACAAACTTCAGTAATGCCCAGAGTAAATGATGGATAAAACTTCTCCGGACGCATCGGTCTTATCTCAGTAAGTCAGACAAAACTATTATTTTCCTGTTTTTCTCTTTGTTGGTTCCTAGAGGATGCCTACTTTTTTACTGCATTAACATGTTATAAATAACCCAAAATGTTGTGATATTCACACGCGACTTTGTGTGTGTGTGTGTGTGTGTGTGTGTGTGTGTGTGTGTGTGTGTGTGTGTGTGTGTGTGTGTGTGTGAGAGGACCTCTGGACCCTTTCTCCGATCCACATAATTCGACATCTACTGTGGTTGAGCGCAGTTTTCTTCCCCACACTTTATTCGATATTCCACATAACCACAGAGGAAAGCAAAGGTTATCACTGATAAAATGAAGCGGCTGTAATACGATTTTACAACGAATTTTATATAATGGCTTACTGAGTACTCCTCAGTTGTTCTTTTTATAAAAAGATGTGTTGTTGACATCAAAAGTTGTTATCGATAACAGCTTCTTGAGAGTTTAGACTTCCCAACACTGTTTTGTATTGATCCCGGTTCTTGTGCTTGCGTTAAAGTCTGCCCAGACATTAGAAACATGATATAGTACACATGTTTAATTGCAACAATAATTACAAAAGAAGCTGAAATGTGTGTTTTACTACTTTTACTTTCTCTGGAGTAGCAATCGTGGTGTTATCATAGACGCCCACCGCTTAAGTAATGCAGTGTACGAGCCCAAAGTGCTTGAATTTTGCAGCATTGATCCCTTCCGGCTCTTCTAACAGTTTCCTTCACATAAACAAAGTTTTGTTTGCGTGTGTGACAACCTGCTCGATTTCTGCAACTTTCTTCATGTTGGTTTGCCTAACCGTTGTCTGGGTAAACTTAAGTGGATGAAAATAAAGACGCACGTTAGACCTCCTAAAGCTGAAGACATCGCTCACGGTACACCTTCCCTGAGATAAATTGTGGCATACAGCTATCTGCATCTCTGAGTTCTTTTCGATAACAAGATTGTCACGTTGTCTTCACGTCCTTGTCCCAGCAGTTCGCCAGAAAAACAACTTTTTTAATTGAAAAATTTATGTAGGTAATATTTTCTGTTTTGGCAATAACCTTCTTACTTAAAATTTCTCATCTAAATAGAAAAGATCAATCGAAATTAATGGTATCGCAATATAGATTAAAGATGTTCAGTATTTTATAAAGCGACTAGAGGTAGCAATAGTTTCATCTTAGAGCCATCCAATGACTGTCAGCCACTTGTCGGCCACATTGTGACGATGTTTACTAACAGTTACTTCCGCGTTGACATCTGAGCTGCGGTCTTCGTCGAGTGTCTTGTCATCTAACACTTGTGTGGGTATTCATCAGCCGAACACATCACGATGTGCGGGATCGTCGGTGTTTACGTGACAGTTGTTCTCCTGGTACCAAGCTCAGGTAAAAAGTCATGCATTTAACATTTCGCTGTTTGGTCGGCTTCACTGCTTGAGTATATAAACCACGTTGCTGTTGCTTTTACAGCCTCAGATTCCCCTTGCTGTCTGAAATGTGGAAATACTACTTGCAGAGAAGGTCAATTAGCACAAAATTTCTGTATTATAGGACTTTTGACTAGACTTTCTTTGGTCAGTGCATACAATTGTCATATGTCATGTTTTGTGCATCTATTTCTGCACTTCATTGCAGTCACTGAAGTCAAGATTGTTTCTCGATCGCTTTACTGATTTTTTTTTTTCTTTCGTTAGAAAGTTTTAGCACTGTAATACCCCTTTATTTAGTAACCTGATTTACGACCTAAGCATCACTTGGTTAAATCAATGTACTCAATATCAGAGCAATTGGTATGGCAAAGCTGCACCATCTAGTTTAGTATCACTTCGAAAAAAATAAACAATCCTTTCACATTGCATATAGTCACGAAAACCATGAAACTGAAAGATTACATCTTAAAGTCAAAGGTAAATGCAACCTTGTTGCCTTAAAACCATGGACTTCAACATCATTGCAGAAATGAGTAAGAACATCCTTATTTTACCGGAAAAGAGGCGCAAAGAAGAAAGAGCAGGCGGCATTGTTAACTTTTAGAATAAATGAAAGCTGTGAAGAAAAAGCAAACAAACAGTAGCAACCACGTACACAGTCGCTGACAGCCTGATCGGAAAAAAGACAATGACAGATAGGAAAAAGTAAATCCAGAAACAATGCGAAACAATGACAAAAAAAGATTTAAAAGATAACTACAAACAATCCAACATAAAACACACGCTTCTCACTCAGAGGTGTCGATAGAAAAGCTTCAGTTATCGAAGATAGTGAATGTAATAACAGAAAGCACAACTTTACTATGTAGATGAACTAAGTTTTGTGATTAAACAATGAAACTTTGAGAGGGCGAGAAGCTGAAAAACTAAAAACTAGCAGCCCTAGGAGAATAGGTTGAGACAGATGTGCACAGTATGAAGGATGGAATGTCGCTTGGCGTAGAGTACATCTCAGCTGTGCAGCTTAACCTGAGAGACAAAGGCTCTTACTAGTGAGTGCCAGGGAACATTCTGTATTTTGGAGGTTAAGGTATTCAGCTTTTGAGTAGATAGGTTATTGAAATAAAACATAATCCCCATCATTTACCTGAGTTTGGAGCAACGATAGAGACAACAACGGTGAAGTACACAATGATGGGGATATCCGAAGGATGATGACAACAACGAACATGTTATTATTTTCAGGATAGTTTCCAGTGCGAAAGATATTTTTGTCAAAAAACATTACTACTAAACAGGGAATGGACTAAATCGCCGGCAATGAAATAATAAGAAAAGTGTATAACTTTCAATTTATTTTATCCATTGTTTGTTAACAAAATTTCAGCTCAGCAGCTGACAGCCCGTGTGGTTGGTGGTACACAAAATGCAGGGCGACTAGAAATTTTGTACAATGGAACTTGGGGCACAGTGTGTGACAACGGATTTAGAATGAAAGAAGCTCAGGTGGCCTGCAGGATGCTAGGATTCAACGAGTAAGTGAAACTCACTTTCAGTGTGCTGAAACTTGCTGAAAGTTGTGTGTGTGTTTTTTACCATAGAGGCAATCATTTTTGAAGAAACCGGCCATCTTTAAGAATACGCAATGAATAAAGTGTAATTATATAAATCGTTAATTATATATACATCATAAAATATTTCATGAAGAAAAAGTGTCACTTCTCTCCATTTACGGCATAAAATATGATGTTAGAAAAGTAAGTTAATAAGGTTTTTTTTTTCTTACGAAGAAAATCCTTCGTCATTTTTGTAACTACCTACTTAAACATCTCTAGAGTTCCTGGCTATCATCTCATAATCGTGTCTTTATCGCCAATAATAATATTTTTTCCCATCATTTTGTATTGTTACAAGTTGCATTGTAGAAAAGGATCATATAAGTCTAGTTCAAACGCTTAATGCTAAATTTTATTTAACATGCAGCTTATACTAAGGTTAGTTTACTAAGATATAACTTGGTACAGTTTAGGCAATGTGCTTTCCAGAACTCGTTACGCTTGATGGGGGATACACAAATATTAACTTAATCGTTAATTTTATCATACTCTATAATATATACAACCCTCTTTTTGGCACATGATATACTTTTACTCTTGTATGTTGTAATTCCCGACGAATGCTGATACTTATTAGTCCTTACTTTCCACATTAATTTTAAATGGAGTTTGACAAATAACAAACACTGCCACCAAACTAAATCTTGCATTATGTTACTGACCTCTAGACTGAACTGATGCACAGTTGTGTTTTATAGTTTAAGAGAATATGGGGCAATGTTCCAGTTTTTTACATCTGTATCGCAGCTAATACAGGGAGTAAAGAAGATAATAGTACTTGTATTTAATGCTGACATTAAAGGGTAAAACATCGGGAAAAGTGCGCGTGACTGTAAAGAAGGCGAAATGTGATTGGACACCACAACAGATGTTTAACATATACAATATAGAGGTATCTCAAGTAAAGTATACTAAGCGATAGTATTTCAATGATCTATAAATGATCAACCTTTACCATTTGACTGACTAAAGATAACATTTAACTATGTTAATGGTGAATACGGCATATTGAAGTGCAAATTTATTATTTTTCAAACTGTTTCAATAATACAGATTTTTCGAGTTTCTTTATGCTTTTATTTTGTTGTTTGCTTGCCGTTTTTTACTAAACAAAGTTAACTACCTACCAGATTGTTTCCACCCTTTATTATTTCGATACCGATGAAATTGTTTTTACAAAAAAGCACCAAAGCGACAGCTCTGGAGTCATTCAAGTACAGGGGAGGTTTAGGCCCAATTCTACTTGATGAGGTGAGATGTAATGGAAGAGAAACGAGTCTAGCCCAGTGTTCTCACAAAGGCTTCTATATCCATAACTGTGAACACTCGGAAGATGTCGGCATCATCTGCAACATTAAGGTTTGGAAGACGTGTAAGTGATAACAAATGTTGGTCATGTTTCTTTTCTTTACGAAACAAGTTTTCCAGTATTACTTTGTTTGCCTAAAACTTATAATTGTTTGAGCATGCTAAAAAGATAGAGTTGTAAATCAACATCAGACGAGAGCAATAAGAGGCTACCAGGTTCCTTTTCAGATACAAGAGGTTCTACAAAAGTACTTAAAAGACCATCTCGGAGTCAAACACAGTTTAACCACTAAAGACTAGCGTTAGCAACTTTTGCTAACTTCTCGACAATTTCTTGGAATAGTTCCCGACCCGCACAAACGCGCATCATTTTACTTGCAAACACATTCGAGCAGTTACACTTTCTTTAATAAGGTGAAAACAACTATATAATCTGCATATTCAGGTACTGTGTACATTAATTGTTTCTCTGAGCTACTCAGTTTTTATTACTTTAGGTCCCTCCTTGAACTCCGCCTGGAACCCCCCCCCCCGGGTAACCTGTCGGTCCCAAGCCCGGATGAAGGAGGAGGGTTGGGCGTGGGGCTAGCAACCCCACGCTGTAAAACAACCCTTGCTTGGAGAAACTTAGGTCCCTCCTTTGCCATTCAACTAATACAGCAGATCCAACAAATACCTTAGAAATATCATCATTCTACAGATTAGACCTTGAATCGACTACATGTTTCACTTGTCACGCAGACTATGAAAAAACATTGTTTCACAAACAAAGTCCACTATTACCCTAAAGTCAGATCGGAAAAATCAACAGAATATAAATTGGACCTACACTGGGGGTACATATTACTAATATCTAACACACTCATTCACAACTCACTCAGTTCAACATTGACTCATCGGACCCTTCGTACGACTTGAATCGCTACACGACCTACAGTCAGTCAACATTTACATAATAGTAATAACATAATATTAGAATTATGCAGTGAAACACTAATATCCAGTCAGTTACTCATCGCCAAATTTATAAAAGTCAATGCCCTAGGAAATTTGAAAAATGCTATATTGCAGTCAGCTTAACCAAATCTTTAAAGATATGTCCACCCCGCTGGTTCTTTTAAAAAAGTGATAAATTCTATAAAAAAAAAAACAAACAAATTTAAAGCAATCATAAGTTTGTGCAAATAAGTTGACACGAGTAATGCTACATTATTCACAGAAAGAGTTAAAGATAGTAACATCCCGATCTGCCTAATTAACAGATAACTCCAGTTCTCCGATAGATCAATGTATCAATCTGACGTCATTGCTGCTTACCTCGTGTGTAAATAGTAAAGTTTACTAGCGATGCTTTTAGACACTAACGAATAGAAACTTATTAATATAGAGAAAAAAAACTTCACGATTAACACAATTTTTTCCCCTCGTAAACATCAGCTCAGCAGTTAAAGGCTCGTCTAGTTGGTCGCACATCAGGGGCGGGACGTCTAGAAATATTGTACAACGGAGCCTGGGGCACAGTGTGTGAAGACAGATTTGAACAGGAAGAGGCGATGGTGGCCTGCAGGATGCTAGGATTCAACAGGTAAACTACCTTTGGTTCTACGCCGCTGTGTGTCACAGCGCCAAGCGTTTGTATTGTCTGACATAACAGCAGCCATTAAATGATTTCATTGACTGTCCCGAGAATGTGTTTTCCTGCCATAGTCTTGTAGTCAATGTTGTGCGGAAGACTGCTGATGTTAGTGCTAATGTTAGTTCTAATGTTAGAAGGAAGTCTTATATACAGCTGTTTGAAAAGGATTTAGACAAAATAAAACTCGCCTCGAAAACAAAGAAAATGTTCTCAGACAATGAAGGTGAGGAACGTTCCTTATATAATTTTCTCTCTTGTTGCTTTGAAAACACAGAACGATTTTTCTGTGGGCACAAAGAGCGGTGTGAAAGTACTTTCACAGAGGAAATCTCAACAAATATTAATTGCTTGAAAACATGTGGAATTAATATCATATGCATCAAAGAAACTGGTCAGACACTAGATTCTAATGATTCTATGGATTCTTCCTATTATGCGCGCGTGCAAATAACAAAAAGCATATTCATACGCGTTAATGTGCAATTGCTTAAATGTACTATTATATCATATTTTACAGCACCAGGGGCGCACCAGTAACTGGCAGTTACGATAGAGGTTTAGGTAAAATTGTGTTTGATGAACTGATTTGTACGGGATGGGAGACCAGTCTGGCGCAGTGTAAGCACAGAGGGTTTTACAATCACGACTGTAACAACACAACGGTTGTCAGCATCAGCTGTGGCATCAACCTGTGGAACACAAGTAAGCATATAATTTCATAAATGTCATCGTTTTCAATACTCTCAAAAATGTGAAGAAACGTGAGTAAGAAACTGTTCAATCTGCCTAAAACATTGACTCTCTTGGAGAGAAGTAAATTCCACTGAAGTCATAAACATTAATGGCTCCACTGTCTGTAGTAGCACAAGATTAAATGTAACAGTAAGGTTTCTTTAAGGCTGAAAAAAGCCTGTGAACGGTAGTTTTTCTCAGCTGTAACTGTTGAGAATTATGTTCGATGTTCGGAAGGATACAAAGCAACTTGTTCGGGCGAGTGTGTGTGTGAGTGTATTTAAGAGAGAATGAGAGAGAGAAAGAGGGTGTAACTTGTGCTGTATAAAGCAATGCTCTTTTCCTATCATAAAATATATGAATCAGGACCATGTGTCGGCAGAAAAAAAGTCGACATCAGGCCAGTTCTTCTATTTCTCCGGGACATTTACTCTTCAAAATGTATTCTCGAGTAATTGTAAAGAAGGCTTTTTTTTAAAAATGCGTAGACAGATTTCTTACTAAACAAGTAATGTAACCTTTCAGCTCAGCAAATGAAAGCTCGTGTCGTTGGTGATACAGCGGATAATGGTCGTCTAGAGATATTTTACGATGGAAGTTGGAGCACAGTCTGCAACAAGGGATTTAAAAGCAAAGAGGCGCATGTGGCCTGTAGGATGTTAGGGTTCAACAGGTGTGTCATTTATTTTAGTCTTACAAAGGTGTATCTGATAACATGGCATCTTGTGGATAATCTATGTTATTATTTCTTCCCTTGATACATTTTAACGGAAGCTCTAATCAACATCAGTGTACAGGAACGACCTTTTATTGACCAATGCTGTGCGCATTTTTATTATAAACATAAAAAGTCTTCCTTTAAGTAATACAAATGAACATTTATGTTTACATATACTTGTCTACATCTAATGACAGTGTGAACCGTCTAAGATTAAATAACACTTGTGATATTAGACCACTGTGCCTGGAAACAGATGCACTTATCGTGGCTTACAATGATAACTAGAGTTTGATATTCCCGGAATACTTACACTTTGCGTTAAGAAAGTGTTGTAACACAATTTGTATCATATTAGCTCTTTGTGCTTTGTTCACAAGACATTGACGACAGTGCTCATTTAAACACAAATTAATTGTCCACTGGTCTGTTTTAAGTAAGCAGATGATTTCTGTAGAATTACTTGCTAAGCGGCAAGAAGAGGGCGTAGTATGCACCAATTTAGATGTATCTCCCGAATGACAACCAAAAACACTTTAAGAAAGCATTTTAAAGCATGGAATATCGCAAGAGATTGTATGCATAAGTTTCGCAACATTATATTTAAATGCAAGTGATCCATTGTGATGTCTAACAGCAGTGGAATACCAGTTTGGGGCTCTGCCATGTACGGGGTAGGTGGTGGGAAAATTCTGCTTGATGACTTGGTGTGTCAAGGAACAGAAAAGAGTCTGGCACAGTGCAGTCACCGGGGCTACTACAAGCACGACTGCAACCACATACAAGATGTCGGTGTCATCTGTAACATAAGCTGTATGTATGTTTACCGCTCTGTTATATTGCTATTTGAGCACCAGTGTAGTTGGCATAATTAGATTCCCTGTAATGTATACTAAAGATTGACTCTAATTTTCTCTCTATTATGTGTTAATTATCTTGAAATGTGTTTTCTAGTTCTCATTCGTGACACAATCTCACTTTACTGGAGCTGGTTAGTTTAAAACTTGCTGTCTTATCTTTGCTGGCATTTTCACATCTAAGACAATAACAAGAAGTCAGTGGTAATGACCTATTATGTAAAAATTTGCGAAAGGAAACCTTTTATGATGATTCAATATTTTGCAACACCAGCTCTACCTAATTACTGAATGAGCAAGCCTTATAAACAATAGTTTATTTGAAGTAACATTAAAAGGCATAAGGATTTTCATAAATTTTTCATACACAGAAAAAGTATCCACTGCAAATAATTAATAAAAATAATTGTGTATAAAGAAAATTGTTTCAAAAGATGGTAAAATTTAAATGGCAATGAATACTTTAGTTCATATGTCATTTCACTGCCAACAGAGAGATATTTATTACTATTCTATCGTATGCCGAAATATGAATTTGAGGCTCCTGTTTGTATAGTACTCACTAACGTATCGCTTATCTCAGCTGAATCCCAGACACTTAATCCTCAGACACTTAATCCTCAGACACTTAATCCCGAGACACTTAATCCCCTAGACACTTAATCCCCAGACACATAATCCCAAGACAATTAATCCTCAATATGGAATTTGAACTCAAAAAAATATGCCAGACACTTAATCCCCTTTACATTTAATCCCCAGACACTTAATCCCTGACATTTAATCCCCAGACACTTAATCCTCGACATTTAATCCCCCGACACTTAATCCTCAAAATAAAATTTCAAATAAAAAAATTATGAATTGAATGAAAAAATTAATTCAAATTAAAATAATTTTTTTCATGTAAACATCAAAAAAGTTGGGGATTAAATGTCTAGGGGATTAAGTGTCGGGGATTAAGTGTCGAAGATTAAATGTCTTGGGATTAAGTGTGCGGTCACCATCTCAGCTACACAGATGAAAGCTCGTCTGGCTAACGGAACATCGACGTCTGGACGACTCGAGATATTAATCAATGGAAAATGGGGTACAGTGTGTGACCATAGATTTGGAAAGAAGGAGGCGCAGGTGACTTGCAGAATGCTGGGATTTAACGGGTATCCATTTTCTCGATCTTTGTTAAAGATAATAAATGTCTTTACAATAAACTTAATATTTCTACTCTGTACAAAAATCGTGTAATAAAAGAAAGTAGAGTAATTAAATATAAAGCAGTCATGCCTTATATATATATATATAAATAATTGCGAAAAGTAAGGTATTTTACAAATCTTGAAATGGGGATAAGACTTATAGATAAGATTTTTATTCCTAGCCACCACATTTTGTTTTTATTTTTCATCAGTCAGATATACATCATACACAAAAAAGTAAATGGTAAAATATTAGAAAGTACTTAATAATGTGCTCTATCTGCGAGTGTGTATGTATACTTTGTGTAGGTGCGAATGTTTCCTTCTCTGCTCATAGTAAATCAATCATTTACAGCGCCGAAGCATCAGTTGTAAGCCAAGCAAGATATGGGAAAGGTTTAGGACATGTTCTCCTTCGAGACCTAAGATGTCGTGGATCGGAAAGTAGTCTGACACAGTGCACAATACGTTCTCTCTACACCAACCAATGCGATCATTCGAGAGACGTCGGTGTCGTCTGTAACACTAGTAAGAACGAGAAGTTCCTCTTTTTCTTGTATGTAGTTGCAAGTTTCAATATCTCCACATAAATATATAGTTAATTATATAACCGTATACACACACACACACACACACACCCCGTGGGATTCCGGGGTATGCTTGTTTAGCGAGCATTGTAAGAATAGGGTCCCTGCTGTCCAGCCAGGCATGTCGTAAGAGGCGACCAAGGTGGACACCTCACCTAGAGGTAAATTAGGTTTTGGTAGGGCTAACAACCCCACCATGTAAAAAAATTCTACAGAAACTAAAACCAGAGTACTCACTACGGATGGCGAAGGTAATGAAACACACCAGGTAACTGGACTTATGACGGACGACAGTCAAACCCGAGAGGGAGCTGGCGCCCCGATGGTGGATTTACTGAAGCCGAGGCAGAAGTTGAGGGTGGGGTGCTGGAACGTCTAATACCTTGTATCAGACTGGTAGGTTGCCCCAACTAGTCAAGGAGTTTGACAAGTACAACTTGGACATCCTGGGACTTAGCGAGGTCAGATAGACCGGCACGGGAAAGAGAAGACTAGCATCAGGACATACTATCCTGTTCTCAGGAAGATCAGACGACCAACACTCCGAATGAGTAGCACTACTCCTCAATAGGAAAACTGAAAAGACACTGGTTGAATGGAAGCCTTATGGACCCAGGCTTCTGAGAGCAAGATTCCATTCAAAGTACACAAAGCTAACAGTGCTGGTTTGCTATGCACCAACAGAAGACTCTTAGGCAGAAGATAAGGATGCTTTTTACGATCAGCTCTAGGCAGCTACGGAGAGCGTCCGAGCCCATGATATGTTTCTCATCACCGGCGATCTCAATGCCAAGGTGGGAAGTGACATCACCTGCATGGAGCATATCATGGGGAAGCATGGAATTGGAACCATCAATGACAACGGAAAGAGACTGGCAGACTTTTGTGAAGAAAACAATCTACTGATTGGAGGCACACTCTTCCAACACAAAGACATCCACAAGGCAACATGGACATCACCAGACGGGATCACAAAGAACCAGATAGACCATGTCATCATTAACCGAAGATGGAGGAGCTCACTTCAAGATGTCAGAGCCTACAGAGGAGCAAACGTTGCCAGTGACCACACTCTTGTGATAGCCGCAGTTTCTCTGAAGCTACGTCAATCGCGAGGAAAACAGGCACGTCCGCAGAGAGTGGACTCTGGCAAACTGAAGGACCCAGCCACCGAACGGGCCTTTGTAGTGGAAGTTAAGAACAGGTTCCAGGCACTAGGGGACAACAGGAGATGACTTTCGAGGACTTCAATCGAGTCTTAAAGGAAACAGGAGAGAAAATACTGGGCTTCCAACGAAAAAAGAAAGAACAGTGGATCAGAGAAGAGACATAGAAAAAGATAGAAGAGAAAAAAGTCAACCAAGCAGAAAATCATCAAAACCAGATCTGAACGTCTGGAGGAACAGCACAGACAAAGATATACAGAAATAAACAAAGAGGTAAAGAGGACAATAGGGACTACGTAGAGAAACTGGCAGATGAAGCAGAAGAAGCAGCACGAAACAATGACCTGAAGACACTGTATAAAATCAATAAACAGCAAAACAACAGGTTCAAAAACAATGAGGTACCAGTGAAAGACATGAACGGAAATGTTGTCCAGGGAGAGGCAGAAAAACTACAGCGCTGGAGGGAGCATTTTGAGTCGGTTCTGAACAGGCCAGACCCCCCTCATCTTGCAGACATCCAAACAGCAGATACAGACCTTGACATCTGCACAGACCCGCAAAGCCTGGAAAAAGTGACAGCAGCAATCAAGGGAATGAAAAGCGGCAAAGCACAAGGGGCAGATGGAATAACAACAGAGATGTTGAAAGCAGATGTGAATGTGACAGCTCCCATGTTGACTGAAATCTTCAGGCAAGTTTGGGAATCAGGACAGATCCCCGATGCGTGGAAGACAGGGCTCATCTTCAAGTTACCCAACAAAGGAGATCTTGGAAACTGTAATAACTGAAGGGGTATAACACTTCTTTTCATCACCAGCAAGGTCTTCAGCAAGATTGTTTTGTCAAGACCGACAGCAACCGTTGAGAAAGACCTCCGGCCTCAGCAAGCAGGATTTCGCTCTGGGCGATCCTGCTCTGAACTCATTTTCACTCTGCGTCAGATTCTAGAGCAGAGCAATAATTGGAACGCACCGCTGTACATCAACTTCATCGACCTGGAGAAGGCTTTTGACAGGATCCACCGCGAGTCCTTATGGAGAATCCTGAGGCATTATGGAGTCCCTGCAAAACTTGTCCAGGTCGTTGCAATGCTGTACAGCAACTTCAAATCTCAGGTGGTCTGTGACATGGAGCTCACAGCCCCCTTCAACGTCAGTACTGGGGTGAAGCAGGGCTGCATTCTGCATTTCAGTCGAATGTGATCAGCACCCTCCTTTATGGATCAGAAACATGGAAGATGACCAAAAACATCGGTAACAGGCTTGACGTCTTCCAAAACAGATGCCTCAGGCGCATACTTAACATCTTTTGGCCAAACACCATCACCAATGAAGAACTCCACCGAAGAACTGAAACTGAATCCATCACCACGCAGGTTCAACGAAGGCGTTGGCGATGGATTGGACATGTGCTCCGCCAGCAGACAGCAGACCTCTCCAGAATCGCCCTACGATGGTCTCCAGACGGCCGAAGAAAACGAGACCGCCCAAAGGAAACCTGGAGAGGAACAGTAGAAAGGGAGATGAAAGGAAAGGGCTGGACATGGGGTCACCTGGAGCGAGTTTCAGCCGATCGACATCAGTGGCGGGCTCGGTTGAGGCCTTTATGTGCAACTAGCACGAAGAGGATTGATTGATTGATACACACACACACAAACTATTTTTCTTACTGTTACTGACAAGCGCGCGCGCACACACACACACACACACACACACGAGCGCGCGAACTAATTTTCATAGAATTTCTACAAGTGCATGCAATCGTGTATCTGTTCTCGCGAGATGTCACATACATATCAGTTTATTCATTAATGTCACATATTAGATTTGATGCACTTGACATAAAAGTGATGATAACGCGCACGTGCAGGTGCACAGATTGCTTTCAGACTATTATTATATACATACAGACCTGCTTATGTGGTTGTATCGGACCTACTTTGTCTTGGCTGTACGTCGCCCTGTTTTCTTCCACTCTAAATCGCCCGATATTTACCGGCTGCATAGTGTACAGGGCCGGCTACTTTGATTCGTCAACAAAGCAAGAAAACGTGAAAAATGCTGTCACTTCTCGTATTGCTGATGTGTTTCTTCTGTACTTTAATGGAAGCCACCATCAACATTACACGCCATGATAGCAACATCGTGACTGTAATGGGATTGTCATGGGATTGTTATGACATAGACGGGTATATCATATCAAAAGGGACATGAAAGAAAGTGCGTGAGGTTATAAAAGATCCCCACGTAAGGACCATCTGCTGGTGTAATGATGATGATGAGGAGGAGGAGGAGGAGGGGGAAGGGTAGGAGCAGGGGTGTATGCACAATGTAGAAAAAGGGTAGATTTGTGGAACGTGTTGTTTAGCCTTTTAGTAATTTTGCAAAGCACAGCAAAGTCACTCACCCTCTCAACAAGAGCTACTCTGCTGTCAGACTCGCACCGTGAGGTTCTTTCACTTTTACCGCTTAGCTAAGGTCACAGTGAGGAGCTTTATCAACCCTATTCTACATGTCTGAGACCAAACTGGCCCTTGAAACAAGGAACTAAAAAAGATTAAGTGAGAAATGCTTAAAGACTGTGATATCTGTGTGTCTCTATGACAAACGTGACAGCATCTTCTTTTCATTAACTCTGTTACTTCTCTGTGATGTGTGTGCACAATGTCAAAAGTAAGCCAATCATATTGTCTCTGAAATATCTGGTAGATGTTGCTTCTTATTGTATTTTTTGTAGACATTACAGATACTACACCTAGCGATGCAAACACTGACCTACCAAGTATCGAAAGCACGGAGAGTATTGTGAATGTCTCCTTCCATCACAACGCTACTGGTACTTTATGTGGTTTCTTACTAGAGTTTACACTAACAGGTTGACCTGCACGATTGTAATAGAAGCTTGATGCGGTGAGAACCTGCTGTAGACCTCACATCTTTCTCCACTCCTCTCACCCCATCCTCACCTGACCTCTTTACTTGGAAACATGACAAAAAGTCAGATTATTCTCACGTATTGATGACAATCAAGTTTTCCTTATCCTTTTTACATACATTAAAGTAGTTCCATGTGCAGATCATTTTAGGTCAATGCGTCTTTACTTGAGTGCCTATTTAACTTTTTTTTAAATTTGAAGGTTTGGGAACTAAAATCATTTTGTTTATTGTATTGTTTCCAGCAGAGTGCACAGACAACCTCACTGACTGCCATCGTCTCGCCAGCCGCTGTGCTGACAGTTTTGTGCAAGAGTTTTGTAGGAAGACATGTTCACGATGTGATGTACAAAGGAATTCCTCTGCTGCAAGTATGGCCACAATGTTTTCTCTTCCAGTCCTCACTGACTCTTTTCATCTCTCTTTCCGAATCCTTTTCTTTCCCGTCTCACTTTTTTCTTTCTTCTTACTTTGTATGTCCCTTATATATATATATATATCTTCCTTTGACATTTACATTTCTTTATCTTCTCTATTTATTATTAATGCTAGTAAAGCTTTGATTTCTAAAGAAGAACAAAGCTTACTGAGAATGAATACAAATAAATGTTATGTGTGTTGTCATTTTTCTGGAAAGCTATCGCAATACAATTACAAACACGACAGTTATGATATCATGTGAATTTTTCGCCGAATGTTGACGAACGGTATTCACTTGGAACTTTGTGCATTTAAATATTTATACACCACGTGTGGAAGACTTGTTTGTCAACACAAGATGGCTGATACCACGAACTGTTTGGATTTTCCTGCTACCAACGTGAGCACTGAGTCTATTTTCTTGCAAAACAGTTTCTATCATGTTTATATATGCGACTGACTTAAAGTGTATGCGGTTTAATTGTATTAGGATCAGTTTAACATGTATGTTTATATACAATTTAATAGCATGAGTGTATATGCTTTCATGATGAGAAGTAAAGTCGTAATGTTTAAAGAACAGGTACTTGTAGATGGAGAGTATAACAGCCATGACTAAAGACGAAATACTGCTGAGGCTGACATTGTCCTAGTTAGTGTAACAGGGAGTATGTAAACATAGTACTTACTTTTATCTTTCACAATCTTTACACTTATTTTCCCCGATCTTTACAATTATCTTAAACAAGATTCACAATTATCTATTATAATATTTACAAGTATTTTTAACAATCTTTACAATTGCTTTTTTATTACAACCGTTACAAATATCTTTGCAATATCTCAACTTACTATTTTACAATTTACAATAATAATAATAATAGTGAAGATTTTTATAGCGCATATTCACACTCATAGAGAGCATGCTCTTAGCGCTTAAAACGGGGAAGAGACGTGCACTAAGTAGATACAAAACAAAGGGGACGAAAGAAAACGACAGTACTGACGAAACAGAAAACAAAAGGCATCAAGTAACAGGAACAGAGAAATATAGTGATTCTGCGAGAAAGATGGGTAAAGTAGCAAGAGGAAAGGGGGAGGGGTAAGGACTAGCATTGTGGACTGTGTTAGGAGTAATGTTCAAGGAAGAGGTGCGTTTTCAGTGCAGATTTGAAAGATTCAGTTGTAGGAAGGTGGCGGATATGGAAAGGAAGAGAGTTCCATTGTTTTGCAGCACAGTAGCCAAAAGTCCTGTGACCATAGGTTGTTGTTCTGGTGACAGGAACAGTTAGGATACGGTCGTCAGACGAAGAGCGTAGTTGTCTGGACGGAGAGTAAGGGATGAGAAATTCAGAGAAATAGTCAGGACAGGAGCCAGCAAAGAAATTAAAACACAGCACAGACAGTTTGTACTGAATGCGAAAACGGATGGGGAGCCAGTGTAGCAAACGAAGGAGAGGAGTGACATGGTCCCTTTTCCTTGCTCTAAGCACCAGACGCGCAGCAGAGTTCTGTACTCTTAGGAGTCTCTGAATGAGGTAGTCAGGGCAGCCTGCCAGCAAGGAGTTGCAGTAGTCAAGTCGAGAAAGAACAAACGCACAGACAAGAGTGTTGGTAGCGCGTGTAGTGAGAAAGTGACGGATAGCACTGATCTTACGAATCTCATAATAGGCAGACCGACAGACAGATGCTACATGTCTATCGAGTGTCATGTCATCAGTGACAATAAATCCCAGATTCCTAACGGATGACGTGAAGGTGATGTTGCTGTCGCCCACCTTGATGTGATTGGGCAGACTGACGAGTGAAGGTTGATGTCTTCTTTTATGGCACAAGAGGGCTTCCGTTTTATCATCATTTAGTTTAAGCTTGTTTTTTACCATCCAGCCCTTGACATCACTGATACAAGCTTCTAGAGAGCTAATAGCAGAGTGAGACTCAGCCAGTGGAGTAGAACAGTAAAGCTGCGTGTAGTCAGCATAGGATTGATGAGAAACCTGGTGAGACCGGATGCATGATGAAAGGGGCTTAGTATACAGGATGAACAGAACTGGGCCAAATACTGAGCCTTGGGGAACACAGAAAAGCGAAGCAGGGCGAGATATCTGACCATCAAGTAACACAGTCTGGGTCCTATCAGTGAGATAGGAGTTGAACCATGAGAGCGCAGGTCCAGAAATCCCGTAGAGGGTGTGGAGTCTGTGAAGAAGCAGAGAGTGGTCTATAGTGTCAAATGCAGCAGACAGGTCCAGTAGGGTTAATGGAGAGACATCACCATTGTCAAGAGCAGATAATATGTCTGTTGTTACTTTAATAAGAGTGGTCCTAGTGATGTGGAAAGGTCTATATGCCGACTGAGCTTGTGGGATAAGATGGTGCTCTTGTAAGTATGCCCAGAGCTGTGTCAAAACTATTTTCTCTATGATCTTAGAGAGAAAAGACAAGTTGGAAACTGGACGGTAGTTGTTCAGGACATTGACGTCAAGCGTGGATTTCTTTAGAAGTGGCCTCACCACCGCACTTTTGAACAAAGACGGGAAAACACCTGACGACAGGCTGACATTTACAACATTTGTGATGGCAGGAAGTAGAGTATCTAGGCACTCGAGCAGAAGGCTTGTGGGCATCGGATCTAACTCGCAAGTTGTTTAGTTTATCAACAATAATCTTTTGTAGCCAGTCACGTCGATTTCAGCAGCAGAGAAAGGAGCCCTTTGGACTGAATGTGACTCATCATCTGACAGCCAGCGGTCTTGATTTAGCAACAAACTGATCAGCTTAGAAACTTCGAGATAATAATAATAATCCTTCCTGATTTTACATTAGTCTCTCTCAGTAACTCTGTATGTGTGTGCGCGCGCGCGCGTGTGTGTGTGTGTGTGTGTGTGTGTGAGAGGTGTCTGTGTGGGTGGCTCACACAAGTGCGTGTAACTATGCATGTGCGTAGGGGGTACGCGCATGGAATCTCACCCCAGCACCCAATCGAGCAACCCACCTACTCACTCACCAAACACACACACACCCAAACACACACACACACACACCTTACTCAAATTTCCACATATTTTGTTAGCCATCAACTTAATTATCATTTTGACAAAACGTTACAGACTCATTTTAACATAAAAAGATCATCTGAAGAAACCTTTTAAAAACGTTTTTATAACTAAGAATCACCTTTAACTGCACATTATTTACTATGAAGCATTTCGTGAACAAGAGAAGTATTGGGTTTATACCATTCTTCTCAAACACTTTATTCCGAGGTATTGAAGACTGTAAAGACTTGATTTTGAATTGTTGATAAGGGTTGTGAAAATCCCTTCCTTTCTCTGTCACTTAAATCTTCTCAATCTCTTGTGATCTGTGGTCAATATGACTGGTTTTTTTACCCTCGCAGTCAGTACATGTGTACGTGCACACTCACATCACATGGATCTCTGTCTGTGTGTTTGTGTGTGTGTGTGTGTGTGTGTGTGTGTGTGTGTTTACATTTTAGTGAAAGAGAAAGAATAGTTCAATTAAAACAAAAGAGAGCAGGTTTCGTGATGTTGCAACAGCCTTTCTCGCAAATGACATCAACCAAGTCACTTTGTCTAATTTCTAAGCTCAATATTTACGCAGGATGTTCTGAATACAATCATGAAGACCCTTAATTCTGCGACCACAGTATACATATCACAATACACATTACACATGCAAAAAGCTGGAGGACATCTTTCATGGCTGGAGTGCGCGGTTTGATTGTTAATCCCTTGTTTGACTGTTTACTAGTCACTATGAGGTCATCTGTCTTACATTATGTCCTCTGAGAGCTTTTACTTGAGACATTCTTATCTCTAAGCTACTACTTCTCTCTCTCTCACACACACACACACACACACACACACACACACACACACACACACACACACACACACACACAAATCTGCTTTTCTGCTTGTTGGTGATAATTTCGTTTACCATTTCATCGTTGTATTTTACAAAACTGTCTTTGGTAGTGATCGGTTTTCTTGCCAGTCTACTTCTCTGGTCTCTGCAGTAAAAGAGGCTCTTTGGACACCACAGTCTAGAAGAAAATAAACATCCGTCAGGATCTACGTCTTGACTGTCAAAAAACTGATCAGTTAAAAGCATCCCATATCATGTCACGAGATTTTACTATACGCAGGTAAGCCATTTATAATAATATGTGTAACTGAAAGATGAAAGAAACTGATGAGAGCTTGCATGTGATATTGCTTTTTGAAAAGAAAATTTATACATGTCAGAAAAAAATGATTTTGTGTTGTGTTACTAATGTATGTTTCTCGTGGTTTGTCGATGAATATTTTGTATTGTCCAAGATTGCGAATGACGTACTTATAGTTATGTTTTGATCGCAAGAAATGCCATACTTATAATATTGAGTGTGAAAATAGTTGTATTTACATTTCAATCAATCAATCAATCCTCTTCGTGCTATTTGCACATAAGTCCTCAACCAGAGCCCTCCACTGATGTCGATCGGCTGAAACCCGCTCCAGGCGACCCCATGTCCAGCCCTTTCCTTTCATCTCCCTTTCCACTGTTCTTCTCCAGGTTTCCCTTGGGCGGCTTCGTTTTCTTCGGCCGTCTGGAGTCCATCGTAGGACGATTCTGGAGAGGTCTGCTGTCTGCTGGCGGAGCACATGTCCAATCCATCGCCAACGCCCTCGTTGAACCTGTGTGGTGATGGACTCGGTTTCAGTTCTTTGGTGGAGTTCTTCATTAGTGATGGTGTTTGGCCAAAAGGTATGCGCCTGAGGCATCTGTTTTGGAAGATGTCAAGCCTGTTACCGATGTTTTTGGTCATCTTCCATGTTTCTGATCCATAAAGGAGGGTGCTGATCACATTCGACTTGAAGATTCTCAGCTTGGTCTTCTGGCTTATGTTTTTTGCCTTCCATGTGCTCCTGAGTGAGGCGAAGGCTTGGCTGGCTTTCGCCAGTCGGGCTCGAATCTCCACTTCCACATCCCCGGTGTTGGACATCTTTGACCCAAGATAGGTAAAACTGTCAACTTCCTCAATCTCTTCTCCATTTAGTTTGATGTTTTCTTGGACTCTGGCGTTCACTCTCATACTTTTTGTTTTCTTTGCGCTGACCTTCAAGCCAAGGTTTCCAGCTGTTTCTGAGAAGGCATTTGTTTTGCATGTCTTGGTGGCGGTGTGACAACAGGGCAATGTCATCAGCAAAGTCCAAGTCTTCCAGCATTGTTGTTGCTGTCATAGTCATGGTCCATTTGATCCCTCTCCTCTCTCTATCGGTGGAATTCTTCATGATCCAGTCCATGGCCAGGATGAAAAGGAACGGCGACAGAATGCAGCCCTGCTTCACCCCAGTGCTGACGTTGAAGGGGGCTGTGAGCTCCGTGTCACAGACCACCTGAGATCTGAAATCGCTGTACAGCATTCCAATGACCTGGACAAGTTTCGCAAGTTTCGTTTCCATAATGCCTCAGGGTCTTCCATAAGGACTCGCGGTGGATGCTGTCAAAAGCCTTCTCCAGGTCGATGAAGTTGATGTACAGCGGTGCGTTCCACTCATTGCTCTGCTCCAGAATCTGACGCAGAGTGAAAATGAGTTCAGAGCAGGATCGCCCAGGGCAAAATCCTGCTTGCTGAGGCCGGAGGTCTTTCTCAACGGTTGCTGTCAGTCTTGACAAAACAATCTTGCTGAAGACCTTGCTGGTGATGAAAAGAAGTGTTATACCCCTCCAGTTATTACAGTCTCCAAGATCTCCTTTCTTGGGTAACTTGAAGATGGGCCCTGTCTTCCATGCATCGGGGATCTGTCCTGATTCCCAAACTTGCCTGAAGATTTCAGTCAACATGGGAGCTGTCACATTTACATCTGCTTTCAACATCTCTGCTGTTATTCCATCTGCCCCTGGTGCTTTGCCACTTTTCATTGCCTTGATTGCTGCTGTCACTTCTTCCAGGCTTTGCGGGTCTGTGCAGATGTCAAGGTCTGTATCTGCTTGCTGGATGTCTGCAAGCTGAGGGGGGTCTGGCCTGTTCAGAACCGACTCAAAATGCTCCCTCCAGCGCTGTAGTTTTTCTGCCTCTCCCTGGACAACATTTCCGTTCATGTCTTTCACTGGTACCTCATTGTTTTTGAACCTGTTGTTTTGCTGTTTATTGATTTTATACAGTGTCTTCAGGTCATTTTTTCGTGCTGCTTCATCTGCTTCATCTGCCAGTTTCTCTATGTAGTCCCTTTTGTCGGCTTTAATCATCCTCTTTACCTCTTTGTTTATTTCTGTATATCTTTGTCTGTGCTGTTCCTTCAGACGTTCAGATCTGGTGTTGTTGATTTTCTGCTTGTTTGACTTTATCTCTTCTATTCTTTTCCATTTCTCTTCTCTGATCCACTGTTCTTAATTTTTTCGTTGGAAGCCCAGTATTTTCTCTCCTGTTTCCTTTAAGACTCGATTCAAGTCCTCTAAGGTCATCTCCTGTTGGTCCCCTAGTGCCTGGAACCTGTTCTTAACTTCCACTACAAAGGCCCGTTTGGTGGCTGGGTCCTTCAGTCTGCCGGAGTCCACTCTCTGCTGACGTGCCTGTTTTCCTCGCGATCGACGTAGCTTCAGAGAAACTGCGGCTATCACAAGAGTGTGGTCACTGGCAACGTCTGCTCCTCTGTAGGCTTTGACATCTTGATGTGAGCTTTTCCATCTTCGGTTGATGATTACATGGTCTATCTGGTTCTTTGTGATCCCGTCTGGTGATGTCCACGTTGCCTTGTGGATGTCTTTGTGTTGGAAGAGTGTGCCTCCAATCAGTAGATTGTTTTCTTCACAAAAGACTGCCAGTCTCTCTCCGTTGTCATTGATTGTTCTAATTCCATGCATGCCCATGATATGCTCCCTGCAGGTATTGTCACTTCCCCCTTGGCATTGAGATCTCCGGTGATGAGCAACATATCATGCGCTCGGACGCTCTCCGCGGCTCCTTGGAGCTGATCGTAAAAAGCATCCTTGTCTTCTGCCTCGGAGTCTTCTGTTGGTGCATAGCAAACTAGCACTGTCAGCTTGATGTACTTTGAATGGAATCTTGCTCTCAGAAGCCTGGGTCCATAAGGCTTCCATTCAACCAGTGTCTTTTCAGTTTTCCTATTGAGGAGTAGTGCTACGCCTTCAGAGTGTTGATCGTCTTATCTTCCTGAGAACAAGATAGTATGTCCTGATGCTAGTCTTCTTTTCCCGGTGCCGGTCCATCTGACCTCGCTGACTCCCAGGATGTCCAAGTTGTAATTGTCAAACTCCTTGACTAGTTGGGGCAACCTACCAGTCTGATACAAGGTCTGGACGTTCCAGCACCCCACCCTCAACTTCTGTTTTGGCTTAAGTAAATCCACCATTGGGGCGCCAGCTCCCTCTCGTGTTTGACTGTCGTCCGTCATAAGTCCAGTTACCTGGTGTGTTTCATTACATTTGCCATCCGTAATGAGTACTCTGGTTATGGTTTCTGTAACGGTTTTTTTTTTACATGGTGGGGTTGTTAGCCCCACCACAACCTAATTTACCTCTAGGTGAGGTGTCCACCTTAGTCGCCTTATACGACATGCCTGGCTGGACAGCAGGGACCCTATTCTTACAATGCTCGCTAAGCAAGCATACCCCGGGGTCCCACGCGGGATATTTGCATTTAGCACAGTGAAACTGAGTTCACTATATGTATCGGAGTTATATGGAAGCACATAACAATTATGTAAACAGAAAGTGTGTGAAGATGAGGACATAGAAGTTGGAAAGCAAGGTAAAACGCTATAGACTGTGTATTATCAGCAAACATGGGACATTGCAGGCCACCGGATGATTAACAACTAGGTATTATAGCAGGTCTAGAACAATCTGGGTCTTTTGTGTACATGTTCTGTAGCAACATCCAATCAGTATTCACCAGTTTGCTTTGTGCCATGCACAAATCACAAACGGGGGACGAGCGTGTTATTTGTTGTTTACCTTTTACTTTCACTGTGAACGAGCTACACCATTTTAACTTCATTGACGTGGATACAGAACAAATGAGTCAAAGAGAAGTTCTAAGTCTGGTTAAGTTGCTGTTACAGTTGCCTTCTCTTACTGAGGCAATAATTTAGAAAGCGGGAAACATAAACAAAACAAAGTGTGTGTTAGCTGGCTTATTGTGTGACAGTGTCTAGCCTGGTTTCTTTTCCTTTGTCCTGTTCTTCCATCTTTTGTTGTGCGCTGGCTGAAAGAAGATTACTTGGCTGTTACTATCGCCACCAACGACCTTTCTTCCGGAGTGAGAAGACCTGGACAGATTAAGTCATTTAAAACCCTAATGCTGTTCTTACTCGTTTGAACCGTGCGTGTGCACTAACTTACGCATGAACAACATATTATTAAATGCAAAATAGACTGACCATGGGGCACGTTGTGCTGTTATCTTTTTTATCTTTTGTCAAGAGTCAAATTTCTTCATCAAAAGTGAGTCTGATTTAATAATTGTAACTAGAATAAAAATAAATAGCTCACATTGCTTCTTATATCTTTGATCATTTTGCAATCACAACATGATGAAATTTAAAGACTGCACATCTCTATGTCTCTCCTACGAGAGCATCAGTTATTATTATTATTATTATTATTATTATTATTATTATTATTTTAATTTACAAGCAGATGAAGATACTTATGCAGAAACAGACACCTTTGACGTTTAAATAACAAGTTTTATATAATTTATTGTATCTATATGCTACGTTTGTGTTCACATTCCTAGGTCACTAGAACATGGCATACAAGGAAAGGTGCATCCATCTATTTGAACTGCTGTTTTTAATCACCTTTATTTTTATTAAGCATAAAACTAATAACAATCAATCTTATAATTATTATAAGAAATGCATATTAAAACTGAGGAATAAACAACATTATTTCTAAAGTTTTCAAGAGTCCAATTAACTTCAATACTCTTCGTGCTACATCCGAGTTCACGTTTCAAGGCAGCGAACATATCAGCAACGACAGATACATCCGGCCTTTCTCGCTTTTTTCTTTTAAGTGTTGATGGGTCTTCGTCCAAGCCCACCACGGTTAATGTTTTCTCAAGATCCCCGTCTCCTCATCTTAAGGTTCTGCGATCTCTTTAGCACATCTCCGTAGAGCCAATGTCAAAAGCAATATCACATCATGCTCCTCAGAATTATATATTTACGATGTGGTTTTAATGGTGTGTGTGTGGTGGTTGTGGTGGTAGGGGTGTGTCCATTGGTGTGTGCGTGTGTGTGGGGGGTTATGATGTCATATTTCAAAATATTTACCTGCTAGTCATATTTTCCATGTTACCACATATTTTTATTCCACCTAAAACCCATATGACCATATGATTGCGTTAGGTATCAGATTAATACACCAATAGACACACACACCCACCTACCCCCACCCCCAAAAAATGAAACAAAGAGAATCAGGAAACAGAAGAGAAATCTACTTCACCAAGCATTGTATGACAAACAATGGGGATAGACACTTTGCATCACCTGTAGATTTTCTTTTTCGCTTTTATCTATGGAAGGGATTGGTCCAGTTTGGCTCTAGACTAGTATCTTTAGAAACAGCGGTACCGACCCTTTAGTAATTTATAAACTTCATGTGTGGACATAGGCAGCCAGCAAAAAAGAGAAACCGTTAAGAAAACTTTTGCTGCCCTTCTCGATTTTTAATTTTTAAAATCTGTTGTCGGTGATATTCTGATTCAAATCTGGTGGAACATCGGAAGAGGGACGTCTCGAGATATTTTACAATGGACAGTGGATAAGAATGTGCGCATACACACTGGGAGAAAATGAGGCGCTGGTGGCCTGCAGGATGTTGGGATTTAACAGGTCAGGTATTTAACTTTCTAGGTTTATTGGACACAAGTGTGTTTCAAAATGGAAACCTGCTGGTTCTCGTCAAATCATGTAAACTATGAGTTTTGATACCAGATGTTAATATGTGCTAAACCTTAATCTAAGTATAGTTGCTAATCAATACGATAAATCTAATTTGAACACGTCCCCTCGTGTATTTGACATCAGCTTCAAATTGATTTTATCAGGCTTATAGACACAGCCGTTTAACTGTATACAATTCACTCAAACACTTCATTCTAGTGTTGACCAAGAAGACTGAAGCACTTGAGAAGCAGCTGCAGCCCTTAGATGTTACTGAAATCCGTACTAATGCTTCAAGATTTACACTAAACAGACATCCTACTTTACTCTTTATACTAAAGTGTGTGCGTGTATGTGTGTGTGTGCGTGTATGTGTGTGCGTGTATGTGTGTGTGTGTGTGTGTGTGTGTGTGTGTGTGTGTGTGTGCCCTGTGTGACATACAAAAAGGAAAACAGAAGCCGTCAAAGGGATATGTTTTGCTGTCAGCTTCGAATTGATTTTATCAGGCTTCTAGATTTACACTAAACAGACATACTACTTTACTTTTTATACCAAAGTGTGTGCGTGTGTGTGTGCGTGTGTGCGTGTGTATCCTGTGTGACATACAAAAGGGAAAACAGAAGCCGTCAAAGGGACATGTTTTGCCGTCTAAGACCGCCCTGTTTTAGTCCTCAACCTCTGTTATGTGCGGACGAAAAGTGCGTGTCTGAAATGTGACTGTAACAATATTTCCCTATTTAGCAAAATCTGGTTTTCTGACATTTGCTTCTTTTCGATATCTAACAGAACCAGAGCATTAGCCGTGAGCTCAGTCAAGTACGGGGAAGGTTCAGGTCCAACTATGATTTATAACCCGCAGTGTCAGGGAATGGAAACCAGTCTAGACCAGTGTGAGCAGCGTAATAAATATTATTACAGAAAGTGTGAGGATGTTGGTGTCATCTGCAGCATGGACGTCTTGAATATTAGTAAGAAAAAAACATGTTTGAGACTGTAAAAGTTCTAGCTGTAATTTTTCTGTTGTAGTCCATGAAAACCATGTTCGTGTATTTTAAAAGTAAAATAAAATAATAATATCACATTGTGTCCTCCTTACTTTAAAGCCACACGAATCTGAATCATCGCTTTTAACATTATGTACAAATATTTGCAGTCAGAACTTGGGCTTTTGCATTATAAATATGTAGGTTTAAACAAACCTAAAAAAAACTTTATAACCCGGAAATGTTTACAAACTAGTCAATTCTTGTCTCTATCGTATTTGTCAGATAAAAATCTATTACTATGATTTAAATATGAACATTGTAAAATTGTCAGCTAAACAGATGACAGCCCGTCTGGTTAATGGAACGTCTACGTCGGGACGTCTGGAGATACTTTTCAACGGAGAATGGGGCACAGTGTGTTACTGGGGATTTGGACAAAATGAAGCTAAAGTCGCATGCAGGATGCTGGGATTACACAGGTCTGTAACTGTTTTGTTCTTTGAAGATAAGCAATGCAAGGATTTTTGCTGGGCTAGGCTTTTACATTAACCAACCTGTATCAGTCAACAGGAAAATAACACTTCTTAATTTATCCATTTATAATTATATATATATATATATACAAACACACATAAAAGAAGACTTTTTCAGCTTAAAAATGAATATCGTATATGTGTGTATAATTTTTAAGCCAACTTGTGCGCAAAAGGTAAAGAAATCCTGCTAAAATCAGAGAACTTTTTTTAGATTCTAATCATGTTAAAGACCAACCTGAATGGTTTGCGTTTCTTGCAGATATCGGTAGACATAGGCTATTTAAACATCACATGTAAATTGAAGCCTTCCAAAACCATTTTTTAATTAATTATCCGGTAGCAAAGTACGCGATTAAATTACAATGACAATGACCAACTTTATTTGTCCAGTGGGCAATTGAATATGGGAATGTCCTCTAGTTCAACAAAGAAAGAAGTGGGCAAGTACCATATATCATATATATATATATATAGAGAGAGAGACAAAATTACTAGGAAATCAGTATGTACCTACAACATCACACACACACACACACACACACACATACACACACATCGTTGGCAATTCATCTAAGATTGAGCAACTGGACTTGAGCAGATGGCACAAATGATTTCAGGTGTCTGTTACTCTTACAAAAAGGCATGGCATAGCGTTTATCTGAGCTTAATAATACAAATTCTTGTGTTAGTACATGTTCAGGTAATGATAAAATACATGAAGCTTTCCGTACTATTTGCTGGTCACAAAAAGAAGCTAAATCCCTCTGTTTGATACCAATCTTAGAACAGAGGTTCACAACACCGTTCACACTATTCCTATCATGGACAGAGAGATTGCGAAACCAGCATATAAATGAAAAAGAAAAAAGACTCTCTATGAATGACTGGTAAAAACGACCTAAGATTACTTGGCTAACTTAAAAACATGTGACTTAGGTTTTTCTAAATGTTTATACAGTGTGTTCAGAATGAACATCTTGGCATCGTCGACACCCCTCCCCTTCATGTAAGCAAATTGCAGTGGGTCCAGTTTACTCTCTACAGATGTTAAGATAAAAGTTTTGCAAATTTTCTCAAGAGTTTTCATGGCGAGGGAGGTTAGAGCTACAATCACCTACAATCAACAAGCGCCGTTAACAGTTTTCGATGTCATTTCTCGTGGTTCTAAAAAAAAAACTGCTACTAGAGCACGAGAAATGCATATTTTAATGTCCAAATAATCCAAACTGTCACTCATTCTCTCTCTGTGTTTACTGTTGACTGCTGGCAATGTTGTGAATGATGCACTAGTGTGACGTAACACACTGTCAGTGGCGATTGTTGATCGCGAATCCTAGCGGATAATTAATTAATGGGTTGGTTTTGGAGACTGAAATTTACAGGTTAGTTTTATATGGACTATATATATATATATACCTATATACAAAAACAAAGAAAACCATTCAGGTTGGTCTTAAAAAAATTAAGCATAATCACTTTTCTTAGAATTATTATTTTAAACCAAACACCAAGTCAAGACGTGTTCTTTCGCTCATCAAGTAACAAAGACTTGCAAGTGGGCTTCTCGTAATATATTTTGCTTAGTTAATGCTTATATCCCTGCTACAAATATATAAGTAACATTTTCAATGTAGACTGTTTAAACAGCTAGTGATGTTTGATATTTCTGTAGCTTTAACGCGCTATCCTCCAATTTAACGGACAATAATGAAGGTTGCACGAGTGCAGCTAGTATCTATAGTCTCAAATGTAACTTGGTATAAAGATAATTTCTATTTAAAATATTTCAAGAGGAACTAGGTCCGAGATAAGTTTAATGTTATTAAATGTTCAACGAAAATACAATCAGTAGCACAACACCTACAGTTATATTATAAAAAGTCCAATAGGTTTCTTTGGTCTCTATACGCAAAATGTGTGTGCGTGTGTGTGTGTGAGAGAGAGAGAGAGAGAAAGCGGATTTGTGTATAGATTCATGTGAGTATGCATGTTTGCATGTGTGTTTAAGTACGTCTATGCATGCAATCTTTAACATGTATGAGAAGTTGTTGGCCTGTGTGAAAGAATACCGGCGTGTTTCTGTGTGTGCACATATACAGTATTTATGTCAACAGGCTCGTTCATTCTCATCTCATCTCAAATATCAAGTAAAATAAAAAGTTACACGTCAAAAGTATAAATATAACACGTGACATACATCTTAGTAAGTTATTACCTATAATCTTATCCTATTTGTATATGCGAATTTTTTTTCTGTGTAAACGTGTCAACTAACAGCACTGGAGCAACAGCTTTCCCCGCATTCAAGTACGGTCAAGGTCAAGGTCACATTCTCCTTAAGTCCGTGGAATGTCAGGGAACTGAACTCAGTCTCACGGAGTGTAAGCTCGACTTTTGGCATTCTCGTGGCTGTCGCCACGAAAAAGACGTCGGTGTCGTCTGTAACATCAGTAAGTACGATAAACTGTTTCTGTAAAAGCTTGCTTTGTTTTTATTGCACTTCTACAAACGTCTGCCTAAACGAGTATAAAAACACTAATAATTTTAGTAATAATGAAACTGGGAGCGAAAACCAAATTGTTGGTGGTTACTGTTATTTAACTCGGTGTCAGCAACAGGTCATACCAAGGTTGTGAAAGCTAAAAAACAACAACAAAAAAACAAAATAACAAAACAAAACAAGAAAAGCAGCATTTAAGACAATATAAAGCTTTGCACTACTTGTTCAATAAGATCAAAAGATCTATAGTTTTGTGAGTTTATAAGTGTTTCTCACAGTATCTGTAACATAAGTTGTGTTTATTCCATTTCTATTGGTAAACCAAGGTAACAATAATCGCATTTTTGAAGCAATTTCCTTCACTTGTTTTTTTTTTTTTTTTTTTTGCATTTTTTAGTCGGTTGCTTTGAACTGGTGAATTTTCAAGAACTGTTCACTTTCCTTAAATAATAAAGAATGATAGACAAGATGGGTCAAGTCACAACGCAGAAAGATGAACTAGAACCTCCGTCAGGTTGAATTCCGTTTTGTGTGGTATAGAAATGACTACACGTGGGGTGAAAGTGGATATTACAGAGCACGAGGGAAGGTTGTCGAGTATGGCAAGTAGAGGAGAATATGTGACACATAGTGGTTATGTCTCTTGTTATTCCTATGTACTTTTGACACTTAAACTTTATTTCAAGATTATACGTGCCGTTCTACAAATAGTAATTAGTAAAGTATTGCAAAGCTCTGTAGATCAGGAAAGGAAAATTTTACTTTCTGGTCACAAAAATGGCCACTTGCTCTAAAATTATCACAAATAAAAAATACATCCCATGCAGTAAGCAATTTCACTCGTTTGACTCCTTTCTTTCTAAGAACTTACACAACTATAAAAATGAATACAGTTGACTGTTAGAAACGAAAATTTCCGTTAAGACCCGTTATCATGCATCTAACAAAAGAGAAATTTATGAGGAACAGTTGGCAATTCTACTAAGGTAAGTTTTACCTTTATTCACAAACTACGCTGAATGTCTTTATCGACATTAGTCTAACCGCCAGTGTCCTGATTGAATCCAGCAGGCAATGTCCGTACATGTCCGGTTATTTGAATGAACGCACACTGCGTAAATGGTCTCTTCTGCTTTTTACTACATATAAAAATAGAACAATAGAAAAATATGGAGAGCACATTTGTTAGTAAAAATTAATGTTTTGTCTGCAACAACCCCCAATTTTATAAAGAAAAGTCCCAAGCGTTTCAGACTCTAAAGAATGTAACAATACTTGTCAATGGTACAAATTAACATACGCATGTGTGTTGTGACAGCAAAGCCGATGACAGCCCGTTTATATGGCGGGACGTCAAAGGCAGGACGTCTAGAAATTTTTTTCAATGGAGAATGGAATACAGTGTGCAAGTCTGAATTTGATCAAAGGAAAATAGATATGGCCTGCAAGATGCTGGGACTTAACAGGTCAGTGACCATTGTTTTTTCAGCGCATCATTCAAAAATAAAATAGTACAGACCTGTCTTGGTGATGTTATAAACACTGTATAAACATTTAGAAAAGCCCAAGTCACATGCCAGATTACTCTTCGCAGATTTTAGTTCTGCATTCAATACAGTGCAACCACACCTTCTGGCTTCGAGACTGATTTTTGATTTTGACCTGCCACATCAACTGGTTTTATGGATAGTGGATTTTTTGACTTGTAGACAGCAGAGGGTTTATGTTAATAGTAATTATTCTGACACAGTTTTTACAAGCACTGGCTCCCCACAGGGTTGTTGTCTGTCACCCTTGTTATTTATCATGTACACTGACAGCTGCAGAAGCATGGAGGAGAATAGCTACCTCATCAAGTTCTCTGATGACACTGCATTGTTGACTCTTTTACAGGAACACACAACAGATCATGGCAATGCCTTAACGAATTTTGTACAGTGGTGTGATGATAACTTTTTAGAGTTGAATGTAGATAAGACTAAAGAAATAGTTATAGACTTTAGGAAGATCAAAGAGGATTTTGTTATTCCCAGTGTGATTCATAGTAAACCTGTTGAAGTTGTTAACTCCTTCAGGTATCTGGGAACTATTTTTGATAGCCAGCTCAAATGGAACTTAAACACCGAACACATTGTTAAACGTGGCCAACAAAGAATGTATCTTTTGCATAAATTAAAGAGTTTTTCAGTTAGTCAAGTAATATTAGGCCGTTTTTACCAGTCATTCATTGAGAGTCTTCTATCTTTCTCATTTGTCTGCTGGTTTCGCAATCTCTCTGTCCATGATAGGAATAGTCTGAACAGTGTTGTTAACATCTGTTCTAAGATAATTGGTATCAGACAGAGGGATTTAGCTTCTTTTTGTAACCAGCAAATAGTACGGAAAGCCTCATGCATTTTATCATTACCTGATCATGTATTAACAAAAGAATTTTTATTATTAAGCTCAGGTAAACGTTATGCCATGCCTATATGTAAGAGTAACAGACACCTAAAATCATTTGTGCCATCTGCAGTCCAGCTGCTTAATGTTAGATGAGCTGTCAGTGGTGTGTGTGCGCGTGTGTGATGTTGTATGTGTATACTTGATTTCCCTGTAAGTTTTTTTTTTAAATCTATATAGAGATACATGTTTTGTTTTTGTTTTTGCCAGTCACTGTTGAACTAGAGCACATGCCCACATTCAAATTGCCCACTGGGATAAATAAAGTTGGTCATTGTCATTGTCATTGTCATTGTCATTGTCATGTTTTCACGATCCCGTGGATTTAATTCAGATCTATGTACTTACCCATACCATTCAGAAAAATGGCACTAAAGACGACGTTTAAGTGCTAACAATACATGAAAGAAGCAAACTTTAGAACAATAATTGAATTCATGAAACGTTTCATGATAAATAATGTATGAGAATGGCATACATGTGTCTTAGTTAGCATTCAGAATGACATTGCTGACTTGACGAAGCTGAAAATAATCAAATACGAAATGGCCATTAAAACAGCTCATGCAGCGACGTAAATACAAGCGGTAATACCTTTTAAATTGGATATTAATTTGTTAATGTTTGTACTGTTATAGTTTGAGTTTTTAATTTGGCATTTCTTAACGACGGAATGTGGTCAAGTCCTCATGTACCACTGTATTTTTAACTGTGTAGACACAGACTTCGTAGGGGTTAAGGGGAGGTAAGAGTAAATACTGTCCCCTCGATAAGTAAGGGTTATAATACCTCTTACTTCTAAGGCCGTAGTGTATCTTTACCCTTCAACCAGCATACGGTAAGGTTATGAATACATTTTTGTATACAACTTGTCTACTGACAGCACTGGACAAGCAGCTGTGGTGGCTCCTTTAGTGACAGAGGGCTCAGGATTTCAGTTTTATTCTTCGAAGTGTCAAGGGCTGGTAACCAAACTTGAACAGTGCGGATTAGAACTACTCCACAAAAGCAGGTGCCCGGATGTCAGTATCTTTTGTGACTTCAGAAACATTAGTAAGAAAAAAAACTTTAATTTTTCAAGATGTCTTAATGTCTCTATCATCGTATCCTTAAAAAAAATATTTTATATATAAGCAGTAAATAGGCTGAGCAATATGAGCTAATTAATGTATCACAGAGGACTGATCTTTGAACATCTAAATACACAGATAAGGTAAAGAATAAAATCATACTTAAACTTCCAGATATAAACGAATGGTAAGCGAGAAAGTGAAAAGACGCTTCTCCAGCAGAAAGTGATTGTTTTTCATTTTGAATCACTTACTTACTTTACATTGTTCGCTAAACTTCTCCAAGGGTGTCGATCTTTACACGATAGTAATTATTACTTAATATAAATAGAGGATCGAGTTGATGGTGGTAGAAATGATCACGCTTCAAAAGTTCGCGTTAATATGGTAGAAAAGATAAACTTAAAGTTACAAGAAAATCGGGGAATTAATACATATGGTTAAAACGCTGTTATTTTTAATAAAGGACATAACTTTAAATAAATATAATCATCGTAACAACAGGTAAACCTGCTAATGTCAGGGTGATGTTTGCACGTGCTCTTCAGAATTTAAGATTATTTTCCATAACATTGGACAGGGATCGACATTTTTAAAAATAAAAATCAGCTGTGATTTTCTTCTCCGTCAAAAAGATCTGCTAAACCTCTACCAGCAGATGAAAAACGTGAAAATAGATGTTGGCGTTTAGGGTTAATAATTAACCCTTATTATACAAAATGTAACATCTATAACTTTTTGTTCCCTTTTTACGTGTTAATAAATATCAGTATTAAGAAACAGGATTACATTCTCAGAAATAAACCAAAACTAAAAGTAGTTGAGTCCTAGTAGAACTAACACTGCGTAAAACATTGTATTAAACTGCAGTATGTATTTTTACAAAAAACAAATGCATAATCTGGAAGATTAACCTTTACGAGAAACAAATAATGACGACAACCACCTCAAAATATTGAACATTTGTTGTTTTATTTAAAACAGATTTGTGTGATGAAAAAACTACTCGGCAGACGACACCAGCTCCATGCACTGCCACCTTTTTGTTACAGGTCTACGGTTAACAGGATCTCGTCGTACGAGCAACAACATGGGGCATGTAGAAGTGGAGGTTGGAAGTGGGTGGTTCAGTACAGTGTGTGTCAACGACAAGAAAGCTGCCGCAGTCATCTGCAGACAACTCAATTTACCCTCGTGAGATACTTTGTCACAAATAAAAAACATCCAGTGCAGGAAGAAACGTTTAAACATAAAGCTTAGTGTGCTGATTCAGTTAAAAAAACAAACACTGCAAAGACACACAACATAGAGATGCAGAAATAAGATTGCAGGGAAATAATTATGAAGTCAGTTTTTACTCCATCATAACCGCTAGCATAGAGAATAGAAATAAAAAATAATTTGTTCAAAGACATTCACAGCAATGCGATATAAAATGTAAAAAGACAATTAATACTTAACAAGAGAGCTTGTCATTTTGATAAACACACACACACACACACATATAAATACAGAGAAAGAGATTTTAATAAATACTGGATTCTATTAAACTTAAGTCAGTTACAAAAAGATCCACTAGAGTTATTGTAAGAAAGCGGTTTCATTTACTTTTTCTTTTACTGTTTGACTGTTTTATATTAGAGATAAAGCTGCACTGATAGACGGTTGGTCATCCGGACAAGAGACGAGACCTTTACTTGCAGCTTCATTTGTTTGTGAGGGAAGCGAAAAGAGCCTCGATGAATGTGGACTGAATACAACTGCAGATGACTATTATTCCAATGACGCTGGTGTCTTTTGCAGCAACAGCAGCAGTAAGATTTTGTTAGCTTTGTTGAAGTATGTTTTGTGTATACATTCTTGGCAGTTTAGTGTTTCGTCCTCTAAAGTAACAGACAACATGAAAAGATTTTATTAATTCTTTGTTTCGTAAGTTTATGAGACCTTCGAGGGAGCCTACACATTTGTGCTTAAAGGTAAAACACACTCTTAATAACTGTTTATTTTAACAACAGCTAAAGCCACCTTCTACTCTTTTCTCCATATGTTCTACATTTGTGGGTGCGTGCGCGAAAGGGGGAGGGTTTAAAGGATAGGGGTTGTTTTCGATGCCTGCTTCGTGCTTACCAAACTACGTGTATAATGAGGTGTTAGTGCAAACATCTGTGAGGCCGCACTTAATAGTCCACATGCAGTTTTCAGAGTTTGTTTGCTTATTGTTTATAAACACTTTCAGTTCATCGTCATCAAATGGATCGTTATTGACCGTATAAGTCTCACGCCAATCACACAATCTTTCAAATATCATTCTTTTGTTTTATATTATGACAAATTACTTTTGAAAACAATATTTACGGTTTTTCATTAAATATCAGTTAAATACATTCATTTACTGGGTGGAATGTTAATAATAGTTAGCAATGGAAACGTCGATTTTTGCTTGAATTTTAATAGGTTTGTCGGCTGCATGGCCTTTTTGCAGACGATCTTCTTTTAATAGTTTCACGGGAGGAGAGGTACCCGTTTATAGAAGGAGCAAACAGAGCTCTCATGTGCGTGACACCACGAAAATCTCAAAGGATCGCTGAGTACACTTGGCTAGACAAAGCTGGCGGTCGTCCTGAGGGAGATTTTCTGATTTTCCACAATCTGACTAGAGAGTGCAATGGACGTGAAGTGAGCTGCTACACCGCGTATCGTAACAGTGCTTTTGGTTTTACTGACCTACTATTAAGTGGCAGTCACGTGCTGAAGGTTTACTGTGAGTACACGTTTAGAGTAGTTTAGTGTTTCTTTTTTTAATAGACATGTGCGTAATTATTACTTTTAGTTAAAAAGTTAATTTAAAACAATCCAATTAATAAAAACTCTTACTTGGCAGTTTTTATTAAGGAGACAGTTCTCGGCAAGGTAACTTTGATTACACATAGTATGCCTCCCATTATTTTCATTTAGTGCACTGTAGTTCAGCACCCAACTCTTTTACAAAGCATGTTGTAGACTGAGGTCTAAGTAACGGCTGAAGTCCTTTGCAATTTCCAGATCAGCCGCTGATCAACATAACATGGACTTATGATACCGGGACACAACAACCCTTGTCAAATTTTTCTGACTTAAACCCTGGACAAAATGTGACATTGTGGTGTGAAGCTGACAGCAACCCTCCCCCCGCTTCCATCACGTGGTCAGGAAGAGTGAACAGCACGACTGGGAAATTACGGATCATAGATGCAGACCACGTGACACACAGCGGTCTGTACACCTGTACCGTCATCACTCAAACAGTTGATGATGACGACAGACTTCCGCTGACCTCATCTTACCAGCTCACTCTCAGTGTTCAAGGTTTACATTTACTCTCATTGTCTAGAATGTAGTGCACAAACCAAGATTTACTTTTCTGAGTTGTACAATAGTTGTACAGACAGTACAGACATAGTTTCCTCAGTTCTCATAGATTTTAGTGTTTAAATAGTAAGAATGGAAAACGTTGATCATGACACATTGACACAACTCGTTTCACCTGATTCACATGTTCCTATAAACAATACGAGTTGCGGCTTTTCATTTTTTCTCGATGTATGTGACCAACTTCACTTTATACCTGACGATATACGCCATATGAACGACTAGTAAGAGGTAAGTGATTTAAAATCTCTCTTTGCAAGACACTTCGTAAAACTGACATCTTTTCGCTTTCTTAAACTTTTTTTCTGATCGCAATACACTTTTATACTGCTCTGTCTAAAAATTTAACCTGTCTCTTGACAATAATGTGAAATGCAGTCATAAAAAATTTAATGCCATTACATGGGGCATGTCATACCCGCACTTTAACTGTATTGTTACGAAACGTTCTGTAACGCTAGACATTTTGTATCCAATAGTTTGCTTCAGTGTCTATATAACTCTGTGTGTGTGTGTGTGTGTGCGTGCGTGCGTGCGTGCGTGCGTGTGTGTGTGTGTGTGTGTGTGTGTGTGTGTGTGTAAGTTAGTTTGTATTTTTGTTTCCTAATGGAAAGATTTAGATAATGTTTTATATTATGATGTTTCAGACTACGTTTTTATTTATCAGAAGCCTAGTTGTTTTATTAGACTTTGTATCTTGTCAGGTACGTACTTTTCCATCAGTGTGCTCTTGATAGATAGAGCTTGGTCGTCTCTACGTGTGGGACGTTTTCTGTTAGGTGGCAGATGTTTGCTCTCTTACCCATCCAAAGAGCACGGAGATCAGTGTGCAGTGGCCTTTGTACGGGGCAAGAGGTTGATTGCAAAGGGCCGCCTGCGGCCCGCGGCCCGCGTGTTTCACGTGCCTGTACTAAATAATGTTGTATCCTAACTTTTGACTAAGCTGTAGATTAAAAGCTAAGGTTACATTTAACTGTAACATTTATCTTATTTATTCTTTTCAGATAAATAATGGCATAAAAATGGTGACAGCAAACAGTTTTATTGTCGGATTTAGAGAAGGAAGACTACACAAAAGACCCATCGGCCATACAGGGTTATGGCATGTCAGCCTCTACATGAAAAGTAGTTTTGCTAGTATTACATTCAGGTGTAGGTAATGTTTTTGACTATAACAATCCAGCAAGACACGTGACGAGAGTTTACACTTTATTTGCGCAATTTTTTGTCATTCGAGTTATATTATAAGAATTGAAAGTTCTGGAAGTTTTTTGTAATTTTTATCAACGTTTTCTGTCATTTTCCATCTTTTACACGCGAAACGATTTTTTTGTTAATCTGTTGCAGATTTAGCATCGCAGCCAGAACCCAAGTTTTCTTCACGACCTATTATTGCAACTTTAACAGCTGTGTGTTACACGTATTACTACCGCCATCAAAAGATTTGCATGATAATCCATCAAATACAGGTTGAGAAACTTAAAAGTACCCCACCTCCAATAATATGCTTGGACGAGGCGGGTTACTTTTAATGTATCCATTTACACCCATCTCTTCTAAATACCTCACTGACAACCAAAAAGGCTGAAAACACTGAACTGAGACAAACATGATGTCAGTTTGAAACGTGAGAGTTTAGAGCCAGGTTATCCGGTATCCCACTACATGAAATAATTATCCCGATGTTTGAACCAACACAAAACAAGAGAAAAGTACTTTGTGTTGCCAGAGCGATTAGATATAGTTTACTAAATTCTGAATAAATAATTTCCTGAGGACTTCTACAAATTTTTCATGCTTATCAAATCTTTTATTAAAGTGTGTATAACATCTGCATCCTTGCTTCTATGACTGCATTAAACACAGGCGTCACGTGGATCATTGTATAATGAAAGAATTGCATAGAGGACAATGTCTCTCTTGTTGTTAACAAAGCGGCCATTGCAGTCCGCCACAGCTGCTTGTCTCCCTTGCACTAACATTCCGAAACGTTTTACTTAATGTAATAAAGTTTTACTTATTATTAGAATGGCAAGATGTGTTATTTCCCTTTAATCGTACCCTTCTCTCTCTAACCACATGACTTCTTCACACACACACACACACACACACACACACACACACACACACACACACACACACACACACACACACACACAACACTCTAATCCTCTCTCTTTCTTTCTCTCTCTCTCTTGCACTCGTCTATCTAACGTCTCTTATGTTCTTAAGTACGTAGAACCAGATCGTATCAAACTATCTTCTGTTGCTGACGCGGGACCAGTACTCAGCGCCGATGTCTTGTAGAGCTTCACTTCCGTCGCACTGAGGGCGCGATGTTTGCTTTATTCCTAGAGACCAGGCGCTTTCGGGTGCAGGTTTAATGGTCTCAAGAGTCGCGATTAACAAGAAACAGGACCTAGACCTTGATTATGCACGTGATACAAACGTGATCGAGACCAGGAACCAGATTAAAAGCCGAAAAATACCAGAAAACCGGTTCATCTGTTCCTTTGAGAAAGCTGTCTGCTTCATGACAAACTCAATCTCTTGGTCAGACTATTCACACGCGCTTATGGTTTCCTGAGATCAATAACAGGAAATGTTTAACTGTTTAAATACCAAAATGTCATTAGCAAATAAAAATGCCTACAAAGAGAGAATCATAATAGCCAATGTAAACCAATATTTAGACGGGTGTAAAAAGACATTCCTATTAACAACCTGTCACAAGAGGTAACAAGTGAGACTAGAATTTTTCTTGCATTGAAAGTCTTAAAATTGTTGACGTGTGTTAATCCACAACTGACTTTTAGAAAAGCTTTTAGGAAGATATCCTTTAGTGGCCATATAATGCAAAGCTCGGACAGTGATCAAGTGTCCCGGAGCAAATATCTCGTACTATACGTTAACAGTTCGTAAAATACCAGCAGTTTATCGCTGGTGTAAACAACGACAGTAACATCATCTTTACGATCCTAAAGTTGAAGCTGTAGGTGAATCGCCACGCAGTCAGCCCCCCCTTCCCCGACTCCAGGACAACCTGCTAGGACCTCACTCGTGCCCTACTCGGAGACAAGTTAGTGGACCCTAAAATTGTAAACTGTGATGTAGGTACTGTCCCGGAAAACGTGACATTCTGTTGGTGCCGAAGATGGCGAGGCAACGTTTAATCTTGTATCTTGTCACGTACGTACGTTTCCATCAGACAGTGTGCTCTTGATAGATGGAGCTTGGTCGCCTCTACATGTGAGAACAAGTCACCCCCATTTTGTGAAGTTTTCTGTTAGGTTGCTGATATTTGCTCTCTTATCCATCCAAAGAGCACGGAGATCAGTATGCACGTGACAGGTGATATCATGTAAACCTTTTGATGGATTTTTTCAATGATACAAATATAAGCGACCAAATGTGTAGTAGTTTAAAAAGCTCTACTAATTAATTGTTACAGTACCTTTTACTTACTGGTTTCGATAACTATGACAGTGTAGAAATTAAGAACTGTAATTTGTTTCAGCACACGCACCTCTTGAGAGTTTACAGCCAGGTCATCCGGTATCCCACTACATGAAATAATTATCCTGATGTTTGAAACAACAAAATTTGGAGAAAAAGTTCTTTGTGTTGACAGAGCGATTAGATATAAACAGCCAAACGGTCACTAACTTTACTTTCTTGTCGTTTTATTTTTTGTTCTCTTCTGTTTTTACTGCGCAATGAGCATTCTTTGTACTGGATTCCTGCGCATTATTCATAGACATCATCATCATCATCTTCATCATCATCATCATCATCATCATCATAAACGTTTTTAGGCACAATGTCTCGGCACTGACTCTTCACTTCAAATAACACAGCCACAGACTGCAAAGCGTTCCTCAGGTCCTCTCTCTACAAACCAATTTAGGCGCAATGTCTTGGCATTGTATCTTTACTTCACTCAATACTACGATGAAAACAAAAACAAATCGTCTCGGCGTTTTGCAACCAGATCATAAACAAACCCAAAAAATGTCTGTCACTCCCCAATCCCAAGTCTACGTTGGCATCTTCTCGAATATTCTCAATCCTTCTCCCTGTCACGTCACATACCTTTTTGACGTAATACATACGCTTTCAGACAAACTGACGTCATTCACGCTCTTTCTTTCTTCACGTGTCCTGAGGCCTTCGACTATTGCAAGATCTATGACATAGGCGGCAAGTGTGTGTCAGACGAGTGTGGTGCGTTGTGTGTAATAGTGACTCACGATACCTGGAGTAGCTGAACGCCTAGAGAACTGCCATAAGTGGGATTAACATTATTGTTTCTTTTGGAAATCAATATACAAAACTGTCAATGATTATTCATTTTCGTATTACACTAAGTTGCCTTGAGTTGCTATTGGGGACGTAAGATTTTTGTTTTCAGTCAATCTTGAGTTAAGTACGCTCAGTGGACACCAAAATGCACTAACAAACTTGGTTGGAGATGGTGACTGTGCAACCACGGATTCCAGTCGATCTTTAGTAGAAACTTCGCACGTAACTTGACACACGGGACAAGCTGACGCTAACACAGGCGCTGAAGGCAAGAGGGGAACAGCAGTGAGCCGGCTAGTCCTCAGACCACGTGATCTACTCTATTCAACAGCAGGCAGAACGCGATAGCGACTGCGAAGGTTAGTTCCCCGAGTGCAGCAGGCGCTTGGTGGCGCTACGTTCTGAAGAGGGGCAAGACGTATTTTTCACAGCCGCTTTTTAATAATTCTAAAACGTTTTATGTTAAAATATCGTCAAATAAAAAATGATTACTTGTAACTCTTAGGGGACTACCCTAGTCCCCCCTGTCCATGGACAGCACGCCACTGTCTATATCACCCCCAAACAATCTTCAGTTGTTTTGAGTGGGATACAATTTATGTTAAAAAGATGTCAGTTTCATCAAATACCATTCTATTATATGTTTACACAACTTAAAGCAGAAGCATGTTAAAAAGAAATTTAATTGTAAAATAAAATTGGATGATGTAAATTAAAAAAAACACCTGCTCCTTTATTCCATGATTTACTCACACAGTTCTAACCCTTTGACCAGCTACGTAGTCATATATAAATTACAACAGGCGCGGCTCAACTTTTCATAAATAATAGTTATTCTGACAGATTTAATCAACACCAACATAGTACAACTTATTAGAAGATATATCATGCTAGTAAAACTTAAATTATTTTTACAAGGATGGTAAACAACAATAGAAGAAGACTATCTTAGTACACATTCTTAAGTGCTCACATTTTTCAAAGATGTCATTACAATCATTAGATCTGCTCTTGATATTTTAAATTTTAATTTGATCGATGCTTCTGCAATTGTACAGTGGAAGTACTCTAGTATTTGTGACACGCTATCATGTTTATATTATTAATATTATTTACTTTTAGTTTTACTATATTTTTCCTGACACCTTTTTAGCACAAGGACAAAAGATACTTTGCTACCGTTGTGCTAAAGTCGTAGGTTTTATTTGTATATATATATATATATACATTTTTTACTTTTATCAAATTTCAAGACTTTGTTATTTTGCTTGTTTCGGATGCAAATTACTTTGGTAAGCCTTATTACATCGAGGAATGTGCATCTCAATTGTTTGGTGGGCTTGTAACTGGGTTAGAACAGGAGAACATCTGGCACGCGGCCTTAGACCATATGTAGTTGTTCTGCTAACAAAAATAGACATTTTATTGCTATTAGACAAAGAGGAGTAGTCAGACTGGGATGTAAAGGAATATAATTTCAGGCTAATAGTCAGGGAGGGAGCCTGCAAAGAAATTAAAACACAGCACAGTTTGTAAGAGAACAGAGAAGGTAGCCAGTGCAGAAAACAAAAGAGATGAGTGACAAGGTCCCGTATTCTAACTCTAAGCACTAGATATGCAACAGAGTTTTGTACTTTCATGAAATCATGAAGGTGTACGGGGCAGCCTACAAGCTAGCAGTTGCAATAACCAAGATGGGAAAATTCACAAACAAGAGTGGTGTAAGCGTGTGTAAAGAGAATTTTCTACATAACCACTAATCTCTCTCACACTCACGTGCACACACACACACACACGTAGGCAACATACACACACAGTAAGCAACTCACACACACATGTAAGCAAAACATACACAAATTATTTCTTATACAACATAATTTAGCTAGAGTTTAGAGTAAACAAGTAGAGGAGTTGTCTAAGAAATACAATTTGTATAGGTAACAAAATAAGTATTGTTTACTGCGTTTTTACTATGGTTGTATGGTTATCTTTTTTACCTTCCACCTCAGATGCATGAGATTTTCAATCATAGGGAAATGTAAAGCATCGCCGCAACCTTGTATTCACTGACGCCAATTTTTTGTCCGACAAGGGCAAAGGTGTTGACATGCTTACGATCCATAGCCAGGATACATTCGGACAAAATTCGTTATACCTCAAAGAATGGCGAGCGGCGGGTTGAGCGATAACTATGGACACCATATGAGGTTGTGATAAAAGTTCACCTTTGGGATAAAGTTGGACGTAGATTGCCTACAACATTTGTACTTTTGGTCTTAGTTCAACCTGAAACTACATCAATGAATGAATAACGTTTTCAGGAGATACGTATGTCAACCTCGGCTTTTGTTCGGAAATCGCGGAAACAAAATACCATGACACCCGCATTAATTTTTTAAGGAATATGTTGACAAACAGTTTAAGTGTGGAACTTGTAGAAGATTGTGAAGTAAAAATTCTCATTGCACCTCCGACTGTTGGGAACTTCGTGGTGTGAACGAAATGTACGTCGAACGTGACGCTACCTCGACCGAACTTTTTTTTCTTCTGTAATGACCCGATTCACGCATTCGAACGCACAAAAAAAGCCGAGGATGTATATCCATCTGCTGTGTTTACTTGGAACATCAACTGACCGTTAGTGCCGATCTTTTTACATTGTGATGTTCTTCAAAGTTGATTCTGTCTTTTGTCTTTATGTTTTGTTTTTTACTTAGTGATGTAGTGTAGGTGAACCAGAACGAGATCGTCTCAAACATGTGTGTCTTTAAATGCTTTCAGATGTGGAAATTTACATTTCCACACAGTCGGCAACATACTCAATGGCGTGCTGTACACTGTCCGATCTGACGGGAATAAAACAACTTTTGTTCGACGACGACTAGGGAGACGACGATAACGCCGACGACGATGACGATGACGATGACGACGACGATGATGATGATGATGATGATGAACAATTAAACAGAAAAAGAACTAAAAAAAAAACATTTTAAACTTCAAAAAGAGGAAGTGACACTTCACGACCTAGTTAATCTACATCCGTCTCTTTGTTTCTAGACAGCGAGCGTATCAAACATCAGCCTCTCTCAATAGTTTGTAAAGTGTCGGAGGGCATTGGTTTCAGCAAATGAGAATTCAACTTTATTAAGATGGCAGAAAGTTTTCGAGGCCTTTTTGCGTTTGTAGATTCTGGGATATCTTCGAGACGTCTACTCAAGTGTCCATGTCAAGAGCAACATCCTGTTCACACAATATAGTCACCTGTCTTTTGCACTGAACAAACAACAAACTGTTATTTATTATTTTATTTTGTTATTAATTTTCAAATCAGTCACGTTCTACCGCATACAAAATATTGTCTACTTTAATTCGATCGTTTTTATAAACGACTACGAACATTTTAATGTATAATGTCAATGATACTTAGCCACGACTTTAGGGTAAATAAAAGCAATAAAACATTTTATGCAGTTAAGCGAGAACTCTTCATTTTTGTCAATAACAATACTATTCTTATCCGATGTACCTATGTTAAACTAGATGTCTACTAACAGTCACGAATCGGCAACAGCACGATGTTCGAGAAACAGAGTCTACTTTAAACTTTAAACAGAGTCTACATATTAGGCTTCCTCGTACAATAAGATATTTGCAATTTTGTCATTTTATAGCTTTATTGTATTGGATATTTTTTAACAACAACGACGACGACCAAAAAACACTGAATTTCAAACAGAGGAAGTGACACTTCACGACCTAACTACTCTACATCAGTTTTTGTTTCTAGACAACCAGCGCATCAATCAATAGCAAGGATACAGCCAATCTTTCTCAATAGTTTGTAAAGTGTCGGAGGGCGTTGGTTTCAGCTCATTTGCATTCATTTTATCAAGATTGCAGGCAGTTAACGAGACCTTTTTGCGTCTGTAGATTCTTTGATATTTTTGAGACGTCTTCTCAAGTGTCTATGTCAAGAGCAACATCCTGTTGACACAAAATAGTCGAGGTCTCAACTTAAAGCCAGCAATATGTCTCGGGTACAAGCGCTCTACGGCTGAACCAGTAGATAGTTACGGGCGTTTGTACTTAGGAAGAGAAAAGACAAACATTAAAAATACAAAACCACTCTCTCAGACTCTTTACAATATCCGTTTACACTTTTGATGAAGAAGACTTGACACTCGACAAAAGATAAAGAAGATAACAGCACAACGTGCTTCATAGTCAGTCTCGTTGTTTGTAGAATAATAATTGTTCTAAACCTTGTAGGCGTTTTAATATATTTGGAGACTATCACTGTAAAGGTTTCAGAGAACACTAAAACGTCAACGTGTTACAATGTTACATTGTCCCCAAGAACTCCAGGTCCCTAGGTCTTCTATAGTTGTCAAGTACTCTCGAGTGCTGCCTTCCAAGAGGCAGCGCTCATTTAAAAAAAACACTTTATTTTCCTCGATTTTTTATCATCTCATCTTCAGGTCCTGCGATGTCTTAACCGCAAGATTAAAATTGTGATACAGTGAAATAGGTATAACAAACGATTTACGCATTTTTTACTTACATTTGCAGATGCATTTAAGGCCATTTGATAAGTGAATGTCGTAAATTTAAGCATAAAGTCCATTCGATGTGTGATAGTTTTTGCCCCAACAGTAGAGTAGTGTCTTGTACAGAGATTTAATTAGTGTTCCACTTACACAAATGTCTTATACAGAAAGCGCAGCGTACTTTGAGTTTTTCCCTACGAGTCCTGCTTTTGTTCTACAAAACGGACAAACATCCACAAAATCATTTAGGTGATACTAAACAAATCCCACCATCATTTTTGTAAGTAATCAGTGAATCACTAGCTTGCAAACAGGAACAACTATGCAAGCAAATTATACTCTGTATAAAAGTGTAATACCATAATAATAATCATGAAAAGTAAACAATTTATTTGGAAGCAATGGCATATACGCACGTAAAAAAAGCAAAATCACACATAAACACAAACACAATGATAACGTCTGAAGATGTGGATTTTTCCAAGATGACATGACCTTAAATCTTGCATACCTCTTCTAGGCTTTCTCATATCCTACTAAACATTTTCAACATTTGAATAAGTAAGTCAATAGTTTTTTTTTTCAATCCTACAATCACATTACATTAAGTGTCGGCTTATGATTTTGTGTTGTGTTACTAATGTATGTTTCTCGTGGTTTGTCGTTGAATATTTTGTATTGTCCAAGATTGCGAATGACGTACTTATAGTTATCTTTTGATCGCAAGAAATGCAATACTTATAATATTGAGTGTGAGAATAGTTGTATTTACATTTAGCACAGTGAAACTGAGTTTACTATATGTATAGGAGTTATATAGAAGCACATAACAATGATGTAAACAGAAAGTGTGTGAAAATAAGGCCATAGATGTTGGTAAGCAAGGTAAAACGCTATAGACTGTGTATTATTATCAAACATGAGACATTGCAGGCCCCCGGGTGATTAACAGCTAGGTATTATAGCAAGTCTAGAACAATCTGGGTCTTTTGTGTACATGTTCTGTGGCAACATCCAATCAGTATTCACCAGTTCGCTTATTGCCATGCACAAATCAGAAACGGAGGACGAGCGTATTATTTGTGGTTTACCTGATACTTTCACTGTGAACGAGCTACACCATTTTAACTTTATTGACGTGGATACAGAACAAATGAATCAAAGAGAAGTTCTAAGACTCGTTGAGTTGCTTTTACATTTGCCTTCTCTTACCAGCCTGGTTTCTTTTCCTTTTTCCTGTTCTTCCATCTTTTGTTGTGCGCTGGCTGAAGGAAGATTACTTGGCTGTTACTATCGTCACCACCTTTCTTCCGGCGGTTGGAGACTTGGACAGAAAGGGTTAAGTCATTTAAAACCCTAAAGCCGTTCTTACTCGTTTGAACCGTGTATGTGCACTAACTTACGCATGAACAACATATTATTAAATGCACAATAGACCGACCATGGGGCACGTTGTGCTGTTATCTTTTTTATCTTTTATCAAGAGTCAAATTTCTTCATCAAAAGTGAGTCTGATTTAATAATTGTAACTAGAATAAAAATACATACCTCACATTGTTTATTATATACTTGATGATTTTGCAATCACAACATGATGAAATTCAAAGACAGTAACCAAAACATCACTTTGCACATCTCTATGTCTCCCCTACGAGAGCATCAGCTATTATTATTATTATTATTACATTGACATGCAGAAAAAGACACCAGATGACCTTTGACATTTAAATACAAAGTTTTATATAATTAATTGTATCTATATGCTACATTTGTATTCACATTCCTAAGTCACTGGAACATGGCATACAAGGAAAGGTGTATTCATCTACTTGAACTGCTGTTTTAAATCACCTCTATTTTTATGAAGCATAAAACCAATAACAATAAATGTTATGATTATTTTAAGAAATGCACATTAAAACTGAGGAATAAACACGTTATTTCTAAAGTTTTCAAGAGTCCAGTTAACTTCAAAGATCGCACAACGGAATCATACACTTCAATACTCTTCGTGCTACATCCGAGTTCACGTTTAGAGGCAGCGAAAATATCAGCAACAACAGATACATCCGGCCTTTCTCACTTTTTTCTTTTAAGTAATGATGGGTCTTCGTCTAAGCCCACCGTTTAAAGACAGTAATCTCCTTTGTCTGTTGGTCATACAGTCTCCACTGAACTACATGCATTTAGTGTTTAGATATGACTAGAAGATTGTGCTTTTGGTTAAAAAATCAGCAAAATTATTAGGCTAATGCAAGCAAACAAATTTACATACTCTTCAGCAGTAAAAGGGCTATACATTCCTAGAGAGTTATCTTTCGAATGTAATACAGACCGGAGAAAAACAAGAATTATACTGTTCTACTTCAGATACTGTAACTGTTTATAATGTCATTTGTGTAGGTTAATGTAGATTTTAGTCGCTTTATGTACCTGTATCTACAAATGAACCATTTCGCTAAATTTGCAGACGTACTTAGTATTTTATTTGACGATACCATTATCTCGCCATCTCCTTCTAAAAACGTGTTGTGTGCACAAAAATTGATCGGTGAAGAGAAGAGAAATAAATTTGTAAATATATTATTATTATTATTATTATTATTATTATTATTATTATTATTATTATTATTATTATTATTATTATTATTATTATTATTATTGTGGGGGAACAAGATAGAACTGAAGCAAAGCAGAAACAGACACAACTCCACTTAGAGTGCACTGCACTTCAAAAACAAAGGCCAAGTCAAACTAACTGCTTCAGACAGGTCGCTCTTACCTCACTCATCATGAAATCACTTGAGAAAATCGTAAGGAGCGAGGTAATAACTGTTGTTGATAAATATATTGACCCGCTTCACTTTGCCTATCGAGGTGGAAGAGGTGTCGATGATGCTAAGCTGTTTATACTAAATACGATGTACAAACATCTGGAGAAACCTAAAACTCATGCCTGGCTTCTCTTTGGTGATTTTTCTTTTTAACACTGTGCAACCTCACTTGTTAGTGGAGAGTCTAGTCTCAGACTTCCATCTCTCCCACCATCTAACTCTCTGGATCCTGGACTTTTTAGTAAAACGGCAGCAGAGAGTTTCTGTTAATGGTCTTCTCTCATATCCTTTTGTCACCTGTACTGGTTTCTGTCAAGGCTGCTGCTTGTCTCCAATACTGTACATACTCTATACTAACAGTTGCAGAAGCACTACTGATGAAATTTGCAGATGACTCTGCCTTGCGGTCACTTCTGTATGATGATGAACATGTTCACAGTGGCGCTCTTCTTGACTTTGTCCGCTGGTGCCTCAAAAACTAAGGAAATGATCTTCGATTTTCGGATAAACAAGCCTGAGACAGTCATCAGTATATTCATGATGATGCCATCGAGCTGGTCGTCTCTTAAAAATATTTAGGTACCGTCTTTGATAACAAGCTTAAATGGGACATCAACACTGACATGATCCCCCGTAAGAGTCAATAACGTCTGTACCTCCTACGGAAACTCAAACCTTTCTCTGTCAGCTCTGTCATCCTCACTCGGTTGTATCAGTCCTTCATTGAAAGTCTCATCACTGTTAATTTCGTCTCCTGGTTCCCCTACCTCTCCCTAGAGAACAAAAATAGTCTTGTCTCCCTGGTTAATATCTGTTCTAAGATCACCGGAATCAGGCAGATGGACTTGGCAACTTTCTGTCATCAGCAAATCCTCAGGAAGGCATCCGGTATCCTCTCTATTTCTGATCATATGTTGACACGTGAGTTGCCACTCTTGCGGTCTAGCTGTAGCTACGCAAGGCTTGTTTGCAAAACCAATCGCCACCGCAACTCATTCATTCCACGTGCCGTTTGCCTGATTACCTCTGTTGGCCGTGATATTGTGTTAACCTGAGGTGACCTAAGGTCACCAACTGTATCTACTATTGCTGGGAATGTGTGTGTGTGTGTGTGTGTGTGTGTGCGCGCGTGCGTGCGTGCGTGCGTGAAAGAATTTCAACATGTATGTATTATCTCTTTTATATCATGTATATGTATGTATTACTGCTAGTATGAGCACTATCTGTACTTGCCAATGTGGATAAATAAAGTTGTATTGTATAAGATAGCCGACATCGCAAATGTCAGGTGTCATTGTTATTAGTTATGGATTGTATCGTGAGCAAGCGCAATTTTTTTAAGGACTATTGTGGAAGAAGAAAAGAGCGTGAATGACGTCAGTTGTTGCAAAGACGTGTATGGGTGATGTAAAAAAAGTGAAGGAAATAACGTGAGGGAGAGTGTGAGGAGCAAAAGTCATGTGGAAAAAGGTAGAGAATTAGAACGAGAAACAAGGACAGTAGAATAGGAATTGAAAGAAGAATTTGTTGAGTAGGGTATTCAGGAATGAAATAGAACGATTAGTGAGTAGGGTTTTAGGTATTCAATTAGGAACACCAAGAAAGGACTTGAACGGTTTAAAATAATTTAGGTGTAATAAACGGTTATAAACGGACTTTTTCATTTAATTGTATTTTTCTTTGTTTTTTTTTCATTTTATTTGTGATTAGTAAAGTAGATAGATTCGTCATACTCATCTTTTTTTTCTTTTAATTTGTGTGAAAGAACACGTATTTGTCAGGCTCCGTGAGTGTGTCGAAAACAGAGAGTGAATGATACACTTCGCGGTGGTCGTGACAGCCATGTTTGTAGTCTTCTCGTATGTGCAGGGCAGAAAAAAGATGGATTAACAAGAACTAAATATGCAATTGTAAGTCCTCGTTATTTTTAACCATGTATGGGCAGACCACTAGATCAGACCCTTTACTATATCACTAGTTCATCGATGTCCGTTTTACTTCTTCGGCAACAAACAAATGTTTATGTTTCTCATTCTCTTCGCAAAAAACTCAAAACATGCAGCATGAAGAACAAGTCAGGAACACAGCTGCAGATCACAACTTTAAAGGTCAGCCTTGTCCATCCCCTTTGGTAAGAGCATTGTTAGTGTCCGTTAAAATATACTGTTACCGCAGTGGAGGTCTGTAGTGTCAGAGAAATCTCCGCTGAATACCCGGGGGGACGTTACGTTCGCTGATTAGTTTCCCTTCCACTGGATTTTGACCATCAGGTCTTCGGCGACTGAATAACCCAGGTGGTCGTTTAGCGATACTACCACTACGCTGGATGCACACCGACTAACTACATCAAGTTACCTTGTCGTGTAGACAGCGTGGATTCTCACATTAATTAAATAGTGTTGACCAAAATCACATCACACCGTGTCGACTTCCACAAGAATGCAACTTTGTTTCCAAGAAGGATCTAGAATTCTTTACTACGTCACGGTGTGATGTAATTTTGTAGGTTTGGGTCACACGATCTCCCAAGAACGTGCCGGTGTTCTACTTATACTATGAACACATCCAGAAACAATGTAATTTAAATCGTTAATTGCTGCAGCGACATTTAAGTTCACTAAATGGAAGAAAATAAGGATCATTTTCGTTTGGTCAAGAGAAGTACACAGGATAATTTTTCCAAACACCAGTTGCTGTGCGCATTTTTCCTCTATCTTGCCATACAGACGGGAAAATTGTGCATTATTAAATTTTTGAACTACGGGTATTATTTGATGTTGGTAAACTTTGACATCTTATTTATTAGCCAGTCAACTGCGAAACATTTTAAAAGGAAAAGATGTGTCCTTAAGGAAAACAACTTGACCGTTGTGACAAGACAGAAACATGAACTTCGAGGCTATATTTGTTTGAAAGATGGATTACAAATTAAATTATTGCAATTTAGAACTGTTTTGACAGAACCTTGTCATAACAAGGCGTAGCTGAGCAGAACACAGTGCTCTTATCACATATCACAAACGTAGGTGGCAAAAGTGTGAGACATATTCCTCTCCCCAGATCTCAACTGTCTGCTGCACGATTTTTCCTAAAACTTTAAGGTGATGAGTCTTTTACACAAAAGGGTCAGAAGTTATGTCAAGGGTTAAGCATTTAATTACAATGACAATTCGATAATTTAACTTCACAATAGCTTTACATACATAAACCCTCTTAGCCACGGATAAAAATATTTTTATGTTCAAAAACATGGGCTTACAATTTACGATTTTGAAGACGATATTAAAACTGCACAGCCATGATCGTGGAGCATGAGCCACGATAGTAAGCGTATCGTTACTCATTGTGTTCTGCCGGTAGGACCACAATCGTCCAAAGAGAAAATCACGATCGTGGAGCACAGCTTCGATAGTGGCTCATCGCGCTATGCCGAGTAATCCAGTAAACAGCCTCTATGGACTCAGAGCAGTAACTCACAGTTTATAGCTGTAGTGCAAACAGTCCGCTAACTAACGGCATAATTCGCGCGTTATTTAACAAGCATGAAACAGCGGTACCGAACCTTTAGTAAACTTCATGTGTGGACATAGGCAGCCAGCAAACAAGAGAAACCGTTAAGAAAACTTTTTGCTGCCCTTCTCGATTTTCAATTTTTAAAATCTGTTGTCGGTGATACTCTGATTCAGATTTGTTCTTTAAATCGAAAGATCAGTCGCAGTTGACCTTTTAAAAATTGGCGACGAGTGTCAGTAGAAGTTTTATCTAAGAAGCAGTCAATCCGAGTCAGACACGTCGCACGCCATCTTGTGTTCGCTGGTAATTACTTCCTCGTCGATGTTTTATAAACTGCCAGCCTGCGGTCTCTGGCCAGTCACTTGTCAGTCGAAGAAGATTTGTAAGTATTCATCGACAGACCACATCATGATATACAGGATCGTCTGTGTTTACTTGATATTTGTTGAGCTGATACCAATCCCAGGTAATAAACATTTAACCTGACGGTGTTTCGTAAGCTACACTAGTTGAATACAAAATTAGGATTTCACGTTATTCTACCTTTCACAACCGTGTTTGTTAAACGTATATAGAAATAGATTAATGCTCCACCGAGAAGAATTGATCCAGCCGTTGATCATTTCCATGTATGCATACAGTCTGACCTCTTCCATTTAAAAATGAGAACTTGGAGCGATGTATTAATTCACTGTATTATTACTTTCCTCAGTTTCGGCTCAGCAGATGTCAGCTCGTGTTGTTGGTGGCAAACCGGATGCAGGGCGTCTAGAGATATTGTACAATGGAACCTGGGGCACAGTGTGTGACGATGGATTTGGACAGGAAGAGGCTTTAGTAGCCTGCAGGATGCTTGGTTTTAACAGGTATTTAGTCTACGTTTGAAAGATTTTATCTCACAAAGCCACAAGCTTTTTTAAATGGTATCGTTTGTATAGTAAAAGGGTTTTGTAGCCTGATGATCGATCTAACTTTAAGGTTTCAAGGTATTAAATTGCTGTGTTTTATGGTAAGACTCTAGCACACCTAGCAGCAAGATGCTCTTGGTTTATTACAGAAGTAATGACGATAATAAAACGGACATTAAGCTGTAGACAATGTGATAGAGGTGACGAGCAACGCCCTTGCAATATAAGATTTCCGCGAAAAAAACTCGGTTTATATGACCTCATCAAGAACCTAAAAACGTTATAGGGACAGTCATTACTTTCACTGTTTTAAATACTGTCTCAGATATGGCACGCTTAAATTGTGGTTACCTGTATTTCAATACCGGGAATTAGGTAGCCATTTTTTAAACAGAAAGACAGGTACCGTGGAAAAACGCTAAAAGCTACATTCAAACGTGCAAACTACGTCATAAGAAGGAAATCACTCGATAGAAAAATGAACCAACTATCGAATTGATTAATTTTTTCGGCAAAAAGAAAACGAGCTGAATGAGCCAAAAAAAATTAAAGCAATGTAACGGTTAGAGTAACCATTCCGAAAATAAGGCATGGCGCGCGAACGTATGAACTTGCCGTAACCATAGCAAAGGACACATTACGTGATAAGACTTCCTAATTTTCAGTCAAAATGTAAGCATTTTACAATAATATTTCACATCTGACCTTAAGATACTGTCAGAAGATGCCACAGATATTACTTATTATTGCTTCCATTGTATTGTTTGGTGATGATCGTTTGCCAAAGGTTAAAGTACGTCAAGGTCTTGTCACACTTGAAGAACAACTAGAAAGTAAACATAAATGCACGTGGAGATATTATACAGCTACAAAAATTCGCGTAACGATGGTATGCGTGCATATGCGCAGCATGCAATTCGATGTGTTTGTTTTTCATGTCAACACCTTTCTCTGTTCTTTCTTATGTCGGACAGCACAACAGCAGTACCCGTCGTGTCATCCTTCTACATACGCGGCTCAGGTCCTGTTCTACTGGATGACGTGAGATGTCAGGGGAACGAAACCAGCCTGGCGCAGTGTAAACACTCAGGGCTTTACAAACATGACTGTACACACTTGGAGGATGTCGGCGTCATGTGCAACACCAGTCGTGAGGGAGCCTTTCTAATTACTCCAGCACTTTTATTGCTCGGCAATATATACATACACACAAATTTCCAGCGTATTGATAATTTCGATTACCTATTGTTCCTTTTGGTTTCTTCTTTCTTTACAAATAATGTATAAAAGTTATTTCGCAAGTTTCGAGCACAACATTTTCTTGAAATAGAAACTTTACCTTATAGGAACAATTTTAATTATTCAATCAAGCACATACACAGAAAAACTGCTATTGTTGTATGTCAATATCGTGCATTTTGACCAGTTCTTAATTTTTTTTCAATGGTTCAGAGAGTGCTATTTAATTTCCAGATATGACTATCTTTATACATGTAAATAATTAATGAGTGGCCATACAGATATTCAATTTAATGCTATTTAGAAGAAACATGAAAAACATTCAATTAACCATGTTATCAGTTGTTTCATTTGCGCCATTAAATAATCTGTTTAACGGACACCTGGGGCCAACTGCACAACAAGTTTCAAAACCTTAGAACTGTTCTAAAGAAACAAAATCTCTTGTCTGCCATTTAGATGCACTGCACAAGAACATACAAAAAATTGTACTGACAGGACGAATAAAGCGGTTTTAGTTTCAAAAATTCTAAAATTGCGGTGTGCACTTTAAACTGATTATCTAAATAGATTTCAGGCTTGAAAGTGTTTAATGATTTTGCTAGAAATAAAAAAACAGAAAACACCATCGTGTTAGCTGCTGGAGATCAGGGGCCAGTTGCACAACACATTTCCAATTTTAAAAATTGTAAACGTCACATCGTTGGTTCCATATACATTAGTTATAGCGTCAATTACATATGCAAAAAATAAATGAAAAGTCCATTTATTTACATGACGCACGACATTTTGCAGTTAAATATCAATATTGTGATGTAACAACAACGAACACAAGGTTTTTATCATTATCTGTATAATGAAACTTTAAGACACATATTTATACAAATATTTTTTACTTTTAAAACTTCCTTTATGACATTCTTTGAGCTAATTTCAGCTGAGAAGATGGCCGCTGGATTAACTGGTGGAACATCGGAAGAGGGACGTCTCGAGATATATTACCATGGACAGTGGATAAGAATGTGCGCATACGAACTGAGAGAAAATGAGGCGCTGGTGGCCTGCAGGATGTTGGGATTTAACAGGTCAGGTATTTAACTTACTAGGTTGATTGGACACAAGTGTGTGTCAAAATGGAAACCTGCTGGTTATCGTCAAATCATGTAAACTATGACTTTTGATACCAGATGTGAATATGTGCTAAAACTTTTATCGATCTGTAATATAAATATAGTTGCTTATCAATACGATAACTCTAATTTGAACACGTCATCTCGTCTATTTGACATCAGCTTCGAATTGATTTTATCAGGCTTCTAGATTTACACTAAACAAACATACTACTTTACTTTTTATACCAAAGTGTGTGCGTGTGTGTGTGCGTGTGTGTGTGTGTGTATCCTGTGTGACATACAAAAGGGAAAACAGAAGCCGTCAAAGGGACATGTTTTGCCGTCTAAGACCGCCCTGTTTTAGTCGTAAACCTCTGTTATGTGCGGACGAAAGAGAAAGGTCTATGTGCGTGTGTCTGAAATATGACTGTAACACCATTTCCCTATTTAGCAAAATCTGGTTTATTGACATTTGCTTCTTTTCGATATCTAACAGAACCAGAGCACTAGTGGTGAGCTCAGACAAGTACGGGAAAGGTTCAGGTCCAACTATGATTTATAACCCGCAGTGTCAGGGAACGGAAGCCAGTCTAGACCAGTGTGAGCAGAGTAGTAAATATTATTACCCAAAGTGTGATTTTGTCGGTGTCATCTGCAGCATGGACGTCTTGAATATTAGTAAGAACAAAAAACATGTTTGAGACTGTAAATGTTTTAGCTGTAATTTCTGTTGTAGTCCATGAAAACCATGTTCGTGTATTTTAAAAGTAAAATAAAGTAATATCACATTGTGACCTCCTTACATTAAAACCTCACAAATCTGAATCATTATGTAAAAATCATTGCAGTCAGAATTTGTCCGTTTGCATTATAAATATATAGGTTTAAGCCGAAAAAAACACCTTTATAACCCGGAAATGTTTACAAACTAGTCAATTCTTGTCCTTATTGTATTTCTCAGATAACAAATCTAATACTATGATTTAAATATGAAAACTGTAAAATTGTCAGCTGAACAGATGACAGCCCGTCTGGTTAATGGAACGTCTACGGCGGGACGTCTGGAGATATTCTTCAACGGAGAATGGGGCACAGTTTGTGGCTTGGGATTTGGACAAAAAGAAGCTAAAGTCACATGCAGGATGCTGGGATTACACAGGTCTGTAACCGTTTTGTTCTTTGAAGATGCAATGCAAGGATGTTTGCTGGGTTAGGCTTTTACATTACCCAACCTGTATCAGTCCACATGAAAATAACTCTTTATAATTTATCTATCTATAATTATTTATATATATATATACAAACACACATAAAAGAAGACTTTTTCTGCTTAAAAATGAATATCATACGTGTGTATAATTTTTATGCCAACTTCACCCAAAAGGAAAACAAATCCTGCTAACATCAGAGAACTATTTTTCGATTCTAATCATGTTAAAGACCAACCTGAATGCTTTGCGTTTGTTACAGATATCGGTAGATATAGGCTATTTAAAGATAGCATGTAAATTGAACCTCCCAAACCCATCTTTTAATTTATTATCCGGTAGCAAAGTACGCGATTAGATGACAATGACAACTCTGGTGTAGAACGTCCCTCAGTGAGACAAATACTAACCCCAAAGCCAACAATTAAACACAAAAAGAATATACAGAGTAATGCTCTAAACAAGGCAAAACATCAGTACTTTGACAACAAGCAGTTAGTGAAATATGATAATTATCATTAACATTACACACTCACTGCTAGACTTAGCAGGAAAATCCCTCACTTAAATGTATTACTACGCAGCACAAGCTTACGTAAAGAAAAAATAGTTATACACAATGAGCGAATGTCTTTGAAACAAGAAATATAACCGGTATACATGAATAAATGTCTTTGGGAGTCCGTGCTCTCGGCACATATACGTATAAATACTTTACTCTAACAACAGAGTCAGAATGGGTTGCACACCCTAGGCCTTATCACCGCCTGTGGAAGGATTAAACACTCAGTCTTCCTACGCGTGCTTAAATTCTACCCACTCTAAACTTGAGGTTCAAACATAAAGTCCTCCACTTAACCTTTTTTAAAGTTCAGGTTATTTTTAAATATTTAACAACCACTACTCACGTAGGAGTTTTACAAGAAGGACACCTGGTGCTTCACTCTACCTTAATCAAGGTCTTAGTTCGTTTGGGTTGTTCGTCTTGGTGTAAAATCATCGGAAGCCCATGCCTCTGCCTCAAGTCAGTGGACCTCCGGAATGTAGGGATATCGTCGGTAGGATATCGTCCCACGCTAGTCAGTCACTCAGCCTCGCTGTATCGGATGCTCCTCCCCACCTTAAAGATACGCGGACACCCTCTCACTCGTCTTTGCCGCACCACAGGTCGTCTATACGTCAGCTCCAGCCGTCAAAACCCGAAGTTTCCCACAGCCTTCCTCGCTCTCGGCGTAGTCCCTCTGTTTACGTCAGGAAATTTCTCAGACGCCTGCCTCCAAATTCAGCAAATGTTCTCTCTGTACTGTACCGGTAGTAGAATCACTCCCTCGGCTTGAATACCAGTAAATACGGTGACAACTCTTGTCACTAAACAGCGCTCTCTCTAGCGCCTCACGTCAACATACACTATGACGACTGGTAGGCCGGAATGAAGACTGAACCCCCATCAGTGACAGCACATAGCAGCAACACACCAATATTGCGGAATATCTATTGACCAAATCGAGCATTATTCTACTTGCTATGGTCGGGCCTAATATACTCACCCTTGTTTACGTCGCCACAAGTTGAGCTCAGCCCGTACCGCAAATAAAATACTAAAATATCTGAAACCTCAATTTTCTCATGATCCTCGCGTGACAGCGACAAAAAAAAAACACACACACAAAAAAAATAAGACACACTAACCACCTGGACAGATGGTGAGCTCTACTCGGATCGCACGTGAAATAAAGTAAAAACCGATATTTTCAAGTTCTCGTGACTCCAGCGTGGCAGTGTCAAACCAAAGCACACCGTGTGTGTCGAACAAAAAAATACAATACAATTCCCTACTGCCGTACCGCCTTGTACGCTACATTAATAATACAAATTCTTTTGTTAGTACATGTTCAGGTAATGATAAAATACATGAAGCTTTCCGTACTATTTGCTGGTCACAAAAAGAAGCTAAATCATTACTGTTTGATACCAATTATCTTAGAACCGATGTTCACAAAACCGTTCAGACTATGCCTATCATGGACAGAAAGATTGCGAAACCAGCATACAAATGAAAAAGATAGAAGTCTCTTTCTGAATGACTGGTAAAAACGACCTAAGATTACTTGACAAACTTTAAAACATGTGACTTAGGTTTTTCTAAATGTTTATACAGTGTGTTCAGAATGAACAACTTTGGCATCGTCGACACCCCTCCCCTTCATGTCAGCAAATTGCACAGGGTCCAGTTTACTCTCTACAGATGTTAAGATGAGAGTTTTGACAATTTTCTCAAGAGTGTTCATGGCGAGGGAGATTAGAGCTACAATCACCTACAATCAACAAGCGCCGTTAACAGTTTACGACGTCATTTCTCGTGGTTCTAAAAAACTGCTACTAGAGCACGAGAAATGCATACTTTAATGTCCAAATAATCCAAACTGTCACTCATTCTCTCTCTGTGTTTACTGTTGACTGCTGTCAATGTTGTAAATGGTGCACTAGTGTGACGTAACACACTGTCAGTGGCGATTGTTGATCGCAGGTGCGAATCAATGACAATGACAATGACAATGACCAACTTTATTTATCCCAGTGGGCAATTTGAATGTGGGCATGTGCTCTAGTTCAACAGTGAGTGGCAAAAACAAAAACAAAACATGTATCTCTATATAGATTTAAAAAAAAAAAAAAAAAAAAAAACGTACAGGGAAATCAAGTATACACATACAACATCACACACGCGCACACACACCACTGACAGCTCATCTAACATTAAGCAGCTGGACTGCAGATGGCACAAATGATTTTAGGTGTCTGTTACTCTTACATATAGGCATGGCATAACGTTTACCTGAGCTTAATAATAAAAATTCTTTTGTTAATACATGATCAGGTAATGATAAAATGCATGAGGCTTTCCGTACTATTTGCTTGTTACAAAAAGAGGCTAAATCCCTTTGTCTGATACCAATTATCTTAGAGCAGATGTTAACAACACTGTTCAGACTATTCCTATCATGGACAGAGAGATTGCGAAACCAGCAGACAAATGAGAAAGATAGAAGACTCTCAATGAATGACCGGTAAAAACGGCCTAATATTACTTGACTAACTGAAAAACTCTTTAATTTATGCAAAAGATACATTCTTTGTTGGCCACGTTTAACAATGTGTTCGGTGTTTAAGTTCCATTTGAGCTGGCTATCAAAAATAGTTCCCAGATACCTGAAGGAGTTAACAACTTCAACAGGTTTACTATGAATCACACTGGGAATAACAAAATCCTCTTTGATCTTCCTAAAGTCTATAACTATTTCTTTAGTCTTATCTACATTCAACTCTAAAAAGTTATCATCACACCACTGTACAAAATTCGTTAAGGCATTGCCATGATCTGTTGTGTGTTCCTGTAAAAGAGTCAACAATGCAGTGTCATCAGAGAACTTGATGAGGTAGCTATTCTCCTCCATGCTTCTGCAGCTGTCAGTGTACATGATAAATAACAAGGGTGACAGACAACAACCCTGTGGGGAGCCAGTGCTTGTAAAAACTGTGTCAGAATATTTACTATTAACATAAACCCTCTGCTGTCTACAAGTCAAAAAATCCACTATCCATAAACCCAGTTGATGTGGCAGGTCAAAATCAAAAATCAGTCTCGAAGCCAGAAGGTGTGGTTGCACTGTATTGAATGCAGAACTAAAATCTGCGAAGAGTAATCTGGCATGTGACTTGGATCGTAGCGGATAATTAATTAATGGGTTGGTTTTGGAGGCTAAAATTCACAGGTTAGTATTATTTGGTCTATATATATATATACCTATATACGAAAACAAAGAAAACCATTCAGGTTGGTCTAAAATTAAGCATAATCACTTTTCTTAGAATTATTATTTTAAACCAAACACTTAGTCCAGACGTATTCTTTCGCTCATCAAGTAACAAAGACCTGCAAGTGGGCTTCTCGTAATATGTTTTGCCTAGTTTATGCTTATATCCCTGCTACAAATACATAAGTAACATTTTCAATGTAGACTGTTTAAGCAGCAGGTGATGTTTGATATTTCTGTAGCTTTAACGCGCTATCCTCCAATTTAACAGACAATAATGAATGTTGCACGAGTGCATCTAGTATCTATAGTCTCAAATGTAACTTGGTCTAAAGATAACTTCTATTTAAAATATTTCAAGAGGAACTAGGTCCGAGATAAGTTTAATGTTATTAAATGTTCAACGAAAATACAATCAGTAGCTCAACACCTACAGTTTTATTATAAAAAGTTGCTTTGATACTAGTCAGGACTGAATGTCCAATAGGTCTCTTTGGTCTCTATACGCAAAATGTGTGTGTGTGTGTGTGTGTGAGTGTGTGTGTGAGTGTGTGTGAATGTGTGTGTGTGTGTGTGTGTGTGCGAGAGAGAGAGAGAAAGCCGATTTGTGTATAGGTTCATGTGAGTATGCATGTTTGCATGTGTGTCAAAGTACGTCTATGCATGAAATCTCTAATATGTATGAGAAGTTGCTGACCGGTGTGAAAGAATACCGGCGTGTTTCTGTGTGTACACTTATACAGTATTTATGTCAACAGGCTCGTTAATTCTCATCTCATCTCAAATATCACGTAAAATAAAAAGTTACACATCTAAATTATAAATATAACACGTGACATACATCTTAGTAAGTTATTACCTATAATCTTATCCCACTTGTATTTGCGAATGTTTTTTTCTGTGTAAACGTGTGTACTGACAGCACTGGAGCAACAGCTGTCCCCTCATACAAGTACGGTCAAGGTCAAGGTCACATTCTCCTGAAGTCCGTGGAATGTCAGGGAACTGAACTCAGTCTCACGCAGTGCAATCTCGACTTTTGGCATTCTCATGGCTGTAACCACGAAGTCGACGTCGGTGTCGTCTGTAACATCAGTAAGGATGATAAACTGTTTCTGCAAAGCTTGCTTTGTTCTTATTGCACTTCTACAAACGTCTGCATACACGAGTATAAGAACACTAATAATTGTAGTAATAATTAAACTGGGAGAGAAAGCGAAATAGTTGGTGGTTACTGTTGTTTAACTCGGTATCAGCAACAGGTCATACAAAGGTTGTGAAAGCTAAAAACAAACAAAAAAATAAATAAAAAACAAAACAAGAAAAGCAGCATTTAAGACAAGCTTTGCACTACTTGTTCAATAAGATCAAAAGATCTATAGTTTTGTGAGTTTATAAGTGTTTCTCACAGTATCTGTAACATAAGCTAAGTTTGATCCATTTCTATTGGTAAACCAAGTTAACAATAATCGCATTTTTGGAGCAATTTTCTTCACTTGGTTGTTTTTGCATTTCTTAGTCGGTTGTTTCGAACTGGTGATTTCGAATTTGAACTCGAACCTCTGTCAGGTTGAATTCCGTTTTGTGTGGTATAGAAATGACTACACGTGGGGTGAAAGTGGATATTATAGAGGGCGAGGGAAAGTTGTCGAGTATGGCAAGTAAAGGAGAATATGTGACACATAGTGGTTATGTCTCTTGTTATTCCTATGTACTTTTGACACTTAAACTGTATTTCCAGATTTGTGGGGAAAATACCATGCCTGGGTGTTGTAGTTTATTACAACATTATACTTGCCGTTCTACAAATAGAAATTAGTGAAGTATTGCAAAGCTCTGTAGATCAGGAAAGGACAATTTTACTTTCTGGTCACAAAAATGGCCACTTGCTCTAACCGCTGCAAAGATACAAAACATAGAGATGTAGATATAAGATTGTAGGGAAATAAGTATGAAGTCAGTTTTTACTCCTTCATAAAGCTTGCATACAGAATAGAAATAAAAAATAATTTGTTCAAAGACATTTACATTCATGCGATATAAAATGTAAAAAGACACCCAATACTTAACAAGAGAGCTTGCCATTTTTATAAACACACACACACATGTATATATATATATATATTTAAATGCAGATAGAGAGATATTAAAATAAATACTGGATTCTATTAAACCTAAGTCAGTTACAAAAATATTCGTTAGAGTTATTGTAAGAAAGCTTTGTCATTTACTTTTTCTTTTACTGTTTGACTGTTGTATATTAGAGATAAAGCTGCACTGATAGACGGTTCGTCATCCGGACAAGAGAAGAGACTTTTACTTGCAGCTTCATTTGTTTGTGAGGGAAGCGAGAAGAGTATCGATGAATGTGAACGGAATACAACTGCAGATGACTGTTATTCCAATGACGCTGGTGTCTTTTGCATCAACAGCAACATCAACAGTAAGATTTTGTTAGCTTTATTGAAGTATGTTTTGTGTATACATCCTTGGCAGTTTAGTGTTTCGTCCTCTACAGTAAAAGACAACATGAACAGATTTAATTGTTTATTTCGTAAGTTTATGAGACCTTCGAGGGAGCCTACATATTTGTGCTTAGTTTAAAGGTAAAAAACAATCTTTATAACTGTTAATTTTAACAACAGCTAAAGCCACCTTTAGCATGTGTGTAGTAAAGTACACGTTTCTACAGCAAAAAGAACTTGCTCGAGGTTTGTTGCGAACAGTGGCTGCAAAACTCACCGCGTGTAACTAGCTTGAGCAATATAAGGAAGGAATATTTTTCTACTTTCTCGATATGTCATACATGTGTGTGTGTGTGCGTGCGCGCGCGCGTGCGTGCGTGCGTGCGTGCAAGGGTGTCGTGCTTGTCAAACTACGTGTATAATGAGGTGTTAGTGTAAACATATGTGAGCCCGCACTTAATAGTCAACATGCTGTTTTCAGAGTTTGTATGCTTCATTAAATATCGTTTTAATACATTCATTTACTGGGTAGAATGTTAATAATATTTAGCAATGGAAAATGTTGATTTTTGCTTGAATTTTTAAAAGGTTTGTCGGCTGCATGGCCTTTTTGCAGACGATCTTCTTTTAATAGTTTCACGGGAGGAAAGGTACCCGTTTATAGAAGGAGCAAACAGAGCTCTCATGTGCGTGACACCACGAAAATCTCAAAGGGTCGCTGAGTATACATGGATAGACAAAGCTGGCGGCAATCCTCAGGGCGATTTTCTGATTTTCCACAATCTGACTAGAGAGAACAATGGACGTGAAGTGCGCTGCTACACCGAGATTCGTAACAGTGCTTCTCGTTTTAATAAGATACTATTAAGTGACGTTCACGTGCTGAAGGTTTACTGTGAGTACACGTTTAGTGCAGTTTAGTGTTTCTTTTTTTAATTGACACGTGCGTAATTATTACTTTTAGTTAAAAATTTAATTTAAAACAATCCAAATAATAAAAACTCTTACTTGGCAGTTTTTATTAAGGAGACACAGTTCTTGGCAAGGTAACCTTTGAACACACATAGTACGCCTCCCATTATTTTCATTTAGTTCACTGTAGTTCAGCACCCAACTCGTTTACAAAGCTTGCTACAGACTGAGGTCTAAGTAACGGCTTAAGTCCTTTGCAATTTCCAGATCAGCCGCTGGTCAACATAACATGGACTTATGATACCGGGACACAACAACCCTTGTCAAATCTTGCTGACGTAAACGCTGGACAAAATGTGACATTCTGGTCTGAAGCTGACAGCAACCCTTCCCCCCGCTTCCATCACGTGGTCAGGAAGAGTAAACAGCACGACTGGGGAATTACGGATCATCGCGGCAGAGCACGTGACACACAGCGGTCTGTACACCTGTACCGTCGTCACTCAAACAGTTGATGATGACGACAGACTTCCACTGACTTCATCTTACCAGCTCACTCTCAGTGTTCAAGGTTTACATTTACTCTCATTGTCTAGAATTTAGTGCACAAACCAAGATTTACTTTTCTGAGTTGTACAATAGTTGTACAGACAGTACAGACATAGTTTCCTCAGTTCTCATAGATTTCAGTATTTAAATAGTAAGGATGGAAAAAATTGAGCATGACACATTGACACAACTCGTGTCACCTGATTTGCATGTTCCTATAAACAATGCGAGTTGCGGCTTTTCATTTTTTCTCGATTTATGTGACCAACTTCACATTATGCACGGCAATATACGCCATATAAAGGACAAGAAAGAGGTAAGTGATTTAAAATCCCTCTTTGCAAGACACTTCGTAAAACTGACATCTTTTCGCTTTCTTTACCTTTTTTCTGATCGCAATACACTTTTATACTGCCTTGTGTAATAATTTAACTTAACTGTCGACAAGAATGTGAATTGTAGTCATAAAAAGACAGATTTTAATGCCATTACATGTGGCTTGTCATACCCGCACGTTAACTGGATTGTTACGAAACGTTCTGTCACGCGAGACATTTTGTATCCAATACTTTGCTTCAGTGTCTCTGTGTGTGTGTGTGTGTGTGTGTGTGTGTGTGTGTGTGTGTGTGTGTGTGTGTGTGAGTGTGTGTGAGTTTGTATTTTTTTTCCTAATGGAAAGATTTAGATAATGGTTTATATTATGGTGTTTCAGAATAAGTTTTTATTTATCAGAAGCCTAGTTGATTTATTAGACTTTGTATCTTGTCAGGTACGTACTTTTTCATCAGTGTGCTCTTGAAAGATGCAGCTTGGTCGTCTCTACATGTGGGAAGTTTTCTATAAGGTGGCAGATCTTTGCTCTCTTACCCATCCAAAGAGCACGGAGATCAGTGTGCAGTGGCCTTTGTACGGGGCAAGAGGTTGATTGCAAAGGGCCGCCTGCGGCACGCGGGCCGTTGTTTCACGTGCCTGTGCTAAATAATGTTGTATCCTAACTTTTGACTAAGCTATAGAGTAAAAACTAAGGTTACATTTAACTGCAACATTTATCTTATCTATTCTTTTCAGATAACTGATGGCATAAAAATGGTAAAAGCAAACAGTTTTATTGTCGGATTTAGAGAAGAAATACTACACAAAAGGACTTTAAATTTAGCGGCCAGACAGGGTTATGGCATGCCAGCCTCTACATGAAAAGTAGTTTTGCTAGTATTACATTTAGGTGTATTTAATATTTCTGACTATAACAATCCAGCAAGACACGTGACGAGAGTATTTTTGCGCACTTTTTATCATTCGATTTATATTATAAGAATTGAAAGTTCTGGAAGTTATTTAATTTTTATCTACGTTTTCTGTCATTTTCCATCGTTAAAACGCAAAACGATTTTTTAAAAAGTCTGTTGCAGATTTAGCATCGCAGCCAAAACCAAATTTTTCTTCACGACCTATTGCAAGTTGAACAGCTTAGTTACTAGTGTTCCTACCTTCATCAAAAGATTTACATGATAATCCGTCAAATACAGGTTGAGGTACCCCACCTCAAATAATACGCTTGGACGAGGCGGGTTACTTTTAAGTAACCTACCATGTAATTGACAGGTGATTTCATGTAGCACTTTTGATGTATTTTTTTAAATGATACAAATATAAGCGACCAAACCTGTCGTAGTTAAAAAGATCTACTAAGTAACTATTACAGTACCTTTTACTTACTGGTTTTGATAACTATGACAGTGTAGAAATTAATAACTGTATTTTGTTTCAGCACACCAATCTCTTCTAAATACCTGACTGACAACCAGAAAGGCTGAAAACATTGAACTAAGACAAACATGATGTCAGTTTGAAACGTGAGAGTTTACAGCCAGGTCATCCGGTATCCCACTACATGAAATAATTATCCTGATGTTTGAACCAACACAAAATGGGAGAAAAGTACTTTGTGTTGCCAGAGCGATTAGATATAAACATGCTTACAGTCACTTATGTCCGATTTACTACATTCTAAATAAATAATCTCCTGAGGACATCTACAAATTTTTCATGCTTATCACATCTTATATGAAATTGTGTATAACATCTGTGTGCTTGCTTCTATGACTGCATTAAACACAAGCGTCACGTGGATCATTGTATAATGAAAGAATTGCATGGAGGACAATGTCTCTCTTGTTGTTAACAGAGCGGCCATTGCAGTCCACCACATCTGCTTGTCTCCCTTGCACTAACATTCTGAAACGTTTTACTTAATTAATTAAAAAATATAATGTAATAAGCTTTTACAAACATTAACGTTCTTTGACACATAAATTTCTTGCTCGTTTCAATATCAAACTTTTATCATCAAAACAGAAAGGAATGGATCAGTTTCATGGCATGGGGAGAAGTTAACACCAACGAAGTAGATTGAATCATATGATCGGAGGACATATTTCTTTATTGACAATGTTAATTCAATGTTTCTTAAATATATTTTTGGCAATGAAAATAAATCTGAACTAATATTGTTACTGATATCTCACGCTTTACAAAAATGTTGGGAGTTTAAGAAACTGTGACCGTCTTTATTATTAGAATGGCGAGATCGAGATGTGTTATTTCCTTTCACCTTACCGTTCTCTTTCTAACCACATGACTCACACACACACACACACACACACACACACACACACACACACACACACACACACACACACACACACACACACACACACAATACACTTTAATTCTCTCTCTCTCTCGCACTCGTCTATCTAACGTCTCTCATGTTCTTAAGTCCGTAGAACCAGATCGTATCAAACCATCTGTTGCTGACGCGGGACCATTACTCAGCGCCGATGTCTTGTAGAGCTTCGCTTTCGTCGCACTTTGATGGCACGATGTTTCCTTTATTTCTAGAGACCAGGTGCTTTCGGGAGCAGTTAATGGTCTCAAGAGTTGCGATTAACAAGAAACATGACCTACACCTTAATTGTGCACGTGATACACACGTGATCGAGACCAGGAACCCGATTAAAAGCCTAAAAATACCAGAAAACCGGTTCATCTGTTCTTTTGAGATGACTGTGTGCTTAGTGACAAATTCAATCTCTTGGTCAGACTATTCACACGTGCCTATTGTTTTCTGAAATCAATAACAGGAAATGTTTAACTGTTTAAATACCAAAATGAGATTCGCAGAAGAAAATGTCTACAATCCAATAACAGCCAGAGTGAAACAATATTTAGACGGGCGTAAAAAGTATGACATTCCTATTAACATAACCTGTCACAGGTGGTAACAAGTGAGACTAGAAACTTTCTCGCATTGAAAGTCTTAAAATTGTTGACCTGTCTACAGCTAGAACTGGCTTTTAGAAAAACATTTAAGAAGATATCCATTAGTGGCCACAGAATGTCAAGCTTGGACAGTGATCAAGTTCCCCGGACCAATATCTCGTGTTTGAAGAGAAAATGCACAAAAATTAATGTACTATTCATAAACAGCTATGAAAATACCAGCAGTTTATCGCTGTTATGAACAACGACAATAACATCTTCTTCACGAGCCTAAAGTTGAAACTAAAAGTAAAGCCCCGCGAAGTCAGCCCCCGACTCAGCTTTAACCAGGACAACCTGCTAGGACCTCTCTCATGCCCTACTTGGAAACAACTTTGTGCACCTTAAAATGGTAAACTGTGATGTAGGTACTACCCCGAAAAACGTGACAGTTGAACAGGTGCCGAAGATGGCGAGGAAACCTTTGGTCTCCAAGGATGTTCTTGATCTCTGCGATGAAAGATTGGCATTGAAGGTGGGTATATAAAAAACGGTTTCTCGCCACCGTCAAACGACAAGAATGAAGAAGGTCCTTCAACGATACTTGAAGGTGGGCGACGTCAAGGTTAACAGAGACTGGACAGGCTGCTGCCTCTCATCGAAAATGACAGATCTCCACTTGTTTAGTGATAATAATAATGATGAGAGCTCAGAAGATTAAGCCTATTAGCGACTGAAAGCTGGAGTGCCACAGTTGATAACTCATACTTTCCTCTCTTTTTTTCTACTCATTCTCGCTTACCTAGTCTTGCCCCTTTCTACGCATGTCTTTCTCCCTTATATTCTTTATTATATCTACGTGTGTCTACCATACCAACCCGTCTTTCGTTCGTTTTGTGTCTACGTGTCTCTAGTTTAATGTCCTGACCAACCCCTCAGTTCTTTCTGTGTCTACCCGTCAGTTTTATTCCGTCCGTTTTTTCCTCTTTCTCTTTTTCTACATCTTTACATCTAAGAATATGTATTCTCCCTCCTCGATTCTCCCTGCCGACGTGTTTCTACTACTCCCTCCTTCATTTTCTTTGTGTTAACGTGTCTTTATTACTCCCCTTTCTATTCTTACTGTAGTCACGAGTCTACCACCGTCTCCCCTCTTCTTTATATCTACATGTGTGTGTGTTTGTGTGTGTGTGTGTGTGTGTGTTCTGCGAGTGACCCGTGTTACCCAAATCCTGGTCAAAACTGATAGGGACCAACGCCGTGTGTGTGAACAAGACTGTTAGATGAGAACAGGGAGATAAGTCCTACCTCCAACGATTCTCTATACCTTGTCCCTTCCATATATCTTGATAGAAGAGCAATGCATTATAAATAATGTTCTCTATTAGTGTGTGATAACAGGTGTATGAATGGATAGGTGATTGTATGAGTGGATGAGGATGGCTTTTTAATGCTCACCCTAAAAAGTGGCAATGGCTGAAATGGCCTTTTGTCAATAAAATATTTGAGTCTGAGTGTAGATGGATGGATGGATGGATGGATGGATGGATGGATGGATGGATGGATGGATGGATGGATGGATGCTAATGACTTCATGAGCTAGTGAACAACAGCAACCGCAGGTTCTTACATGGATAATAATAAACATAATACTCTACATTGTTGTGAGCTGGTATAATTAATAGTGTTGAAGCATTAAAGACGTAGGCGTTCTCCGTGAAATAAGAGAAAAACAGGAAACAGGACTTATCGAGATTATGCTGATGCGTCCGGAGAAGTTTTATCCATCATTTAGTCTGGGCGTTACTGAAGTTAAATAGATCCGGCTCAATGATTTCACACAAATTTTAAACTTGAAGTTGCGTAATTAATCTTTCATCGCTAATGTGGGTGTAGTTCTTACTTCCGACTGCAAAAGAATGATGAGTGTCGACATGAAGTCAGTCATGAAGCATTTGTGTAGCTATCTCTCATTTATCATCATCACCACCACTAAAGTCGTCGTCATCATCATCTTCGTTATCTTCATGGTTAAAAATTGTAGAAGATAAAAGACTTAACATATCCAAGGCAAACGTAAACATAGGTCTCTTCCCCTGATTACCGATTTCTGAAAATATCAAAGGAGTGTTACTTTTAAAATTAGACGGGCCTGAGACACAGAGGTAGAATCAACCTCAAGATCACGAATTCCCTATTCCCTTTATCACTTCTTCCTTCATCCCATTATGACGTTAACTTGTTCTTCCGGTCTGTAAAATAATATGAATCAGACGCAAAGACTCTTTTCGTAACAGAATTTACTCCCAAAAAGGAAACGATGAAGAAAGCAAGTGCAATACCAAAATGTGAACTGTAAAATGACATGCAAGGTAATACATGTGGGCAGGTAGCATGGAAGGGCTTAAATACACAAACTGGCGTGTATATATATATATATATAATATAATGATTATCAGGCAATGTTGATCCTCTTAGCGATTGATAATTTTTCTATCGCATTTACCGTTGTGTCATCCCTTTATCTTTAGTAACTTTGGTATATTACACGCTCCGCCAGACATGTTAAAGGTTTAGGGTCAGTTAGCGATTTTTAGTTTTGTCAACAAAAAAGTCAAGATTTCAGGTGAAAGAGGATCAACAGAAGATATGAGCATACACTGACAAAGTTTTTGTTACGCCTTATAATACTTTCACATAATCTTCACTGTATCCCAACGGCTTAACGCAGACAAGTAAACAGAGCTTCTACTTCTGTCACGACCAGATTACATATGGATTTCCAGCCAATGAATGGATACATTTATCTTTCTCCTAAAAGATGTTAATATATTATACTTTAATAAAATTATGTCTTGTAAATAGTTAAACTAATCAGCCTAACTTTCTTCTCATTAAAACTGCATTCAAATGTAAACTTTAATAAAAAAGTACTTAGTTAAACTAAGAGATAGAGATGTATAACATGTGTTTTTCTCCTGTTTGTCACGATAATAAGCATTCTTGGATACCTTTAATTATACTTTGTATCAGACAAGTCTCTTGGTGTTTTACTTAACTTATGAAACAGAGGATTTGTCTATGATAGTTAACAACTAAGAAATAGCTCTTGGAAATAAGAAGACCTTATGAAAACGCTTTGATTGCCTCTTAGGTATGATTGACTACATACAGGCAACTGTATTTTTGGTTTATAGGTACGTTCTATGGCTTATGTGCTGCTCATCTGAAATTTTCGAAGTCGATTAGTAATCGTGAGGAACGAAACTTTATTGAAAAATCTACCTTTCTTTCTCACTGTTCCTACTTCTGCGTAGCAGTGGAGGCTAGAATTTTCATTACCGGTTGCTGATCATAACAAATTAAAGAATTTACAATGGAAATATTTTTACAGTCCGTGCACGCACGTATTATGATGCATGAATGCTGTTATGCGTGACTGACTGTATGTTTGTCCGTGCATGTATCTGTGTGTGTGTGTGTGTGTGTGCGTGTGTGTGTGTTTGAATGCAAAAAAGAGGTTTATTCATCGATACAACAACACACCAGCGGCATAAGGTTTTCAAGGGACAGAGCAGGCGAAGAATATTTAGACTGATAGAATCACAAGCGGAAATGTATGCCCATTAGTGACACTCATTTTCTTTGGAAGCTGCCTGATTTAGTCTCTTTACCATAAAAGTAGATCTAGAAAGCCTGCTACAATATCATGTTACTATTTTCACCACGTGACAGCTTGAGTCAAACGCAGACCATTATCACTCCAACACACCTACAAAGGTCCTCAGAATCCGAGCAGACCGGTCTAGAAGTTTAACCGAGAGGACTTAAAGGATCCTTACCACAAGTTATGATTATGACAAGCAGAATTGTTAGAAGTATTCCCCTACTCCGACGTGAACTAGTCTCACAAGCTCACTTTTTCTAATATTAGCAACTTACATCGCATTTCACTGTTTTAGCGCAACAACCGTATGTTGAAACTTGCCTGCAACATGTTTGCAATTTTTGTGTCTGTTAGTTTTTACAACTGATAGCCCTGATGTGTGTGTGTGTGTGCGTGAGCGCGCGCGCCTGTGTGTGTGTGTGTGTGTGCGTGTGGATGTATAAGACAAAGACGGTGTTTAAAAAGGCAACAAGGAAAAAATAAACTACGCTGTGTAACAACGAATATGTAACAGCGATATCGAAGGCTGTGTGATCCTTCATTAACTTTGCTTGTTACAGTAAGCATCATCTGGATCTTAAGCTGCTGCAGGCGATCTAATGACGCTGAGAAAATAATCGGCTTAGTCTGTCCACCACGCCCATACTTGATATTAGACCCTAATTGTAATTGTCACAATTCATCTTCTAGTTTCTTCACCTTTGTATGGAGCAGTTAAATAACGGAGTCACCAAAAGTAAGCAACAAGCATTAATGAAAACTGTGAAGAGGAAAAGAAAAAAAAGCAAATTGACAAAAAATATGCAGTGACACCATAATAGGTAAAGGGTGATCATTGGTCATCCCATAACCTTCTCAGATCGTTGGGGAGTGAGGTGTTAGAGACCTCACTTTTCTCGGGGCCAGCTTTTACATGAAGGTGGTGTCAATCCCCTCTCCCTCGCTGCCCTACCTTCCCCAACCCTCCATGGAGTCAGGTACCCATTCCCGTCAGCTGGGTCGACTGGGGGAAGTATGCTGCGCTTATCGAGAATTGAACCAGCGCGCTCCCGACACCATAATGTTAACTAAATAATCATGTCCCTTTGTAAGATACGTTTCTCGAATGATAGGCCTCTCTTCTTGAGGTCCTTTTCGATAGATCGCCTCCACGTCTCTTTGGGCCTCCCTCTGTTCCTCTTTCCCTTTGGTGTCCATTGCAGGGCTGTTCTGGGGATTGAGTCTGGAAGGCATGCGGCACACGTGTCCTAACCATCGCCAGCGCCGCAGTTGGATCGCTTCTGCTAAGGTGCACATCCCCAATCTCTCGCGCAGCTCTTCTTTTGAGATGGTGTTGGGCCAGAAGATCTTTTGTATGCGCCTCATACACTTGGTTTGAAGCACTTCTAGCTTTTTCTCGATGGAGGGTGTGGTTTTCCAGCTCTCTGACCCATATAGGAGGACACTGAGGACGTTGCTCTTGAAGATCCTTATCTTTGAATGGCTGCTGAGGCCAGTAGATCTTTAGATGGGCTTAAGCATTGCAAAAGATTGGTTGGCTTTGCTGATCCTGGTGTTGACCTCCTGTTCACAGTCACCATCTACTGTCACCTTGCTGTCTAGGTACACAAATTCTTTTACGTCTACTAGTGGACTACCGCTGATTGTGATAGGGTTATTGTTTGTCCTGTAGTTCCTTAGGACTTGTGTTTTTGTAGTGTTGACTCTGAGTCCTATCATGCTGGCAGTCTTACTAAGGTTTTTCGGTCTTATCTTGAAGGTCTTAGTGCCTATGGGATAGCAGTCCTAGGTCGGGACCCTTTCTCCGATCCCCACAAATTCTACTGTAACTGAGCGCAATATCTTCCCCCACACTTTATTCGATAGTCGACAAAACCACGAAGGAAGAAAAAACGTTATCACTGATAAAATGAAGCCGCTGTAATATGATTCTAAAACGAATTTTATGTGATGGCCTCTTGAGTACTCCTCAAATGTTACTTTGATAACAAAGATGTATTGTTGACATCAAAAGTTGTCGATAGCAGCTTTTTCTTAGTCTAGACTTTTCAGCACTGTTTTTCAATGATCATGGTCCTATGTGTTTGTTTGCATGTCGGCCAAGACATTAGAAATATGATACAAGACATGTGGTTAATTTCAAAAGCCTTTAGAAAAATAAGCTGAAATGTGTGTCGCCTTTTACTACTTTTACTTTCTCTGGAGTAACCATTTGTTTTTATAAACTGTCAGGAATCACGTGTTATCATAGACGCTTATGTTTTACGTAATGCAGTGTACGAGTACGAGGTCCTTGAAATTTGCAGCATTGATCATTTCCGACTCTTCTGACAGTTTCCTTTACAGAAATAAAGTTCTGTCTGAGTGTGTGAGAACGTGCTCGGTTACTGCAACTTTCTTCATGATGGTTTGCCTAACCGTCGTCTGGGCAAATCTCAAAGGGATCCAAATAAAGACACACATATTATCTTCTAGAAATGAAGACATCAGTCATGTTACACCTTCAGTGAGATAAACTTTGGGATAGAGCTATCTGCCTGTGCAAGTGTGATTACAAGATTATCACGTTGTCTTTACGTCCTTGCCCCACAGTTCTTTTATATAAGTCTTCCATATTCGATAATGTTATTAACTCATTTTAGGATTAACTTTTATGTAAATAATAATAATAAATAATAAATGAAGATTTTTATAGCGCTCATTCACACTCATAGAGAGCATGTGTAAATAAAGAATGAAGACGTGCTTACAATGTTTTCAAGCAATGTAGCGAAATTTCTTTTGGCGATGTCATAGAGATTTATCACCTGATTAGTATGTTTAAGGGTACAGCTGCAACTCAGTACCTAGCAGTCTGTATCTGCCATTATTTAATGGCCTCATTAATAGTATAAAGCAGTATTTCGCTACTCTTAATTAAATTTTGAAAGTACTTTTCAATCTGCCTAATACCAGCAATTAGTCCCATATTTCTACCGGTCCTGCCAGGCAAAGCAATAAAATGATTTAGTTACCGCAAGATTATGGGGTTTCGTCCTGTCTCCTTTCTTTCCAGTGATTACTAGAAGCTGTTCTGGGCCTGCAAAGGGTTTGGACGATTGTAATTTGATTTGTACAGGTTTACAGTAGAATAAAGTCTTGCGTATCAGCAGGCTAGACATTAGTCATGAGTAGAATCAAAAAAAAGATGGGTTGTTTAAGTAATGTATTATTTAAATTCAATTTACATACTTGTGTGAGTTTTTCATTCCGTATGAATTATCATCAATATTTTCATTTTGTTGCTTTCTTGCCGTTGTTAACTAAACAAAATTCACTGAATACAAGATCATTTCCACCTTTTATTTACTTTATACTGATGGTATTATTTTTACAAAAAAGCACCACCTTGACACCTATGGCCTCAGCCAAGTACAGAGGAGGATCTCGCCTCATTCTGCTTGATGAGGTGAGATGTAATGGAACAGAAACGAGTCTGGCACAATGCTCTCACAAAGGGTTCTATATCCATAACTGTGACCACTCGGAAGATGTCGGCATCATCTGCGATATGAAGGTGTGGAAGACGTGTAAGTAAAAAAAATAATCTTAGTTATGTTTCCTTTCAAGTAGAACTTTGTTTGCCTAAAACTAACGAGTGTTTGAGCATGTTAATAAGATAGACTTGCCGGTCAACATTAAACGAGATCGCGGAGAGGTTTTTCATATACTAGAGGATCTACAAAAGACCTCAACAGACCATCGCCGTGTTGCAATATACTGAAGTAAAACACGTAACACGTACTTAACCAATAAAGGCTGGCGCTAGCAATTTTGGCTACCTCTCGATAACTTCTTGGACTAGTTCCCGACCCACCCAAACGTGCCACATTTTACTTGCAAACGCAGGCAAGCAGTTGCATGTTCTTTAATGCGGTGACACACAAATATATAATCTATATTTTCAGATAATGTGTAGATTTATTGATGCTCTGCTTTACTCAAATTTCTTCACTCTACCTCCCTCTTTTCCCACTCAACTAATACAGCAGACCCAACAAATATCTAAGAAATATAATCCTTCTACAGATTAGACCTTAATTTGACGACACTTTTCACTTGTCACGCAGGCTAGGCTACGAGAAAACATTGTTACACAAACACAAGTCCACTATCACCATAAAATCGGACCAGGAAAAATCAACACGACGGAAAGTTAACGAGTTTCTCGACGTCGTCTTTAGAGAGAGAATGTCCTCTTATCACACGGAATAATCTGATGTGAACTCTTGGGTTGTTCTAATGTGGTGTCATCTATGGGGGTTGACATGGTTCATACACAGCTTATGCAGAAAAGACAGCTTAGGAGGTTTGACAAAGCTTCGTGCAAATTTAACACCTCTATCAGCTGGTTTCGTAGTAAAGACCCTCGGCTTTGGGGCTGAACATTGTCTCTGGAGTGATTTTGTTATGACGCTCGTCACTTTGGCTTACTCTCGCTCTAACACAACATAAATTGGACCTACACTGGTGATACATATTGCTAATATCTTATACACTCATTCACAACTCCCTCAGTTAAACATTGACACACCTGTCAGTCCACGTTAACATAATATTAGAGTTAGAAAGTGAAACACTAATATCCATTTAGTTACTCATTGCCAATTTAGTCAAAATCACTTCTCTTGGAAGTTACAGAGCTGAAGAAGGAAATTCACCTAGATAAAGAAAAAATATTAAATTAAAGTCAAGTTTACCAAATCATTAATAATATGTTGGCCTTACTGGTTCTTTAACAATTAACTGCTGTAAAACCTTAGTGACTAATTAATTTTCATAAAAAATAAAAGTGCCCGATTTCAATAAATGAAAATCTAAAGCAATCATAAGCAAAAGGTAAAGATAGTGACATTCCGATCTGTTTAATTAACATATAACTTCAGTTCTCCGACTGAGGAATAGAAACTTATGAATATAGAGAAAAAAACCTTCATGATTAATAACATTTTTTCCTCTTGTACATAATATCAGCTGAGAAGTTGAAAGCTCGTTTAGTTGGTCTCACATCAGCGGCGGGACGTCTAGAAATACTTTACAACGGAAAATGGGGCACAGTGTGTCGAAACAGATTTGGAAAGGAAGAGGCGATGGTGGCCTGCAGGATGCTCGGATTCAACAGGTAAACTACCTTTGGTTCTACGCCGCTGTGTGTCGCAGCTTCAAGCGCGTGTTTCGTCTGGCATAGCAGCAGCCATTGAATGATTTCATTGACCGTCCCGAGAATGTGTTTTACTGCCCTACAGCTGTTTGTAAAGGATTGAGATGAAATAAAGATCGCCTCGAAAACGACGAGAATGTGCAAATGAATGTGTGGAACGTTCCTCATATAATGTTCTCTCTTGTTACTTTGAAAATGCATAACGATTTTTCTGTGGGCACAAACAGCGGTATGAAAGTATGCTAACAGAGAAAAACTCAACAAACAGAAATTCCTTAAAAACATGTGTAATTTATGTTATATGCATCAAAGAACTGGTCAGCCTCTAGATTCTAATGATTCTATGGATTCTTCCTACTATGCCCGCGTGCAAAAAAACATATTCATGCACGCTACTGTGCAGTTGTTTAAAGGTACTATTATATTATATTTTACAGCACTAGGGCCGCACCAGTAGTTGGCAGTATCGGTAGAGGTATAGGTAAAATTTTGATTGATGAACTGATTTGTACGGGATGGGAGACCAGTCTGGCGCAGTGTAAGCACAGAGGGTTTTACAATCACGACTGTAACGACACACCAGTTGTCAGCGTCACCTGTGACATCGACCTGTGAAACACCAGTAAGCATATAATTTCATCTATGCCATCGTTTTCAATAATTTCATGAATTTTACGAGCGTGGAGAACCGTGCAAAAGAAACTGTTCAATCTGCCTAAAACATCGAATGTCTTGAAGATAAGTAAATACAAGTGAAATAATAAACATTACTCCCTCATATGTCTGTACTAACACAACATTAAATTTAACAGTAAGGTTTCTTTAAGACGTTAAGACTGCATAAAGAATGTCAATAGTAGTTTTTTTCTCAGCGGTAACTGTTGAGAATTATGCTCGAAAGGATACAAATGAAACTTGTCAAGGAGAGAGAGAGAGTCTGTGTGGTGTGTGTGAGAGAGAAAAAGGGTGTAACTTGTGCTTTATAATGCAATGCTCTTTTCTTATCATAAAATTTATGAATCATAGCCATGTGTCAGCAGAAATAAAGTCGACAGTAGGCCAGTTCTTTTTATTTCTCCAGAAAATTTACTCTTTAAATATGTATTATCGAGTAATTGTAAAGAAAGCTATTTTTAAAAATGCGTAGACAGATTTCATATTTACAAAAATAATGTCTCATAACCTTTCAGCTCAGAAAATGAAAGCTCGTGTAGTTGGTGGCTCAGAGGATAATGGTCGTCTAGAGATATTTTACGATGGAAGTTGGAGCACAGTGTGCTACAGTGGATTTGAAAACAAAGAGGCGGAGGTGGCCTGCAGGATGTTAGGGTTCAACAGGTGTGTAATGTATTTTAGTCTTGCAAAAGTGTATCTGATAATATGGCATCTTGCCGAAAATCAATGTTATTATTTCTTCCCTTTATATATATTTTTTGAATGACAGCTGTAATCAACATCAGTGTACATGAACGACCTTTTATTTACCCATGCTGTGCGCATTTCTATTGTTAATATAAGAAAGGTTTTCTTTAAGTAATACAAATAAACATTTATGTATTAATACACCTGTCTCTATCCAATTGCAGTGTTGATCATGTAATATTAAGTGAGATTTATGACGTTAGGCCAAGTGCTCATTTAAACACAAATTAATTGTCCAATGGTTTGTTAACAGTAAGCAGATTACTGAAATAGAGCAGTATTATTCCTTGTTTTAATATTTCATGGACAGCACGAGGCCTGTGTAATATGCAAAAATTAAGATTTATTTCCAGAATAACAACCAAAAACACATTATGTAAACATTTCTAAAGTATGGAATTTTGTGAGAGATTGTATACCTAAGTTTCGCGACATTATATTTAAATGCAAGAGATCCGTTGTGATGTCTAACAGCAGTAGAATACCAGTTCTGAGCTCTGCCATGTACGGAGTAGGTGGTGGGAGAATTCTGCTTGATGACTTGAAGTGTCAAGGAACAGAAAAGAGTCTGGCACAGTGCAGTCACCGGGGCTACTACAAGCACGACTTCGAGCACACAGAAGATGTCGGTATCATCTGTAACATAAGCTGTATGTATGTTTACCACTCTCTAATACTCTTACTACTGTGTTAGGTATCTTGAGAGTGTTGTCTAGTTCACATACGTGATAATAATAATAATAATAATAATAATAATAATAATAATAATAATAATAATTATTATTATTATTATTATTATTATTATACGTGATACAATCTTGCTTTACTGGAGCTGGTTCATTAAAAAATGTGTGTCTTACCCTTCCTCGCATTTTTACATCTTAGACAATTTAACAAGAAGTCTGTCGCATTACCTTTAATGTAATAATTTTCGAAAGAAAACCTCAGATGATTCAATATTTTGGCACACTAATACTAAATGAACAAGCCTCCAAAAGAATAGTTTATATAAAGTACTATAATTTATCTATTTAAAAAAGTAATTCTATAGCTATATCCTACATGGTTATTTTTGTACAATTTTTTTTAACAAGATAAAAATTCAGAGAGAACGGCCTGTGAGTTACTAAGTTATTCATACACAAAGAAAGTATCCGCTGCAAATAATTAATAATTATAATAGTGTATAAAGAAAATTGTTATTTTAAGAGTTGGTAAAACTTAAATGTCATCTGTCCTTTCACTGCCAATAGAAAGATATTTCATTACGAATTTATCGTATGCCGAAATTTTGAATTAGACGTTCCTTTGTGTATAGTACTCACTAACGTATCGATTCTCTCAGCTACACGGCTCGTCTGGTTAACGGAACATCGACGTCTGGACGACTCAAGTTATTAGTTAATGGAAAATGGGGTACAGTGTGTGACCATAGATTTGGAAAGAAGGAGGCGCTGCTGACTTGCAGGATGCTAGGATTTAACGGGTATCCATTTTCCTTTTCCCGATCTGTGTCAGAGCTAATGACTTTCTTTACAATAAATGTAATATTTATACTCTTTACAAATATCGTGTCATAGAAGAGAGTAGTGTGTTTAAATGTAAAGCAGACATTCCTTATGTAGATGTATATTTCTGTCAAATGATAGCTTTTTTTAAAACTATTTATGACATATTGTTTAACGGGGATCTGGCGTATTATTACTTTTTATCCCGGACATCAAATTTTGTTTTGTTTTTTTGTTTTTTTGTCCATAAGCTATACCTCATACACAAAACTAAAGTTAACGATACAATATTAGCTGGTACTTAATAATGTGGTCTGTTTTGCGAGTTTGTATGTATACTTTTGTGTAGGCGCGAATGTTTTCTTCTCTACTCATAATAAACCAATCATTTACAGCGTGGAAGCAGCAGTTGTGAGCCCAGCAAGATATGGGAGAGGTTTAGGACATGTTCTCCTTCGAGACCTAGTCTGTCGGGGATCTGAAACAAGCCTGACCCAGTGCACAATACATTCTTTCTACACCAACTTATGCGATCACTCGAAAGATGTCGGTGTCGTCTGTAGCACTAGTACGAACGAGAAGTTCCTCTTTTTGTTTTATGTAGTTGCCAGCTTCAATATCACAATATAAATATATACTTATGTACAAAACCGCATAGTTTAGCTACAGCTCTAAACACACACACCAATTTCCAGCAACAGTAGATATAGTTGGTGACCTTAGGTCACCTCAGGCTAGTATAAGATCACAGCCAGTAGAGATAATCAGGTGAATGGCACGTGGAATGAATGAGTTGCGGTGCCGATTGGTTTTGCATACAGACATCGCGTACCTACAGCAAGGCCGCAAGAGTGAGAATTCGCTAACAAAGTTGCACAGTGTTAATATCAAAACAAAATCAAGAAAAGCCTGACATAAGTTTTAAGTTTCACTAGATTGTATTTTTTGTAAACAGATTGTATTTTTTTGTAAACATTACAGACACTACACATAGTGATACCACAACTGACCTACCAAGTATCGAAAGCACGAAGAATACTGTGAATGTTTCCTTCCATCACAAAGCCACTGGTACTTTTTGTCGTTTGGTACTATAGTTTACACTAGCAATTTGACCTGCACGTTTGTAATAGAGGCTGTAGACCTACCATCTCTTCTCCACTCCTTTCATCCCATCCGTCATGTTTTCTTTTTCTTACGACTGATCTCTTGACCTGAAAACATGACGAACCGTCAGACTATGCTCACGTATTTATGACAAACAAGTCTCCCTTATGCTCTTTAACATACATTAAAGTAGTTCCATGTGAGGATCTTTGGTACGTCAATGCGTCTTTAACTGAGTGCATGATTCATTTATCTAACATTCGAAGATTTGGGAACTAAAAACATGTTTATTTTATTGTTTCCAGCAGAGTGCACAGACCTCACCGACTGCGCAAGTCTCGCCAACCTCTGTGCTGACAGTTTAGTGCAAGAGCTCTGCAGGAAGACATGCTCACGATGTGATGTACAGATGAATTCTTCTGTTGCAAGTATGGCCACAATTTTTTCTCTTTCACTCCTCACTAACTTTTCCTCTCTCTTTCTAAATTCTCTTCTTTTTGGTCTCTATTTTTATTTCTTCTTTTTATGTCCCTATTTATATATATATATATATTCCTTTTACATTTGTTTGTCTTCCTTATTAATTATTCATAGCAGTAAAGCTTTGATTTCTAAAGAAGAACAAAGCTTACTCAGAATACTTATAAATAAATGATAAGGTGCGTTGTCATTTTCTGGAAAGCGATCGCAATACAATGACAAATACGAATTTTCCGCCGAATGTCGAGGAACGGTTATCACTTAGAACTTTTTGCATTTAAATATTTATAAACCACGTGTGGAAGACTCATTTGTCAATACAAGATGGCCGATACCAAGAAGTGTTTTGATTTTCCTGCTACCAACGTGAGCATTCAGTCTATTTGTTTTGCAAAACAATTTCTATCATGCTTATATATTATACTGACTTACGGTGTGTGTTGTTTAATTGTGATTAAATCAGTTTAACATTTATGTTTAAATATAATTTATTAGTATACGTTAATGATTTCATGATGAGAAGTAGACACATATTGTCTGAAGAGCAGGTACTTGTAGATGGAGAGTATAAGAGCCATGACTCAAGACAAAATACTCCAGGGGCTGACATTGTCCTAGTTAGTGTAACAGGGAGGATGCGAACAGAATACTTACTTACATTTAGCTTTCACAATCTTTACAATTATCTTTAATAATATTTACAGTTATATATTATAATATTTACAATTATATATTATAATATTTACAATTATATATTATAATATTTACAATTATATATTATAATATTTACAATTATATATTATAATATTTACAAGTATTTTTAACAATCTTTACAATGGTCTTTTAATACCGTTACAGTTATCTTTACAATCTCTCGAATTATTTTCCTGACAATTTACAATAATCTTTCACAATGATCAGTTTGTTTAGCCAGTCACGTCTGCCACAGCAGCAGAGAAAAGAGACCTTTGGACACCGCAGTCTGACTGACTCATCGCCTGACAGCTCGCTGCCTTGATTTAGCATGAAAATAATCAGCTTAAACTATTCGAGAAAATAATAATGCTTCCTGATTACATATTAGTCTCTCTCAATAACTCTGTATGTGTGGGAAGTGTTTGTGTGTAGGGCAGACACAAGAGCGTGTGATTATGCATGTGCGTAATGGATACGCGCGTGAAATCTCACACCAGCACACAAACGAGCATCCGACTTTTATAAATAATCAACACGTTTATCTGCACATTAGTTGCTTTGTAGCGTTTCGTGAACAGGACAAGGGTTGGGCTAATGCCATTCTTTTCAAACATTTTATTCCGAGATGTTGAAGACTCTAAGTACTTGCTGTGGAAGTGTTCATAAGGGTTGTTAAAATCTCTTCTCTGACGAATAAATCATCTCGATCTCTTCTGATGTGTGGTCTCGGTGACTGTGTATTTGACCCTCGCAATCTGTACATGTGTACGTGCACGCTCACCTCTTCGTGGATCAGTGTGTGTGTGTGTGTGTGTGTGTGTCTGTGTGTGTGTGTGTGCATTGTTACTTTTTGTATTAAAAAAAACAGTTGAGAGTTAAAACAAAAGAGAGCAGGTTTTGTAATCCTGCAACAGCCTTTATCACAAATGACATCAATACTCGAAACAAATCCAATCATCAAAGAAGAATAGCGCAAAATTTGATTTTTTTAAAAATAATTTGTCTTTTGTTCTTGAAAACGATGTACAAAAAGCATTAAATAACAAATTTTCCTTGTTCTGGACGCAAATTTATTTTGTTCAGCTTTATTACATCGAAAGGTGTGCATCCGAAAAATCTGCTTGGTTTGTACTTGTAATATAGCAGAAGTGGAGAACATCTGGCTCGCGGTGCAATAACTAACAAACCTTTAATAATATGTAGTTTTTCTGGAAACAATTATTTTGTTGACAGTCATTAGACTAAGAGAAGTAGTCTGACTGGGATGTAAGAGAATATAAGTTGAGGCAAATAGTCAGGGCAGGAGCCTGCTTAAAACTTTAAACACACCACAGACTGTTTGTACTTAATACGAGAACAGATAGGTAACCAGTGCAGAAAACAAAAGAGAGAAGTAACATGATCCCGTTCTTAAACTCTAAGCACTAGATATGCGACAGAGATTTGTACTTTCAAGATTTTTTGAAGTTAAAATAACCAAGACGAGAAAACTCGCAGACAAGAGTGGTGTCAGCGTGTTTAAGGAGAATGCACTACATAGTAGAGTTCATATTCCTGCGAAAATAATATGCGGGCGTCATGGTATTTTGTCCCAAAACTTGAAACTTTGATCACCGAGATAATTGCTTTTGTGTACTAGTCGGCGGGAGTCGTGTGGAACAAAATAATTGTCCGAAAGCTAATTTTATTAAATATCTGCTGAGAATACCAGGAACATGAACAGATTCACAGCAACTGAAAGACTGTCCTGGACATTTAGAGGAGAGGGGCAAGACATAAATTACGTGTTTACCTAATGAAAGAAGGGGTAGTCAAATAAAGTTGTTCTAGTACCAAAAGTGTTCATTAAGCACATTAAATTTACATTGATATAGTTTTATGTTATCGCTGCTAGCATCGGGATTGCAGCTTCGATTGGAGGAAGAGGAAGTGGAGAGGCGAGAAAAGAAATGCCGAAAATGCAAGGCGGCTTTGTTAAGGAGCGAATCAGGAACGAACGAGAACGAGCTCGTCTCAAAAAGCTGTCTTTAGTTGCTCTCAGATGTGGAAATGTACATTTACACACGGGTGGCAACATACTCAACTGCGTACTGTACATTGTCCAGTCTTGCAAACAAAAGAAGTGGCACTTCACGATCGAATTAATCTACATCCGTCTCTTTGTTTCTAGACAGCAAGCGTATCAAACATCAGCCTTTCTCAATAGTTTGTAAAATGTCAGATAATGTTGGTCTCAGGCCATTACCATTTAACCTTATCTAGATTGTAGACAGTTTTCGAGGCGTTTTTGCGTCTGTAGATACTGGGATATCTTTGAGACGTCTTCTCAAGTGTCCTGGCCAAGAGCAACATCCTGTTCATACAAAATAGTCGCTTGAGTTTTGCATTGAACCATCAAAGATCAACAAATTTATATGTATTTTTTATTTTATTCTTAATTTTCAAATCGGTCACGTTCTACCGCATACAGAATATTGTCTACTTGAATTCTATCGTTTTATTAACGACTATGCACATTTTTATGTATAAAGTCAACAAAACTTAGCCATGACTTTAGGGTAAAAAATGCAATAAAACACAAATTATGCAGTTAAGGGAGATCTTATCTTTATCAATAACAATACCATTCTCATCTGATGTACCCATGTTAAACTAGATGTCTACTAACCGACATGGATTGGCAACAGCACGATGTTCGAGAAAACTTTAAACAGAGTCTACGTATTAGGCTTCCTCGTACAATAAGAAATTTGCATTTTTTTTTAATTTTATGGCTTTTTTGAAATGGATATTATTTTAAAGCGACGACGACGACGACGACGACGACGAAAACAGAAAAAGAACTACAAAAAGAACACTTCGAATTTCAAACAAAGGAAGTGGCACTTCACGACCTAATTACTCTACATCCGTCTCCTTTTTTCTAGACAGCGAGCGTATAAAACATCAACCTACCTTATCAAGATTGCAGGCAGTGTACGAGGCCTTTTTAAGTCTTCAGATTCTGGGATATCTTTGAGACGTCTTCTCAAGCGAGTGTCCATGTCAAGAGCAACATCCTGTTCACACAAAATAGTCGAGGTCTGAACTAACAGCCAGCCACCTGTCTCGGTGACAAGCGCTCTACCGCTGAACCCACAGACAGTTTCAGCCGTTTGTACTTAAAAAGAGAACAAGTCTGGACAAACATTCAAAACTCAAGATCACTGCCTAAGACTCTTTACAATATCCACTTACACTTTTGATGAGGAAGACTTGACACTTGACAAAAGATAAAGAAGATAACAGTTTAACGTGCCCCATGGTCGGCCTCATGTTGTTCTAATTCTTGTTAGGCCTTGTTAGGTATATTTGGAAACTTTCAGTGTAAAAGTTTAAGAAAAAAACTCAAATTCTCCGTGTTACAATGCTACATTGTCCCTAGGGAACCGTGCAGATATGTGGCAGTTATGGATGTAACTTGAACCACCCACGTGAATACGAAAATACGTAAAAAAGCATGTCTGAAACAACGAGCTCTGGGCTAAACGCTGATTAGTCGAAGAGAGAGAGAGAAAGAAAACTGAAAAGGAATCGTGAAAAATAGGGAGAAACAAAGACACTGATAATGGTAGCAAGGAATAGCTACACAGTAAGAGATGTATGACATAAATTTGCTCAATTTAAAAAATAAGCAATATAACAACCTAAGCTATCAACAAAATTATTATCGTCAAGTATTAGAACCATCATGATCTCTTCACTGTTAATTATACATGCGTTTAATAGATTTATTGTCTAAGGCCTGCAGACATAACTCTCTAGACAACAAAAAACATTTGAGAAAAAGAAACACTAACACACACACACACACACACACACACGCACGCACGCACGCACGCACACAATCACGCACACAAAATCACACACAATACTGCACTATAATTCATGAGGGAGACAGACACTTGACTACATCTTCACGCTACATCTGTGTTCACATCTCTAGGTCTAGTTGTCGAGTAATCTCGAGTGTTGTCTTCCGAAAGCCAGCGCTCATCTTCACAAACATATTTTTTTCCTCGATTTTTTTATAATCTCATTTCAGGTCCTGTGATGTCTTAACCACAAGAGAGTTCACACGAGTTAAAATTGTGAGAAATAATAATAATACAGGTATAACTAAAGATGCAAGCATGAAATGAAATCATTAACTAGGCGACATCTTCAGTGAGTCGTAATAAAGAGTATGATTAAAGGTTGTGTTTTAGTGTGATATAACTACGAGTCCTAGTTCACAGAGATCGTGCATCGAAATAATAACTAAAAGCAAAACCAAAAAAAAAAACAAACAAACAAACAAACAAGCAAAAAATTTGTTTCTTTTGTGGTTTTTGTTATTTACATTTGCAGATGCATTCAAGGCCGTTTGATAAGTAAATGTCGTCGTTTTAAGTATAAAGTCCAGTCAGTATGTGATAGTTTTTGCCCTAATAGTAGTGTAGTGTCTTGTACAGAGATTTAAGAGTCCTACGTGTTCTGCTCACATAAAAAGAGAGCGTAGAGTACTTGGAGGTTTGCTGTTTCTTGTTCCACAAAACGGACCAACATCCACAGAATCGTTTTTGATGATACTAAACAAATCCCATCATCAATTTTTTAAGTAATCAAAAAATCAATAACTAGCTTGTAAACAAACAGGAACAACTGTAAAAGCAAATGATGATTATATTCTGTATAAAAATATGCATAACATAATATCAATCACTAAAAGTAAACAATTCACTTAAAAGCAATGGCATATACGCACCTAAGAAAAACATAAACACAAACACAATAATCACCTCCGACCAAATTTTTAAAGATGACACGATCTTTAATCTTGCATACTTCTTCTAGGCTTTATAATATCCGGCTAAACATTGTTAATTTTTTTCAAAATAGGTAAGTCAATACTTTTTTATTTTCAACCCTTCAATTACCTTAAACTTAATGTCGGCTAATGATTTTTTTACTTATATTATTTTCTTATTCGGAGCCTAATAAACATATTTAAGAAAGATATTTTTTCTTTAATATTCTAGTTAAAACAAAAGAAAAAATAACAATCCTTATTTAGGTCAGTTCTCTGTCCCAGGTATACAAAAAATTGTGTTACTAATGTATGTTTCTCGTGGTTTCTCTTTGAATACTTTGTATTGTCTAAGATTGCGCTTTTGTTCGTTCTTATAGTTAAGTTTCGATTGCAAAAAATGCCATACTCATATTATTGAGTGTGTCTATAGTTATAGTAACTTAGCTTACTATACGTTTAGGGTTTTTTAGAGGTACATAATAATTATGTAAACAGAAAGTGTGTGAAGATGAGGACGTAGATGTTGGAAAGCGAGGTAAAACGCTAGCGACTGTGTATTATCAGCAAACATAGGACATTGCAGGCCCCCGGGTGATTAACAGCTAGGTATGATAGGAAGTCTAGAACAATCTGGGTCTTTTGTGTACATGTTCTGTGGCAACATCCAATCAGTATTCACCAGTTCGCTTAGTGCCATGCACAAATCACAAACGGGGGGGGGGGCTTACCTGATACATTCACTGTGAACGAGCTAAACGATTTTAGCTTCATTGACGTGGATAAAGAAAACATGAATCAAAGAGAAGTTCTAAGTCTTAGAAGTCCTAAGCTGCTCTTACAGTTGCCTTCTCTTCCCGAGGCAATAATTTAAATAGCGGGTAACATTAACAAAATAAACTGAGTTAGCTGGCTGACAGTGTCCAGCCTGGTTTCTTGTCCTTTGTCCTGTTCTTCCATCTTTTGCTGTGCGCTGGCTGAAGGAAGATGTATAGACTGTTACTATCGTCACCGCTTTTTATCTGGGGTGAGAAGGCTTGGACAGTAAATGGCAAAGTCGTTTAAAAGACTAAACCCGTTCTCACTCGTTTGAACCGTCCATGTACAGTAACTCACGCATGAACAACATATTATTAAATGCACAATAAAGAGTCTGATTACTGATTGTAACTAGTACACAAAATAATTTGCTGAAATTTGTTTGTTTTTTTCGAATTGTCTCTTATATACTTAAATTTACTTATCTGTAGATTTTTAATCGATTATTCACAACACGGTTAAATTCAAAGACAGTAGCGAAAACATCACTTTGCACATGTCTCTGTCTCTCAAAAGAGGGTATGATTTATTTTTATTATAAAATTGACAACGAACTGAAGAAACAATATGCTACATCCGTGTTCACATTCCTATGTAACTAGCCCATCGCATACAAGAAGAGGTACATCTAGCTAGTTGAATTGCTGTTTTTAATTATATATTTTTATTTAGCATTAAATAATAACAGTCAAAGTTATAATTATAATAAGAAATGCACGTTAAAAATGAGGAATGAATACAATCAATTTCTAAAGTTTTCAAAAGCCCAATTAACTTCGAAGATCGCACAACGGAATTATACACTCTAATAATCTGGGTTCACTTTTCGAGGCAGCGAATATATCAGCAACATCACATACATCCAGCCTTATTTCCTTTTTTCTTTAAGTGTTGACGGGTGTTCGTTTTCGCCCACTAGGGTTAGCGTTTTCTCAAGATCGCCGTCTCCTAATCTTAAGTTCTCCGATCTCTTTAGCTCATCTCCTCAAGAGCAAATGTCAAAAGCAGTATCATATCATGAGCCTCGGAATTATAAATTTACGATGTGATGGTGGTGGTGGGGGGGGGATGTGTGTCTATTGGTGTGTGTGTGTGTGTGTGTGTGTGTGTGTGCGTGCGTGTTGTTGGATGGGTAAAGTAATATGATACTTTACATAATCATGTGGGCATATGCTTTTTAGGTGGAATATAACTATTTATATATATATATAGTAACTTGTACAATCTGACTAGCAGGTAAATATTTTTAAATATGACATCTTGAATAATTTGCAAGCACAGTAGCACTTATACACAAAATTTCAACTACAGAAAATGAAATAAAAAGAATCAGGAAACACACCAGAAAAATACACTTAAAATTGACCAAGAATTGTATTAAAAGCAATGGGGATAGACACTTTGCAATATTTAAAAGTGACATCTGTGTTATCGTTTCTAACCATCAACTGAGAACTCTTTAGACCACGGGGATCTGCAGTTTGTCAATTCAATCTCTTCTACACATCCGCGATGTCCTTGTATCGGACATAGCATGGCTTCTCAAGGCTCTGCTTCTAGGGTATTGACGTTTTCATGGCCACCGTAGGCGGAAAATTTGGTGTGCTGAACCTGGTGGATTGTGATGTAGACACCCTCGCTGGAAACATCAAAGAGGTGCTACTGTCGACAGCACAGGAGGTTCTAGGGCTAAATAGGAATAAGAAACAGCAATGGGTCACAAACGACATCCACTGTGACCAAAGGAGGGCCTTGAAGAAAGAAAAGAAAAGCAAACCAGAAGCAGCCACCAAATACAAAGAAGTGAACTGTGCCATCAAGAAAGGGATGAAGGCAGCTAGGGAGAGCTGGATCGAGAACCAGTGCCGGGACATAGAGGATGGAATGGCACGAGGTGACAGCAAAAAGGCCTATCAACTTCTAAATACCCTCACTAAGACAGACCAGCAGAAGATCTCAGCCATCGAAGACAGCAATGGTCACCTTCTCACAGAAGACAATGCTGTACTCAACCGATGGACAGAATACTGCAAGGACCTGTATAACTACCAGCTGAAGACCGACGCCAACATTCTTCAAAAACAACCAGGCTAGAGACAGCGAACCTGCAGACCTACCAGTCCTACGAGAAGAGGTCGAAAGAGCTGTACATAATTTGAAGGGAGGAAAGTCACCAGACGTTGATAACGTGCCAGCTGAGCTGCTCAAGCATGGTGGGGAAGCAACTACAAAGGCCCTAACTGTCATGTGCCAAAGAGTCTGGGAGCGCAAAGAATGGCCCAGAGAATGGACGCATTCACTAATAATACCTCTCGCAAAGAAAGGAAACAGCAAACAAGTGTCAGAACTACAGGACCATGTCAGTATCCCACGCAAAGTCATGCTGAAGGTCATACAGAACCGCATCAGAACCACCGCAGAAGAGCTGCTAGCAGAAGAACAGGCTGGCTTCAGACCACGTAGAAGCACAGTTGAGCAGATCTTCAACTGTCGTCTTCTTATAGAAAAGCATCTTCAGCATCAGCGGGACATTTACCACAACTTCATCGACTTTAAAAAGGCATTTGACATAGTCTGGCGCGAGGGGCTATGGCATGTGATGCGGAAATTCAACATTGAAGAAGGGCTCGTCCAAGTTGTTGAAGCGCTGCATAACAGCTCCACGAGCACAGTACTGCTGAGCAACCAAATAGGAGCACCTCAGTAGGGGTACGTCAAGGATGTCTCCTATCAACTGTGCTGTTCAATTTATTCTTGGAGAACATCATGCTCGAAGCTCTCCATGACCATCATATTTCCATTTCAATCGGTGGAAGACCAATCTTCAACCTACGCTTTGCAGATGACATGGATTTATTAGCAGGTACTAACAAGGAGCTGCAAGACCTCACCAACAGACTGACAGACAGCTCATACACATATGGAATGGAGACCAGCACTGAAAAGAGCAAAGTTATGATCAATGGCAACGGCAAGGCAGAGATCTATATGAACGGGGTACAGCTCGAAGAGGTAAGCAACATCAAGTACTTGGGAGCCACCCTCTCCAAGGACGGCAGCTCCACGCTAGATATCCGCATCAGGATCGCAGCAGCAACAGCAGCAATGGCTTGGCTAGATAGGATCTGGCATAGCCACAAGATAAGGTTCACTACAGTACAGGCTTTACAAATCCCTGGTAGTGCCGATCCTGCTCTACGGATGCGACACGTGGACTCTGCTCGCCGAAACGGAATCCAGGCATTCGAGAACATGTGCCTGAGGAGGCTGCTCCGGATCTCTTACAAGGAACACAAAGTCAACGACAAGAAACAAGACTGATCGTAGGACACCCGGAACCTCTACTATCAACAGTCAAGCGACGTAAGCTGGTCTTCTTTAGCTATGTAACCCGGCACGCCAGCTTGTCGAAGACTATCCTTCAAGGCACCTGGGAGGGTTGCCGACGCCACGGTGGTCAGAGAAAGAACTGACTTACGAACGTTAAAGACTGGACTGGTCGTCTGGACCTGCTGACCATCGCCCAAAA